>SIJG01000126.1:375468-387046 GCA_023374025.1 Heterodera schachtii
AAAAATAATTCTCTAAGTTCAGTAGGGAAATTCCCCCATTTCATAGACCCATAACTTTTTTTTAATATTTTAATATAATTGGCTTTCATTATCTAATAAAGTGATAATCTTAGTTAATTTTTTCTATTTGTCTAAATGAATCCATTTTCATTTTGACTCTTAGACGCAATTTTTATGATACACACCAAAGATTTATGATAACTCTCGTTTTGGTTCAACGGTTGATAAATAAATTAAATTTTGGTTCCTAATTTGGAAATTCGTCAATTAAATTTTTTCAAAATTATAATAATTTTTAATAATATGCGTCAACCCTAAACAAAAAATTTATGGCATAATAATGATTTAGCAAAATTACTTAAAATAATTTAATTCAGTCTTCTTTATTTCATGTTGTTAGTAAATTAAAAGACAATTTTTTAGCTGAAGAAAGATACTTACTCCGCATTTTGTCTATTCTTTTCCTGTATATTGTAAATTTAAAAAAAAAGTTTCGCTATCTAAATTTTTTGATAAAATTTTGATTCTCAATAATTCCTATTTTTCGGTTGGTTCATTCAAATCTTGAATTCGTCTAAATACCATTGAAATTGAAAATCCTCTTTATAAATATTTTTTCAAAAAAAAGTTACTTTGAAAATCCTAAATTTAATTATTTTTTTTAACGAGTTTTTATTTTTAAGCCATTTTTAGAATGAAAAAATAAATTATGAAATTTGTCAACAAAATGAATTTTCTTGTAAATAATTTATCATACAACAAAAACAAATAAATTCCAAATTTTCCAAAATAAATTTGCTTATTTTAATGAAAATCATTGCCTTCTAAGGTAAGATAATTTCTTCTCCAAATTTGGCTTTCCATATGCAAATGTTCTTTGCCGAAGTGTTTATCATTTCAGCAATTTCCTTGTCATTAATTTCTGGATTTTCTTTTTTTATTTCCCAATAAATTTTCATTTTTTCTATTTTTTCTTTCACCGTTATGCTTTTATGGCTAATATAAATGCCAAATTGTTTCTTCCATTTATTAATTGCTCCATGTCCGACTCCAATTTTCTTGCAAATTTCTTTATAAGTTTTGTTCCATTCTTTTCTTGAATATTTTCTTCCATTTTGCTTATATTCATTTGCCATTGCAATAAATTTTTGCACAATTTCAATTTTACCTCTGTCACTTTTTGTTTTGTAGCTTTTATTTTTATGGAGACCAAATTCTTTAATCCATTTGTAAATTTTGTTTCGATTTGTCCCCAATTTATTCGCAATTTTTTCTTCAATTTTATTCGATTCTTTTTTTGAATATTTTCTTCCTTTTTGCTTAATTTTCTCTTTAATTTTATAATATTTTCCAATTATTTCTTTTTTTTCATCCGAATTTTCTTCTTCCTTTTCTTCCCGTTTTTCTCCAAATATTTCATCAAATGTCTTTTGTTGTAACTTTTCATTAGCTGTTTCAATTTGTTTAATTTTGACGATTAAAAATAAAATGAAAAATAATTGAAAAATTAATTTCATTTTTAACGAATTTATCAAAAATATTTTTTTATTTATCAAATAATTGAAATTTAATATAATGTAAAAATCGAAAATTTATTGGTTTTAAGCAGAAAAAAAATGAATTTCTGCTTAATTGAAAATATTTTTGCGAATAAATTCTTTCCTACTGACAAAAAATATTTTAATCGAAAATTTACTGGTTTAAGCAAAAAAAGAAAATCCTACTTATGAAATGGAAAATAAAATTTTTTTAAAAATAAATTCAATCAAAAATGAGTGATAATGCAATTGCTAAAATATTGAAAATTAACAAAAATAGCATTTGCAATTGGAAAAAGCAATTTGGAGAAGAAATTTTTCAGAGAACAGCAGAAGAAGAAAAGTAGTGATTTTTTGTGATTTTCAATTTAAATATTATTTATGTGCTTTTGAGAATGCCACAATTTTGAAGGTTTTTTGTTTAAAATTCTTAAAATATTTAAATTTTTGAATTTCTTGAAATGTAAAAATTGTAAGAAAATTGGGGTTTAGTTGTTCAGTTATTGAAAAATGGATGACTAATTTCGGAAATTCATAATTACTCAGTGAATAAAAATATGTGCATCTTATCTAGCAATTTTATTGATAAATTTTTGAATTTAACTTCGCAATTTTACTTGGCTAATGGATTTATACTAGAGAGCGGTAAAAAAAAATTTTCCGGGAACGGGAAAACGAAAATGAACGGGGCGGGATTCCCGAATGGGATTCCCGCCTTTTTCACGTTTCCGTAAAACTCCCGTCAATTTTAACGGGAATCCCGGGTTGGGAACGAGAAAAATTTTTTCGAAAAAATATTGATTTTTTTAAATTTTTAATTTATTTATTTTTAAAGTGAAAATATGATATTTTAAACAATTAAAAAAATTATTGCTATGTAATGAGCAAATATTGCTTTTATTAATGAACCAAAATTTAATAAAATTTAATTTTTGGAATTGATTTGTTTTAAAACTAGGCCGGTACCAATATTTTCGAAGTATCGGCAAAACTGATAATTTTCTGAGTTCTAAATTTCTAGAAAAAATTTTTTTAGTGCAATAATTTTCGTTAAAATTATCTATTTTTTAAATTTCAAAATATTCTTAAGGATTTTTCTGTGATTTCAACTTATTGGCATAACCTTTTTTGTTTAAATTGTTTTTTTTTGCGGCGCACCTTTGCCAAAATCTTTTGGAAAACCGGTGGGGGGTACTTATATGGTTCGTACGCCACAAATTTAAAATTTTTTAATCATCTTTCCTATGTTGCTTAGAAAGTCACTTATATGGCTTTCGGGGGCGCTGAACATGATTATCGAATTTATTTAGACCAATTTCGAACCCCGGAATTGTTGAAAAATTTGAATTTTCGACTTTTTTGGGGATTTTGACTTTAGGTCGAGTCCGTTTTCGGAGTGTGAAAAAAATCCAGGTCCAGGCAAAACAGGAAAAAACCTGGATTTTCCTGGACAAAATTTTAAAATTTATTATTTCAAGTGACCGATGTTTTTTTAAGTTTTCAAAAAAAGTTTAATAAATTTTAAAACACATTATTATCATTAATTAGAGATTTTTAGATGTTTCTAAGCAAATAATTAAATTTTTCAAACATTTTTTTGATTTTTAAAATGACTTTCAAAAAATCCAGGTCCAGGCCTGGATCCAGGTCTCGAAGAGCCTGGATAAAATTTTTATGAAAGTTTTTCAATTATTAGTAGAATTTTTTGAAAAATAAAATTAGGTCGATTCTTAGGGGTGTATTTTTTGGTTTTAAATTGCAATTTTGTTAAGGAATTTTCCAAAAAATGTCGAAATAGTGACAAAACGCAAAATAGCGATTTCCAGTGACCGATAATGACATTAGAATCGAAAATTTTTAATGCAGAAATGCGTTTTTTTAGCTCTTTTCTTCAAATCAATTGAGCAAAAAATTTAGTTAAAACCTAAAAATTGCGACCCTACTTATAGGGCTTTCAGAAAAAGAAGATTCGATTCTGACATCCATTTCGAAACATTTCTAACATCGGAGCCGAATTCGAACAAAAAGTCGAAAACTTTTGAGTTTGGTTTTTTGTTCGAATCCGGTTCCAAGATTAGTCGAAATGGATGTCAGAATCGAATTTTCCGACTCTAAAAAACACTAATACATTCATGTTTTTATTAAAAAAAATTTTGCAGCAAATTGAATGTATTTAACAGAAAAGACCGACCGTTCAGCGTCAAATTGAATGTGCCAAGTCGGTCTTCGCTGAGCGAATCGGCGCCGCACTGCAAAACAACGGCACACGGTTGGAACACCTCCATGACTTTGTGCATACTCTGCAGAGAGGCATTTGATTACGAAATGAATGAGGAATTCAAGGGTAAAAACCCAACTCATACTGTACCTATCGACTCAATATTTTTCGATATAAAATTGTTATAACTAGGGTTTGTAATTATATGGATATAAAAACGCGAAATATGGTTCGTTAAACGCAAAGTAAAACTTTCAGAAATGGCTAAATATAGAATAAAAACTCGTTTTAGACGAAAAAAAGCAATTTCTTGAGAAAATCGACCAAAAAATCGAAATTTTCCATTTTTTGCTTATTTTTGGCATAAATTAACCAATTTTAAAGAAAATTTTAATTTAATTAATTTTTTCGACAAATTTTGTTAAAAAATTACTTTTTCGGATATTTTTGGGTCTTTAGGGGTCAAAAAGGCCAATTTACCTGATGGGGGCCGTTCTAATAGAGGTTTTTTTGAAAAATACCAAAATATGGACATAAAATATTGATAAAAATGCGAAAATATGGACATAAATTGCGAAATATGGAAAAATATGGATATGGGAAGTCATCCTAGAAGCTTCAACAAGCTAAAAATATGTTTTTCGTGCGTTTCAAGCCTCCCACAGTCCAGGAAAAAAACATGGATTTCCATATAATTACAAACCCTAGTTATAACTTTTGTCAAAGTCAACCGAATTAAACATTCTTTGTATCATTTAATAGCTCTTAACAAGAATAAAATGTTTGCTTAAATTTTAATATAAGAAAATTTAGGCGATTATTTCTTAATTTCTTCCCTTTTAGGGACCTATTTTCCATTTTTTTTGCCCCTAAAATCCGGGAAGACGTACCGGTTGAAAAATCAGCTGATAGGTCTCGTCTGTTATGCCGTCTTTCAATGGCACATTCACCGTGTAGAAACGGCCGGAATCTGCACCAATGGCCTTAAAGAATGGGCAATAAATTAATTACTAAGAGAATGAATTACTTGTTGGTTTTGTCAACCCACTCCCGCTCTTGAATTTTTTTTTTTGTTGTTTAAATATAAATACTGGTCTCGACCTTTATTTTTAGCCATTATTCCCTTTGTTGTCAACGTTATGAGGCAGGGGGGGGGCTGATAAAACACATGAGTACCAATGAATTACCGCAAATTCGCCGGACTCTGGGAAAAAGTTGCGGCCATATTTGTGAAAGGAAACGGTCATCACTCTGTCGGTTGTGTAAAAGGCTTCTTCGACACCTGAAGCTAACAACAATTTAAAAAAATGAAAAATTTACAGAGCATTTTTCGCCTAGGGCGGTGGCAGTACCCCCTCAAATCCAAAATCCTGGGACCGTCCCTGTCAAGGGCGTAGCCAGACCCTTGGCTTTGGGGGGGGGGGGGGGGGGGCTGAAGTCAAAAAGTCGATTTTTAGGGGTGTATTTTTCCTTTTTAAGTCGATTTTTAGGGGGTGTATTTTTGGTTTTTTGAAATCCCGAATTATGGGGTGTATTTTACAAAATTTTTCGCAAAAAAATTAATATTTTTTGCCATTTTGGCCTCCATTTTTCAAAAATATGGTAAAATGGGGGTCCGGCGGTGCCGATAGGCGCCGCCGGGAAAATTTTTTGAGTATTTTAATGCAAATTTGTTAAGTAAATTGCATAAAATTTCAAAAAAATCTACTGAAAATTTTTTACTTTTTGGGTTTCGGGGGGGGGGGCTTTAGCCCCCCCAGCCCCCCCCCTGCCTACGCCCTTGGTCCCTGTAACATAATGGACGACACCAAACTCTTACTGCCCCCTAAACCAAATCTAAGGTTTTTGGTATCATTCAATAGCCCTTAAAGTTCCCCATTGCCTCGGAAAACTAAAAAATTCGGAAAACTAAAAAATTAAATCATGTTCGTAAAAAGCTATAAATGAAACAATTTTACGATTTTTTGTCATAACATAACTTTTTTTAAACAATAATAAAATTTAATTTTCTTGAATTTTTCGGAGACTACGTGAGCGCTTTTTATATTCTCAATTGGGCCGTGCAGATAATCCGTGGGCAGACATTTGTGCCCTCCTAGACATTTGCGCCAATGTCCAAAATCTGATTTGAAAATGATTTTTTCAATCCCTGTTGATTGCCTAAACACATTGAAATACAGTCTTTTGGTTTATTATGGGCATTAATTGGGCTCTAATGCACTTTATGAGTCCAATCGACTTTTATGAGTCCAATCAATTAACCATTTTTGTTTGTAACCTTCTTCAAATGTTAAGGTTTTCTTGCTTTCTCGTATTATTACATTAGCAGAATTTGTGCTTTCGAATGATATTAAAAATTTAGTTTGTTCGAAAATGAACAAAGTTGTTGTATAAAAACCAAGTATGGTTAATGGATTGGACTCATAAAATGCATTAGAGCCTAATTGTTCTTTGATAATTTTATAAACTGTGAATTCTGTTGATGAAAATTGGTTTCCGACTCTTTGCACGGGAGGGTGGGGCACCTTAACTACGACCATTCAAAATACGTTGTCATGTCCTTAAATAAAACCATCAAAAAATGGGGCTATATAAAAATCGAGTGAAACTTTAAAAAAATCTAATAACTTTGCTCAAAAGCAACATTTTATAACTATAATTTTTGAAAAAATGGTTCCTTATGTATTTTGTCCCTACTGTTGAGCTTGATGAAAATTTTTGAAATTTTAGAGGCTACCTGAAAACACTTAGGGCTATCGAATTATAATTTGCTTTATAGATAATTTTATTTCATTTTTTATATACACCTTTTTTTGACTTTATTTTATGTCCCAACACCAAAAAATACCATACCATCGCCGTGATGCACGTCGATGTCGACGTACAAGACCCTAAAACAGAAACAAAATAAATGAAATGCGACGCCACAGCAGAGAAGAAAAATGATGACCGTTTGTGGTACTTCAACAGCTCCAGAATGCCCAGCACAATGTCATTGGTGTAGCAGAAGCCGGACGCCCTCAAAAGTGAGAATGATCATTTCCTACGTTGACTTTTATTGTGCCTTTTTTTGTTGTTTTTTTCGGGATTTTCGTGCCTTAAATGCCTTTTTTGGCATTTTTCCTTTTTGGTGCCTTTTTTGGCGTTTTTCCGAAAAATTCCATAAAAAATGCAATAAAATTGGGAGTAGCAAAAATTTAAAAAAAAACTTCGAATGTTTGGCGTGGTGCAACCCGCCCATCCAATTGATGGCAATTTCAGCCTTTTGCTTGTTAAGCTTTGCCGCAGCCGCTAGAAAATGGGAAAAGCAGTGAAATTAAATGGCAAACGGAGGGAGGCGCAAAAACAAACCCAAAGAGCCGCCGGTGGAAAGTTGGCAAAATTGGAAGAGTCCGTCAAAGAGTGGACAGTCGTCGCCAACATTGACTGAACAGGAAGTGCCGTATGAATACCGAAAGGTGAGCAACTGGTACTTTTCCATTTTTAGGCCCTCTGATTTTTTCAAAATTTTTTTATGGAACAATTTTCATGCTAAGCATGAAAATTGTGTTAGTTTTTCATTAAAATGTGCAAGATTTACTTATCATATTTCATTAATATTACCAAAAAAATTCCCAGCAGCTTCTATCAACACTGCCGGATCTAATTATACCCATTATTTATTGAAAATTTGAGCCCAAAATCGCAAAAATGCAGATAAATATTGATCATAGTCACCAAACTCAAAAATGCTTAAAAACGGTCAAAATCGATGTAAAAGGGTTTGAAATTGAGAGGAAAAATAGAATTATGGACACGCTTGCCCTTTTTCAGTTCGAACCGGTTCAAAACTCGAAAATTGAGAGATTTAGCACTATAAATTTTTAAATGATCGAACACTGACAATTCAATCTTTTATATTTGACGTTCTTTTAAAAACCCCTAAAAATTGTTTTCTTTTAATTTATAAATTTTGTTCGAATTGGGGTTCGGAATTTTGCAAAATAAAGGTCATATTCGTTATCAGCGCCACAAATTATTCTAAATTTTGAGTGCTTTTTATAGTGCGGTTATTTGAGTCCCAGCTGAGTTTGGCACTCCAATTCCGGCACTTTTTCAGCCTGAAAAAGGGCAAGCGCGCCCCCAATTCTATTTTCCGACCCATTTCTAACCTTTTTACATCGATTCTGACCGTTTTTAAGCAATTTTGAGTTTGGTGACTATGATCAATATTTTCCAAAATGCATCCTTTTTATGGCCCAAAAAATGGCTCTTCGGCGGGTGGGAAAATTTTTCTGGATACGGGGGTTGTGTGTGAACAGTTACGTGCAACCCAATTAAGACTTTAATCGTTTCACTGATAAAAAATTTTTTAAACCGTTTTTGAAAACAAGGCGTTACTGAAAACAAAATTTCTGAATTTCTTGTAATTTTTTTTTCAAATTAGGCTAGGTAACTAAAAAAAAACTTAATTTTTCTCCTTTTTTCTAAAATTTCTGCAGCGACCTTTTGCCCTGTCCTCCTAAATTTACCCTAGAAAAAACATATATAAAAAATAAGTAATTCGTCTCAAAACGGAAAATTAACCACGAAAGCGCACATTTGTTCAGCGTTTGCTTGCTGAAATGCGTCTCAGAAGTTGCAGAACGGAGAAAGTCGATGTACTGCTTGCTGTGGAAGTTGCTCATCTCATCAACGGAAGCGGGGAATGGGCGCTGAAACGTATGAATAAATGGGCAGCAAAAAAAGAGTGACGAAAATTTGGGCTCCAGGAAAATGCGTCAGTGATACAAATATTTAAAAAAATAAATTTCCTGTACCATTAAGTATTGTCGTACCAAAGGTCAAAATTGTATATACAAGTCCAGTCTGAATTGGTAATACCAGACCAGTAACCAGGGGGGGGGGCAGTTTTTCAAGTAAAATTGGCAATTAAAAATCAAAACAAAATTTCCCCGAAGTTGCCTATTGGCACCGCCGTACCCCCATTTTACCTTATTTTTGAAAACTCCAAAATTGCAAAAATTAGTTGTTTTTTTTTTTGCAAAAGGCGGCCGTTTTTCATAATAAATTTGGCAATGGTAAAGATTATTGGTCGCGAAAATATATTTTTTAATAAGTTTTGAGAAAATTATTTTCAGGAGTAATCCTAGGCGCTTAGTACGAATCTGCCCTTCTTTAGGCTCAATTTCGGACCCCAAACCCGGATTCGAACATTTTTTTGACAATTTAAAATTCTCATTTTTACAAACATTGCTTGTTGAATACAATGTCTTTTTCCGTTTTCATATCTGAATCCCTTGTGTTTTTATTCATATTATTTTACAATTCGATCAATGCCTTGGTAAAACATAGTACCGGTGGTAGCCCATATCTTTCGAAAAAATCCAAATTCTTTTTCGAGTGAATCCGGGGTTCGGCGTTTGAAATTGAGCCTAAAGAAGGGCAGATTCGTACTAAGCGCCTAGGATTACCCCTGAAAATTATTTTCTCAAAACTTATTTTAAAAAAATTTTCTGGACCAAAATCTTTACCATTGCCAATAAAATTTTTACAGGATCTAGCAGAGAACGTGAAGGACTTTTGAATGATACCAATTTGTTAGATTTAATTACAAAAAAAGTTATAGTCCAAAACTTGGGCTGGCGCTGAAACGGGGACCCACGAGTTTGGGCGCGAGCATTTGGGCGCGGGCATTTGGGCGCTGGCGTTTGCGCACCAGCATGTTTTTCCACTGTAGCTTTTTTCTTTGGTATCCAAATCCAACAATTCTTGTTATTATTCGAAAGCTCTAACATGTTCTATTAGCTTACCAAAAGCGAAAATAATTTCAAGCCAGGAGCAAAATGTGCTTTTTGGCATGCCGTTGCCCGCCAGCATTTTATTTCAAATAAATAAGACCAGGAGCGGAAAAATTTTGTGGAGTTTTTGAGGTGTTTTCCAAATTTTTCAAAATTTGTGAGTTCGAGAAAATGCCCATCTCAGTAACAAAAATTCTCTCCGGTCTCTATTTTTTATATTACAATACTTAATGCTGCAGAACACACTGACGCCGTCAAGCTACTAAATTGTACTCACGTAAACATGCAAGTGACGGTAGAGGCCGTACGCGAGCAACAACTGATGGGTCAGCCGAATTCGGTGCGGCTTCATCACATGGCCCTGGCCATAATAAAAGTTGCCAACATTGCCTAAACACACTGCTTAGTTGCGAAAGAAGAATGGATACAAGTGAAGAAAGAATATTACAGTGATTGAAAATGTAAATGTTATGTATAAATTATATGTATCATCGACTCATCCATGTTTTAATTAAATCCGAAAGAATTTTTTGGCTGCAATCGCTCCCTTAAGAGTTGCAGACCCGGGAATGCGCAATAGTGCCCCTTTGGTAGCCTCCTTATAAAAGATTTTTTAATTTCGAATTAGTCCTCTGGTGTTTTATGGCTGGAAAATTCCGATTCTGGTACCCATTTTAACCCAATTCCGGGTACTCTTTGCGTTTATACCTGCTTTTTGGTCAAAATGTTTCAATTTAATTTTTTTGGTTTAAAGTCTTGAAAACAAGTACACGGGGTTTTAGAGGTCGCTGATCACGAATATTGCACCCATTTCGACCATAACCTGGGCCCGAATTCGAACAAAAAAAACGAAAATTCGAATTCTTGAAAATTCTCACTTTTGCTCTAAAATTAATTAAAACAAACAGAAGCAGTCAAAAACCATTTAAACATCTAAAAATGATCATTTTGTTAGATTCTAAAACAAGTAAATTAAAAAAAAATTCAAATTTTCAAGTTTTTGTTCAAGTTTGGGTTCGGGATTAGGAATATGCCAATATAATTATCATATTCATAATCAACGATCTCGATAACCCCCGGATACTTGTTTTCAGGACCTTTTAAACGAAAAAAATAAATTGGAAAAATTTTGACAAAAGCGATACAAACGCATAGTACCAAATTCGTAACAATTTTAAGTTTTCGACTTTTTGTTCGTATATTGAAATGGTGATCATTATCGGATTCGCCGACCCTGAAAACCCATATATGGTTTTATTCGAGAAAAAATTTTTAAATTTTTTTTCGAAATGTGTGGTTACCATCGGCAAATGAAAAAAAGACTCACGATCGTAGTAATATGTGACGCGCTTTCTGTAGTGATTTTGCACGCCGTTATTTGGCATTTCTGGCTTTAGAAATCAAAAAAGCAATATTTGTTAATCTTAATACATAAAAGCTATTTAAGACCACAGCTCAAGTATGGAATATTACCGCAAGAACTGAGTTAAAAAAACTTAAAATATTTCGTCACACATGGTCAAAAAAATCGATTGCGTAACAAACAAAATGCCAAAGCATTCAAAATAAAAATTAAAGTGCCTTTACCTCGAAGGTGGAGCAAACTTGTCATTTACGCAAGTCTCCAACTGATTTTAGTGTCTGACCATCTGATTCCTGAGAATTAAGAACAGAAATCTGACATTAATTAATCTAGAAAAACCACAAAATTAAAATATTTGTATTTTCAATTAATTTTTTAACGAAAATTTTTTGAATGATTTATTTTTCTTTATTTTTTTATTTTAAACGAACAAATTTTTCATTTTTTAAAATCTACCTACTTTTTTGCCCGCTCAATTCGCTTAATGGCTGAAGATGAAATTGGTCATCTGCGAATGTTTGTTATGTAATTTAGCATGAAAATTTCTGTAAATTTTATTGTTTTCAAAAAGTTGTCATTTTTTTATACCTTTTTTAGTCAGAAAATTCTGAAAACTCAATGAAATTTTTTAAATTTTTAAATGCTAATAGAACAAGCCAAGAGCTATCGTATTATACCA
>SIJG01000127.1:0-303124 GCA_023374025.1 Heterodera schachtii
TTGTCTATTTATGAGAGGATATTTTTGTAATTTTTGCCAAAAAATTACTTTTTTAATTAGCAATGAAAAAATTGGAATTTTCAAAAAAATGATTCTTTTCTTTGGCCAACGAGGAAGGATTCCAAAAAGCTTTTAAATGACAGCGAGATTGCTTAATTTAGTGGAAATTTTAAGCCAATAATAAAAAAAACTGAAAAAAACGAAAATTCGAAAACTACGAAAAATTTCAACGAAAAATTTTTCTGTTCCATTTTTTCAAATTGCATCAAAAAGAGCAACAAACATTTTGAATGCTTTTGGGTTCAAAATTCTCGAACTTCACAACAGGAAGCACAGCGGGACAAATCCAAGCTTTTCGCACACATTTTTGATACATAATTTTTATTTTTGTTGTTTTATTGCACCTGCGGAAGCGCCGGAAAAAAAGTTTAGAAAATTTTGAGAAAATCCAATAAATATTTAAAATGTTTTTTTCCGAATGGAAAATTGTAGGATTTATTTTTCTGGGAGAAGGGAGTGGGAATAGAAAGCCCCCGAGGGGAGAAGAAAAAGGAGCCAAAAGCAATTTTAATTGAGCTAATTGGCATTTATAATGAGTTGCAATTGGACCATTTGTGTGATTTGAGATAAATGGCATTTGATGTACAATATTTTAAAGTGACTGAGAAAAGCAAAAAAGGAAACACAAAAAGAGAATGTGGGCATAAATTTTGCTAAAATTAATTTAAACCAAACATTTGGCCCTCCCTATATGGAAAGTGACAGTTTTTGAATTTTTTCAAAAAATAAAGTGGGACCCTTTTGATTTGCAAAAAAAAAAATATGATAAAAAACTGAATCTTTAAACAAATACAAATATTTCAATTAGAAAATTAAAAAAAAGAATGAAGAAAATAAATAAAAAGCCACAGGCATTAACCAAATTTTTAATTGTTTTAATTAATTTTTTTCGTCGCATTTAAATCAAATTTTTGTCTATTTATGAGTAGGGATGGGATTCTTAGTTTTTTAACTATTTTTCTGCGGCTTTAACTCGACGAGAAATGCACGAAAAACACATTCTTTTTCGAAAATTTTTCGTTTTTAGTGCCACTATTCATCACTTTTTGCAATTGCAATCAGTGAATAAAATTGTTTGCCTTAATTTTAAATTATTTACAAATTAAAAAACAGCTATTTAAAAAATTACACCCCTAAATTTGGAACTTTTTCGCCACTATTTTTGCCACTATTTTGGCATTTTTTTGTCACTATTTAGTTAATTATTTTGGGATTTTTTATCACTAAAAATCCCATCCCTATTTATGAGAGGATATTTTTGTACTTTTTGCCAAAAAATTATAGCCCAAGCTGCTGAATTTGCGGTTTTTATTTCAAGAGATATTATCCATTTAATTAAGAAAAAAAAAATTAGATAAATGAATAAAATACATTGGTGTCATAAAAATATAAAATGAATAAATAAACTAAAAGACAACGCCAGAAGCATTAAATAAATTTTTAATTGTTTTTATTAATTTAAATCAAAATTTATTATTATTTTTTTTGTCTATTTAGGGGAGAGATATTTTTGTATTTTTAGCCAATAAATTATATAGCCCATGCTGGTGGATCATACGCCGATGTGCAGTTGTGTGTGCATTCAAACAAATTGCTCAAACTTTTGAACTGAATTCGCGCCTTTTTCCCCGCTTTAGGCTGAAAGCAATTAAATTTGCATTAATAACCCTCAAAATAATTTTAAAATATCAAAAATGTTATTTATTGCCTTAATTCGCCAATGGCATCGGCATGGCTCATTCCCCACACATTTGGCCTTCGTCTTCAATAACACTGCTGACTCATCGGCCACCAATTCTCTCGGAATTCCACTCAAATCCTCGCAATTCAAATCTTCAAATTAACAACAATTAATTCCAATTCGATTGAATCGATTAATTAATTGCTCACTCTCTTCGAGTTCTTTACAGTATTGGCCACCGTATCCGTCCGGGCAATGGCATTTTGTGCAATCATTCGGATTCAAATAGCCCCCGTTTTGGCACTTGTCCTTATGGCCTTTGCATGAGTCTGAACAAATGGAAAATCTACTTAAAATATATTTTCTAATTAATTTTGCCTCTGCAATAAATTCGGTTAATTATGGCCGCGTCTTTGAAAGAGATTCGTTCGCGTTGGCCAATCGTTTGTTGATAAAAGCGTGGCAAAGTGATCCGGTCGTATAAGCCCCTTTAATTGCAATTTTTGGTCATTAAATCCAACTGTTCTTACTTTTTATGGTCGCCCTTAGCTCCATAATGCATCACTGACCCGAAATCGTAATCGAAGCCAAAGTTTTGAGTGTATGGGTCAATTTCCGATTGCTTTATAATGAGCCATATGGAAAATTATTTAAAATATTTGCGTTAATTACTCTGTTCATTTTCCGTAAAATCAGGTAATTTCGGCCATCACTTCGTCTTTGCTCATGCCTAAAGCCAAGCGCGTGCATCAATTCATGGCCAGCAACGACGGACATGTTAAGCTTCAGCAGTTTCAAATTATTTATTCAAAATTAATGAATTGCACTAGGTCAGGATTCCGAACGACACCGATCCCCATAATCCCGGCTTTTCTGGAACGGCGGATCCCGGCTTTTCAAAAAACGCATACCAAATACTAGAGACCGGCGCGGGACGGGATCCCGCGCGGGACTTTGAGGGATCCCAGTCCGCAATCCCGCATTTTTTGGAAAATGCGGGATTAATCCCGCGGGATCCCGTCCCGCAAAAAATTTTGGATTCCAATCCCGCAGCGGAATCCGAGAAATTTGAAATTTCCGGTCTCTACCCAATACCACCCAAAAGCAAAGTGACGACAAACAACAAATTTACGGTAGCATTTTGTCAATTGTCATTTGGACGACAATTCACACGACAAAGACAATACGACCAACGGAAAAATGACCCATTTTTAAACGATAAACGACAAAATTTTGTGTGTCGTAATGACTGACAAATTTGGTGACAAAATGCCAAATTTGTCGTTCGTAAATTGTGATTGGGGGGGGGGCAGAGCCAAAAATTGCTGCTGCAAATACTATTTTAAAAAAGGATGTAAAAATGACATTGATGCATCTTGTCACTCCCAGCTTAAGGTATTGCCATCCTCCGACACGACCCACATAGGACAGGCCACAAGCTACAAAAATAGGTAAAATTAATAATAATAATAATAATAATAAATAAATAAATTGTGCCAAATTTTATGAATGAAATTTGAAATTTTCGATGAGAAAAATATGAATGAATATGAGAAACTACCGCCAGAAGTATCATCTTCAATCGCGATGCCATTCTGTCCGTGCACCATTTCATTCACAAATTCAAACCGAACACACGTGACCTCCCTATTTATAGAAAAGAACGGAATTTACAAAAAATTCAACTCATTAATTACTCAATTAATTGTGCTCCAGCTTTG
The DNA here is from genome assembly GCA_023374025.1 of Heterodera schachtii. Taxonomy (NCBI): domain Eukaryota; kingdom Metazoa; phylum Nematoda; class Chromadorea; order Rhabditida; family Heteroderidae; genus Heterodera; species Heterodera schachtii. The sequence continues at coordinate 3,463 of SIJG01000127.1, forward strand.
ATTGCATTGTCCCAGCGGTCATAATTTTTAGGCACTTAAAACATTTGTTAAAACTATGTTAAAATATTGTAAAATGATTACGAGCTGATTTGTTGAATGCGATTTTGATCGGGGATTCGGTCCATTTTTCGTATGGGTTGTATTGTCGTTTTTTGCGCTGATTTTCCACCTCTTCGGGCTTTAGCCCACAAACTGTGAATTTTAATTTTCGATTTATTTTTAATTTTAAATTAATTAATTGAATTTTTAAATTTAACTCACTTTCCCTCAATCTGTTGTACTGTTCTTGCAGCGTTCGTTTGTCACAAAACAAATCCTCATCGCATATTAATGTTTCGGATGGCTTTTTCATGGTTATCGGTGGCGGAAGTGGTGGGGCCCATTCTGGCATTTCGAACATCTAAAATTATTTTTAATATTTTTATTTTTATTTTACCGCATCGTTTTCGCTTTCGTTCTCTCCACAGTTTTCCAATTCCTCAATTTTCAACAACAAATTTCTGATCGGCACACAATCATCTCCGTATATATCACATGGTGTTGCTATCCCTAAAAATATGCCAAAATTAAAAATATTTTAAAATATTTCCATTTTCTTCCCGACTTGTATTGTTCGGATCATTTTGGTAGGGCAACAATTTTGTACGCTTGGTTATGAACTGTGAAAATTTGGGACTTTCCATTTGGAAAAATGCGCGCATTTTGTCATCGTTCGATGGTGGCACAAAATGAATCATTTTTGCCAAAGTGCCGTTGACAATTTGCGGCGCAATGTCTTTGAGAATGGAGCCGATGCCATCATTCTAAATTAATTATGGCAATTAAAATTAATTAAAATTTCTGAATTTTTGCCTCATTGTTCCATTTGCCGCCAAAATTTTCTCCGTCGCCCTTTTCTCGGATTGCACTTTTTTGCTCGTTTTGGCCAAATTCGATGAGAAAATATGGCATTTTCTTTTTTGTGTCCAAAATTTTGTCCATTGAAATTGGCAAATTGCGCGTTTTGCGGAACCTTAATTAATAAAATTAATAAAAAATAATTATTATTTAATTAGCAAACGGCTCATTAGTGAATGAAAAGTTGATGAACGATTCAACAATGAGCTCATTCGTCGCCTCCATTTGGTGCCGATGTGCACAAATTTGAACAGCAAAACCAGCGGCATTTGTGGCGTTGTCCAAATGTTTTTGGCACAATTCGCCGATGGCATTGACACTTGGCTTATTGCCAATGCTTTCATAGCACGCGTAGAGTTCGACGTGCCTTCAAATTTAATTTTAAAAAAAAATAAATTCCAAAAAATGACTTTTCGCATTTTGCACTTGGCACCGCCATGCAAGCATTCACAAGGCGTCCGCCTGAATAATAATCGGACGGTAATGGCTCGTCAATTTTGGCACGTTTTTCATATTCATTGCATGCAATTTCGTATGGCGTCGCGGTGATATTCAACAAAAATTTGTCCACTTCCGCCGGGAAGAAAATGTTCGTACAATTCATGCCAAAATGGTCCACATTTCGTGCAAATGGCACAAAGCCAAAAGTTTGTTCAGTTGTTGGCACAATGCCAAAAGTGGTTGTTGTGCCATGGAATTTGGTTGGTGCTTTGTTTTTCGGGCGACCAATGTTTGGGAAAGGCACTAAAAATTCAAATGAAATTAAATTGCAAATTTTAAATATCAAAATTAGACTTTCTCTTTGCACAATTTGGTGGTGCCGGCGTTTTCGGCGCAAAATGTTGCGCCAAATTCAAATGCCAAAACAAATAGCATAAAATCATCAAAAAATGCAGCAGAAGAAAGCGCTTCTTGAAGTTCGTTTCCAAGTGGTTCAGCATCTGTAAAATAATAATTACTATTAAAATATTATTATTAATTTGACTTTACTTTTGGTCAAATTAATTTCCAAATATTTTTCCGTTTTTTTCATTTGTTCGGTGCCGAAAATGTCGTCGAATCCATGGCTTAATTTAAAATTGATATTTTAATTTATTTTTTCATTCTCAATTTGCCTCGATTCGTAGCTGATCATTCCGTCTTGGTGCTTGGCAATGATCAGTCCGTGCCATTGGTCTTCGCCAATCTCTTCGGCACATTCCACAAATTTCAGTTTGCCAATGTTTCCTTTGCCCACCCCAATACGTTTTCCAATTTTTCTGTTTTTGGCCATTTCGCTTTGGTAGCAGATGAGGAGCCTAAAAATGATTTAAAAATAATTAATTTAAAATAAATTTTTGAAATATTTTACTTTGTGCAGTCATTTTCCACCAAAATTGTGCCATTTTTGCCATTGCACTTTTTCCAAATGCCAACGTCGGATGACAAAGGGCTGAAAATTTGAAAAATTACAAAAAAATAATTTACTTTCATTTAAGAAATTACCGTATCGGAGGAGCTGAGCAATTAATGACCAAGCTCAGAAAGACGGTCAATAGAGAAAAGATGTTCATTGTCTAATTGATTAATTAAATAATTATTAAAAAAATTATTTGATTTATTTTATGAATAAAATATTTATTTCCAAATGATCAAATAAAATGAAATGTATAAATGAATGAAAGTTTCATTAATTTTTACAAATTATTGGCCAAATCATCACAAAATCATTCGTTGATAAATTTTCCACCACTTTTTCATCGGACATTTTGGTGTGAAAATATAAATGAATGCATAATTAATTAAATTATTATAGAATTAATAAATAAATTGTAAGAATTTGTGAATATAAACAAAATGATAAAATTGATAAATACTGATTTGATAAAGCATTGAAATGGTGTTTTATATTTTAAATTATTTTTATGGGTTAATTTATTAACAAATCATTCAGTTATAAGTAGAGACCGACTAAAAAGGCACCAATAATCGTGAAAAAGGCACTATAAAAAAAGGCACGAAAAAAATTGAAAAAAGGCATTAAAATTTTTTATTGAGGATTTTAGTGAGCAAAACACGTAAAACTTAACCAAAAAAATTATTTTTGGTCTTTTAAATGATCAATAAATGTTTTATAATGTTTAGAGTAATAATTTGCAATAAGCTGATCCATCGTGCCGACAAAAAAGCGTGTCCAATTCTCCATCCAAAACAACGAGAACATTTTGCTGGGGGAAATGCCGGCCCAGCGGAATACGGCGGTAATGGACGAGGAGGACAATGGCACGGATAATTGTGGCTTGATCAGCTGAGTAATGAATGATTGATCATTTTTTAAGACAATCACAATCCTGATCAGTCCAATTTGTGTCTATTTATACCAAATCCAAAATATTTTTGAAACGGCGACGACAAATGCGCCAATGAAGAAAACCAACTTTTTCTATGCTTAATCCTATCACAGCATTTATTCAATTTTATCATTTTTATTTATAATCACAAATTCGTACAATTATTTATTAATTATCTAATAATTAATTAATTATGCATTCATTCATTCACATTTTCACACCAAAATGTCCAATGAAAAAGTGGTGGAAAATTTGTCGGATGATTTTGTGATGATTTGGCCAATAATTTGTAAAAAATAAATGAATAAATTACTTTTGTCATTTATCGGTGTCCACAATCTCTGCTACAAAATGTGTGGTCGTTCGTCCGCTTTTTCTTCTGTTGGTGGCTTTTCCCCCTTTTAATAACTTTGTTCATGTTCGAACAAATCCTATCTTTTTGGTATCATTCGAAAGCACAAAGTCTAATTAATGTAAAAATACAAGAAAACAAGACAATTCTAATATTTCAATAAAGTTACAAACCAAAATAATCAACAATATGCTTAATTAATCAAATTTTTTTTTGGTAATTGCCTGAACGCTGCAATTTTATATATTTTAGCTTCTTTGTGCTTTCGAATGATACCAAAAAGATAGTGTTTGTTCGCGTATGAACAAAGTTATTGTATAAAAACCCGGGATTGTCAATTGATTGAACGCATAAAAGTCGATTGGACTCATAATTTTATGATGCTATTTTTTGATAGAGAATTGTTTGCTGATCATTATTAAAAAAAGAAGTATGTATATGGTTCTATCATTTTTTTCAAAATTTCTATGAATTTTTAAAAATTGGCTTATTTTTATCGGTCTTTCGAAAGTTTGGTCGATTTTTTTTTTGATCATTTTTGGCGCCGTAGCCAAAAAAGCCGAAAATTGGCAATAGTAAATCGTCCAAGCTCTACACGATAAAAGTGCTTTTTAAGTGATCTGGGTGGTTACAGTTCGGAATGTTCCATTGTCAGATAAAATTATTATTTTTTTGTCTTTTGTATCAAAATTTTTTACAAAAAATTTTTTTTTCGATTTTCAAGGGTGTATTTTTTTAATTCCCAAAAAAGTTGATCCTTACAAATTAGGGGGTGTATTTGTCGTTTTTATTGCATTTTTCTTATGAAAATTTGCCAAAAATGACCGAAATATGCTTTTATATGCACTAAAACTCTCACCAAACTAAAAAATTTTAACGTAGAAATTCTATTTTGAGGCTCCTTTCTTCCATGGCTGGTAAATTCGACACTGAGTATTTTTCGACATTGAGTAAATTCGACACTGGTAAAATTAATTGTTACGAGCTCTTTCGTCGAATATGATTTTGATCGGAGATTCGGTCCATTTTTCGTATGGTTTGTATTGTCGTTTTTTCCGCTGACTTTCCACTTCTTCGGGCTTCAGCCCACAAACTGTGAATTTTAATTTTCGATTTTTATTTTAAAATTTATTTATTTTTAATTTTAAATTAATTAATTAAATTTTAAATTTAACTCACTCTCCCTCAATCGGTTGTACTGCTCTCGCAGCGTTTGTTTGTCACAAAACAAATCCTCATCGCATATTAATGTTTCGGATGGCTTTTTCATGGTTATCGGTGGGGGAAGTGGTGGGGCCCATTTTGGCATTTCGAACATCTAAAATTATTTTTAAATATATTTTTAAATTTTATTTTCAATTTGAAAAAATGGGAGCATTTTGTCATCATTCGATGGTGGCACAAAATGAATCATTTTTGCCAATGTGCCGTCGACCATTTGCGGTTCAATGTCATTGAGTATGGTGCCAATGCCATCGCTCTGTGAAAATTAATGATTTTTAATTTAATTTATATTTTTTTACCGTTTTCAAATCTTCACAAATGCTTTTTTCGTCGGCCTTTTCACGAATTGCGCTTTTCCACTGGTCAGTGCCAAATTCGATTAAGAATGTTGGCATCCAATGTTTTATGTCTGTTATTTTCTCCAACGAAATTGGAAATGTTCGCGTCCGTTTTAAATGAATAAATTACTTTTGTCATTTATCGGTGTCCACAATCTCTGCTACAAAATGTGTGGTCGTTCGTCCGCTTTTTCTTCTGTTGGTGGCTTTTCCCCCTTTTAATAACTTTGTTCATGTTCGAACAAATCCTATCTTTTTGGTATCATTCGAAAGCACAAAGTCTAATTAATGTAAAAATACAAGAAAACAAGACAATTCTAATATTTCAATAAAGTTACAAACCAAAATAATCAACAATATGCTTAATTAATCAAATTTTTTTTTGGTAATTGCCTGAACGCTGCAATTTTATATATTTTAGCTTCTTTGTGCTTTCGAATGATACCAAAAAGATAGTGTTTGTTCGCGTATGAACAAAGTTATTGTATAAAAACCCGGGATTGTCAATTGATTGAACGCATAAAAGTCGATTGGACTCATAATTTTATGATGCTATTTTTTGATAGAGAATTGTTTGCTGATCATTATTAAAAAAAGAAGTATGTATATGGTTCTATCATTTTTTTCAAAATTTCTATGAATTTTTAAAAATTGGCTTATTTTTATCGGTCTTTCGAAAGTTTGGTCGATTTTTTTTTTGATCATTTTTGGCGCCGTAGCCAAAAAAGCCGAAAATTGGCAATAGTAAATCGTCCAAGCTCTACACGATAAAAGTGCTTTTTAAGTGATCTGGGTGGTTACAGTTCGGAATGTTCCATTGTCAGATAAAATTATTATTTTTTTGTCTTTTGTATCAAAATTTTTTACAAAAAATTTTTTTTTTCGATTTTCAAGGGTGTATTTTTTAATTCCCAAAAAAGTTGATCCTTACAAATTAGGGGGTGTATTTGTCGTTTTTATTGCATTTTTCTTATGAAAATTTGCCAAAAATGACCGAAATATGCTTTTATATGCACTAAAACTCTCACCAAACTAAAAAATTTTAACGTAGAAATTCTATTTTGAGGCTCCTTTCTTCCATGGCTGGTAAATTCGACACTGAGTATTTTTCGACATTGAGTAAATTCGACACTGGTAAAATTAATTGTTACGAGCTCTTTCGTCGAATATGATTTTGATCGGAGATTCGGTCCATTTTTCGTATGGTTTGTATTGTCGTTTTTTCCGCTGACTTTCCACTTCTTCGGGCTTCAGCCCACAAACTGTGAATTTTAATTTTCGATTTTTATTTTAAAATTTATTTATTTTTAATTTTAAATTAATTAATTAAATTTTAAATTTAACTCACTCTCCCTCAATCGGTTGTACTGCTCTCGCAGCGTTTGTTTGTCACAAAACAAATCCTCATCGCATATTAATGTTTCGGATGGCTTTTTCATGGTTATCGGTGGGGGAAGTGGTGGGGCCCATTTTGGCATTTCGAACATCTAAAATTATTTTTAAATATATTTTTAAATTTTATTTTCAATTTGAAAAAATGGGAGCATTTTGTCATCATTCGATGGTGGCACAAAATGAATCATTTTTGCCAATGTGCCGTCGACCATTTGCGGTTCAATGTCATTGAGTATGGTGCCAATGCCATCGCTCTGTGAAAATTAATGATTTTTAATTTAATTTATATTTTTTTACCGTTTTCAAATCTTCACAAATGCTTTTTTCGTCGGCCTTTTCACGAATTGCGCTTTTCCACTGGTCAGTGCCAAATTCGATTAAGAATGTTGGCATCCAATGTTTTATGTCTGTTATTTTCTCCAACGAAATTGGAAATGTTCGCGTCCGTTTTAAATGAATAAATTACTTTTGTCATTTATCGGTGTCCACAATCTCTGCTACAAAATGTGTGGTCGTTCGTCCGCTTTTTCTTCTGTTGGTGGCTTTTCCCCCTTTTAATAACTTTGTTCATGTTCGAACAAATCCTATCTTTTTGGTATCATTCGAAAGCACAAAGTCTAATTAATGTAAAAATACAAGAAAACAAGACAATTCTAATATTTCAATAAAGTTACAAACCAAAATAATCAACAATATGCTTAATTAATCAAATTTTTTTTTGGTAATTGCCTGAACGCTGCAATTTTATATATTTTAGCTTCTTTGTGCTTTCGAATGATACCAAAAAGATAGTGTTTGTTCGCGTATGAACAAAGTTATTGTATAAAAACCCGGGATTGTCAATTGATTGAACGCATAAAAGTCGATTGGACTCATAATTTTATGATGCTATTTTTTGATAGAGAATTGTTTGCTGATCATTATTAAAAAAAGAAGTATGTATATGGTTCTATCATTTTTTTTCAAAATTTCTATGAATTTTTAAAAATTGGCTTATTTTTATCGGTCTTTCGAAAGTTTGGTCGATTTTTTTTTTTGATCATTTTTGGCCCCTTGGCCAAAAAAGCCGAAAATTGGCAATAGTAAATCGTCCAAGCTCTACACGATAAAAGTGCTTTTTAAGTGATCTGGGTGGTTACAGTTCGGAATGTTCCATTGTCAGATAAAATTATTATTTTTTTGTCTTTTGTATCAAAATTTTTTACAAAAAATTTTTTTTTCGATTTTCAAGGGTGTATTTTTTTAATTCCCAAAAAAGTTGATCCTTACAAATTAGGGGGTGTATTTGTCGTTTTTATTGCATTTTTCTTATGAAAATTTGCCAAAAATGACCGAAATATGCTTTTATATGCACTAAAACTCTCACCAAACTAAAAAATTTTAACGTAGAAATTCTATTTTGAGGCTCCTTTCTTCCATGGCTGGTAAATTCGACACTGAGTATTTTTCGACATTGAGTAAATTCGACACTGGTAAAATTAATTGTTACGAGCTCTTTCGTCGAATATGATTTTGATCGGAGATTCGGTCCATTTTTCGTATGGTTTGTATTGTCGTTTTTTCCGCTGACTTTCCACTTCTTCGGGCTTCAGCCCACAAACTGTGAATTTTAATTTTCGATTTTTATTTTAAAATTTATTTATTTTTAATTTTAAATTAATTAATTAAATTTTAAATTTAACTCACTCTCCCTCAATCGGTTGTACTGCTCTCGCAGCGTTTGTTTGTCACAAAACAAATCCTCATCGCATATTAATGTTTCGGATGGCTTTTTCATGGTTATCGGTGGGGGAAGTGGTGGGGCCCATTTTGGCATTTCGAACATCTAAAATTATTTTTAAATATATTTTTAAATTTTATTTTCAATTTGAAAAAATGGGAGCATTTTGTCATCATTCGATGGTGGCACAAAATGAATCATTTTTGCCAATGTGCCGTCGACCATTTGCGGTTCAATGTCATTGAGTATGGTGCCAATGCCATCGCTCTGTGAAAATTAATGATTTTTAATTTAATTTATATTTTTTTACCGTTTTCAAATCTTCACAAATGCTTTTTTCGTCGGCCTTTTCACGAATTGCGCTTTTCCACTGGTCAGTGCCAAATTCGATTAAGAATGTTGGCATCCAATGTTTTATGTCTGTTATTTTCTCCAACGAAATTGGAAATGTTCGCGTCCGTTTACAACTTAATGTTTTTAATTTCAATTAAATATTATTTTTATTTTTAATTATTTTATCGACAATTCAAAATTGTTTTCGCTAATATTTTTATTGCTTAATTAATTTAATTAATTAAATTTTAAATGCAAAATCAATATTGTACGTTTCATTGGAGAAGGAAATGTTGAAGGTTGACACAATGACGAGATCATTTTCATTACGGTGGGCGCAAATTTTGACAATGAATCCGGCAACATTGGCATTGGCATCGGCCCCACCCGAAATTCCTTCCAAATGTTTTTGGCACCTTTCGACGATTGGACTGTTTCCGGGCCATTTTTTCGAACTTTTATAGCACCCGATTAGCTCTTCGGACCTGAATGTATTCCTCATTAAAGCAAGTTCAAATTTAATAGCCATAATGCCTAATTATTGCCAGGCCACTTTGGCGCAGGCTATTTTGTCGCCAATCAATTAAATTTAAAAATTTAATGAGCCACAAATATGGCCAAAAGCCAAAAAAATTGTCTTTTCTGGAAATTTTGGCACAGTATTCCATATTTTTCTTTAAGCATTATGTCACTTTAATTGGTAGCGCCAAAATGTGCCGCTCCAAAGTGACCCGACCCAATTTTAAGGCACTTAATAAATCTGTGCCCCGCTCATTAATTAATGACTGTTTCACTAATTAATGACGACCCAATTTTCCTTTTACTTTTCGCATTTTTCTTCCGTTGGCACTTTGTTACAAGCATCGAAATAGCGGTGCTTTTCGCTGGGCGGACCTTCCGGATCTCTCATTTTCAAAGGCCGTTGATACTTTTTACATCCAATATCATATGGCGTTATGGTGATGTTCAACAAAAATTTGTCCACTTCCATTGGGAAGAAAATATTTGTACAATTCGTGTCAAAATGGTCCACATGCCGCACAAATGGCTTAAAGGCAAAAGTTTGTTCAGTTGTTGGCACAATGCCAAAAGTGGTTGTTGTGCCATGAAATTTGGTTGGTGTTTTTGTTTTTGGGGCGACCAATGTTTGGGAAAGGCACTAAAAAATTAAATTTATTTTAAATTGAGAATTTTAAATATCAAAAATGGGACTTTCTCTATGCACAATTTGGTGGTGCCGCCGTTTTCTGCGCCAAATGGCTTAAAATCATCAAAAAATGCAGCAGAAGAAAGCGCTTCTTGAAGTTCGTTTCCAAGTGGTTCAGCATCTGTAAAATAATAAAACACTTTTATAGGTTTTCTTAGGTGCTGAAAACGCCTAAACCGTCAAAAAAACTGCGCGGCAAAGCGTTTAAACCGGTTTTTGAACCGGTTTAAAACTCGAAAATTTGAGTGAAAAGGGGGGGCTCCTGACCTTTTAAAACGTTCAAATTCGGACAAATTAGGTATCATTCGAAAGCTCTTGACGAGCTAAGTCTAAAAATCAAGGAATTAAGTCGAACCAATGCCATCTAGGCACTGGGACAACTGAGTCCCAGTGAAAATGAACACTTCAGTACCAAAAAATAATAAACGGGAAATAACAATTTAAAATCAAAATTTCGCAAAAGGGAGCATGCGAAGACGGAGCAAGTAGTGGGGCGAGACGGAGGGCGGAGGAAGCAGTCTGACGAGCGCCACAGGCGGTTGACTGCGGGGGCCCGAAGGGCCCCCGCCAATCAGTCAACCGCCTGCGGATCACGCGCGGACTTCTCCCGTAGCCCGTAGTCTCGCCCCACCTACTGGCCGCCGTAGTCGAGTGTGCGGCGGTTTTTTAGCGCAATAAGCTAAATTAAACTTTTATATTTGACGTTCTTTTCCCATTTTTTTTGACTACTGGTTTAAAAATAGTTTTAACGATTTTGAGGACCCATAACATGCGTCGGTTCGACTTAATTCCTTGATTTTTAGACTTAGCTCGTTAAGAGCTTTCGAATGATACCAAATTTGTTCAAAATTTTTTATTTAAAATTGATTTTTGGCTGATTTTTGAGGCAAATTTTCGTGATTTAAACCGGTTCAAAAACCGGTTTAAACGCTTTGCCGCGCAGTTTTTTTTGACGGTTTAGGTGTTGTCAGCATCTAAGAAAACCTATAAAAGTGTTTTTATGCGATTTTGAGTCTGGGACCTATGATGGATATTTTCCAAATATTTATATTTTGAAAAAAGTATTAATATTTTTGTGGTTTTCGGAAAAATGGAATTCTTTTGTAAAAATAACTCTTCGTTTGCTCCTAATTATCTTAAATATTAGATGATACTGCATTATGTAAGCGATGCCGACTGAACAAATGCATAACGGTTGGAATGAACCCGCTAAGAATTCGCGTCAAAAAATTCAATGGCGAACAAATATTGGCATATGTACAACGAATTAAACAGCAAGAGGCACTGAAACCATCTCCGTCTTCGGCAGAAATTGGCACAGTAACAATGGCACCACAAAATGACCATCCCGAACTTGGTTTCCCAAAATGAGAGGGCTAAAATCAATTATCTGGGTTTTTTTCTTGTGCAATCGCCGTCCGGTGCCGATAGGCGCTGAGGCGGCGAGGGACCAAATTTTAATAATACTAGATAGTAGAATTAAAAAACTCCGTCGGCAGGCAGAAACATGTGTCAACTGGCCGCCGTAGTCGAGTGTGCGGCGGTTTTTTAGCGCAATAAGCTAAATTAAACTTTTATATTTGACGTTCTTTTCCCATTTTTTTTGACTACTGGTTTAAAAATAGTTTTAACGATTTTGAGGACCCATAACATGCGTCGGTTCGACTTAATTCCTTGATTTTTAGACTTAGCTCGTTAAGAGCTTTCGAATGATACCAAATTTGTTCAAAATTTTTTATTTAAAATTGATTTTTGGCTGATTTTTGAGGCAAATTTTCGTGATTTAAACCGGTTCAAAAACCGGTTTAAACGCTTTGCCGCGCAGTTTTTTTTGACGGTTTAGGCGTTTTCAGCACCTAAGAAAACCTATAAAAGTGTTTTTATGCGATTTTGAGTCTGGGACCTATGATGGATATTTTCCTATTATTATTATTTTGCTTTACTTTTGGTCAAATTAATTCCAAATATTTTTCCGTTTCTTTTATTTGTTCGGTGCCGAAAATATCGTCGAATCCATGGCTTAATTTTTTAAATTCATAGTTTAAAATATTTTTCAATTCAAACTTGCCTCGATTCGTAGCTGATCACTCCGTCTTGGTGCTTGGCAATGATCAGACCGTGCCATTGGTCTTCGCCAATCTCTTCGGCACATTCCACAAATTTCAGTTTGCCAATGTTTCCTTTGCCCACCCCAAAACGTTTTCCAATTTTTCTGTTTTTGGCCATTTCACTTTGGTAACAGAGAAGGAGCCTAAATGATAGATAATATTTAAAATAAATTTTCAATTATTTTACTTTGTGCAGTCATTTTCCACCAAAATTGTCCCATTTTTGCTATTGCACTTTTTCCAAATGCCAACTTCGGATGACAAAGGGCTGAAAAGTGAAAAATTTACAAAAAAAAAAAAATCAAAAAATTTTATTTTCATTTAAGAAATTACCGTTTTGGAGGAGATAAACAATTATTGACCAAGCTCAGAAAGACGATCAATAGATTAAAGAAATTCATTTTCTAATTAATGAATTAATTATTATTAGAATTTAATATTAATACTATTTAATTATTTAGTATTAAAAATATTTATTGTATTTTACGAATAAAATATTTATTTCGCAAATGATCAAATGAAATGAATGAATGAAAGTGGTCGGATTGAAGCAGTGAATTCCGTCGTTGGACCAATCACTGAATTTTGTGTGTCGACGTGTAAAAAAAAGGTGGAAAATCCACCAACAGAAGAAAAAGCGGACAAACGACCACACATTTTGTAGCAGAGATTGTGCACACTGATAAATGACAAAAGTAATTTATTCATTTATTTTTACAAATTATTGGCCAAATCATCACAAAATCATTCGTCGACAAATTTCCACCACTTTTTCATCGGACTATTAATATTTTCTGAACACTGACACCTCACCAAAGAGAATTTCTTGGATAAAAAGGTTTATTACAAAAAAGGCGTACAGAAATGACAAAATGACGACAATTTATAGGCGAAAATGTCACAGAATTTGTGGGGGAACAAAGGTTAAATTATTTTAAAAAAACGGAAAATGACAAAGGACAGACAGTAAATAAAAGTGATTAATAAAATTATTCATAAGACAAAATATTAAATGCAATTTTATAAAATTAAAAATGTCAAATTAGTAATTTCACGAGCGAAATATTTTGGTCGTGACAAATTATTATAGAATTAATAATTGTACGGATTTGTGAGTAAAAAAAATGATAAAATTGAATAAATGCTGTGAAAGGATAAAGCATAGAAAAATGGGTCTTTTTTCATTGGCGCCGTTTGTTGTCGCTTCGCTTTTTGTCCACTAATGAAGTCCAAAAAGGCTCGGTTCTCGATGCCAAGTTCCACCAAAACATAGTGCCAAAATTGCCGAGAATTTCTCAAACCGGGAACTTTTGACCGAGCCTCTTGAAAGCTGAGAAATCGACAGAGACTAATTATTTATGATTGCAAAATTCAAACAACATGAAGATTTGCAACAAACAATTTGTACGGTTCTTTTAAATATCATGATCAATTACAAATGAGTGGTGCTAATGCGTTTCTTAAATCCGTCAATGGATTCGAAAACAAAAAAATGGGTAATATATACAAATAAATTCATAGCTTGGCTCAAATGCAACCAAATTAATATTTTGTGGCATAATTCAATAGCTTTAATTGTTCTCTATCAGAATATATTTTTCTAAAATTTTTTATTTAAATATAAAAATGTCACAAAGCATTGAACATGCTATGTTTTTTGCAATGGTAATGCATACATAATTATAAACATTTAAAATTTTAAAGTCTTTAAATGAAGTTGCGTCAAAATTAATATAATATATTCGATAGCCCTAAGAATTCCCTATTTATCTAAAAAAAAAGTTCCAAAAAAAATTCATTGAGTTTTAAAAAATTCCTGGACAAAAATTCCTGTTTAAGATTTTGTGGAATTTAATAACCATAACTTTTTTTATACTATTTTAAAAAATTCAAAATTAATATTCTCATAGAAAACACATAGAGCTATTGAATGACACCATGAAATATTTTAATTTGATTGAACTTGAGCCAAGTTATGAATCTTTATGGGTTACACATACATATTTTTTGTTTTCAAATCCATTTTGGCGGAATTTAAGAAACGCGCCAGCCCGCAAATGAGTTGTGGATGATCAAATTTATAGAAATTAATTAATTAAGTTTGAACTTAACTCATTTCTATTATTAATAAAATCGCACCAAATTTTATTTACAAGTTAATAAGTTATTCAAATGCACAAAGGTATTATGTATATTAAAAATGGCTCATGATTTCTATCCTTAAAAAATGATGTGAAAAGCAAATCTGAATTTCACATAATATTCGATCATTTGAGTCAAAAATGATTAACTGTTTGAGATAATTGAAGAAAATTTGATTTGAAAATTTTCATTAATTTTTTTTAGCTTTAACTTTTGGATTTTATTAAATAAAAAACAAAATTAAAATTTAATTTTGTATAATTTTCATTGAAATATTATAATTAGATTTTCTTTTTGTAATTTTTTAAATTTTTTTGAATATATAAAATTTCCCGGTTGGTCCCGGTTCCCGGTCCTGAAGAAAAACCGAGGTCCCGCCGGTCTGGTCCTCTTATTTTGGAAGGGACTTGATGTGTTTATGTAAAATTTGCATTATTACAACAATGGCACGGATAATTGTGGCTTGATCAGCTGATTAATGATTGATCATTTTTCAAGACAATCACAATCCTGATCAGCCCACAGTTTTTGTCTATTTATACCAAATTCAAAATATTTTTAAAATTACCCCCCCGGCGGCGGCTCTTACGCCAATGAAGAAGACCCACTTTTTCTATGCTTTATCCTATCACAGCATTTATTCAATTTTATTATTTTGTTTATAATCACAAAATACGTAATATTAATTCCATAATAAATAATTACTTACGCATTTTTCTCATTTAGCGCCAAATTATCCGATGAAAAAGTGGTGGAAAATTTGTCGGATGATTTGTGATGATTTGGCCAATAATTTGTAAAAAATAAATGAATAAATTACTTTTGTCATTTATCGGTGTCCACAATCTCTGCTACAAAATGTGTGGTCGTTTGTCCGCTTTTTCTTCTGTTGGTGGCTTTTCCCCCCTTTTTTTTTTACTTTTTTACACGTCGACACAGAAAATTCAGTGATTGGTCCAACGACGGAATTCACTGCACACCAACAATTCCATCCCACCACTTTCATTCATTCATTCATTCATTCATTTACTTTGATCATTTGGGAAATAAATATTTTATTCATAAAATAAATAAATAAAATTGTTTTAATAGTAAATAAATTAAATAGTATAAATATTATTTAATTAATTAATTAGCAAATGAACTTCTTTAATCTACTGACCGTCTTTCTGAGCTTGGTCATTAATTGTTCAGCTCCTCCAATACGGTAACAATATCTGTATAATCAAAAACCCAATAAATATTTTGAATTTTAAAATATTTCTTTTTTTCAAAATTCAATTTTTCAGCCCTTTGTCATCCGACGTTGGCATTTGGAAAAAGTGCAATGGCAAAAATGGGACAATTTTGGTGGAAAATGACTGCACAAAGTAAAATATTTGAAAAATTTATTTTAAATTAATTATTTATAAATCATTTTTAGGCTCCTCATCTGCTACCAAAGCGAAATGGCCACAAACAGAAAAATTAGCAAAACGTTTTGGGGTGGGCAAAGGAACAATTGGCAAACTGAAATTTATGGAATGTGCCGAAGAGATTGCCGAAGACCAATGGCACGGACTGATCATTACAAAGCACCATGACGGAATGATCAGCTACGAATCGAGGCAAATTTAGAATGAAAATATTTAAAATATGAATTTAAAAATTAAGCCATGGATTCGACGACATTTTCGGCACCGAACAAATGAAAAAAATGGAAAAATATTTTGAAATTAATTTGACCAAAAGTAAAGCCAAATTAATAATAATATTTTAATAGTAATTATTATTTTACAGATGCTGAACCACTTGGAAACGAACTTCAAGAAGCGCTTTCTTCTGCTGCATTTTTTGATGATTTTATGCCATTTGTTTTGGCATTTGAATTTGGCGCAAAATTTTGTGCACAAAACGACGGCACCAAATTGTGCAGAGAGAAAGTCCAATTTCATATTTAAAATTCATAATTTAAAATTATTTGATTTTTTAGTGCCTTACAAAGGCACCGTTTGTTGGCACAACCAAATCCCAAGGCAAAACAACAGCAACAAGTTCAATCCCGACGACCACCGAGCGGCAAAAATTTCCGTTTGAACCATTTGGCTCAACAACCACTTTTGGAATTGTGCCAACAACTGAACAAACTTTTGGCTTTGTGGCATTTGCACGACATTTGGATCATTTTGGCACGAATTGTACAAATATTTTCTTCCCAATGGAAGTTGACAAATTCTTGTTGAACATTACCATAACGCCATATGATGTTGGATGTAAAAAGTATCAACGGCCTTTGAAAATGAAAGATCCGGAAGGTCCGCCCAGCGAAAAGCACCGCTATTTCGATGCTTGTAACAAAGTGCCAACGGAAGAAAAATGCGAAAAGTAAAGGAAAATTGGGTCGTCATTAATTAGTGAAACAGTCATTAATTAATGAGCGGGGCACAGATTTATTACGTGCCTTAAAATTGGGTCGGGTCACTTTGGAGCGGCACATTTTGGCGCTACCAATTAAAGTGACATAATGCTTAAAGAAAAATATGGAATATAGTGCCAAAATTTCCAGAAAGACAATTTTTTTGGGCTTTTGGCCATATTTGTGGCTCATTAAATTTTTAAATTTAATTTGGCGACAAAATAGCCTGCGCCAAAGTGGCCTGGCAATAATTAGGCATTATGGCAATTAAATTTGAACTTGCTTTAATGAGGAATACATTCAGTTCCGAAGAGCTGATCGGGTGCTACAAAAGCTCGAAAAAATGGCACGGAAACAGTCCAATCGCCGAAAGGTGCCAAAAACATTTGGAAGGAATTTCGGGTGGGGCCGATGCCAATGCCAATGTTGCCGGATTCATTGTCAAAATTTGCGCCCACCGTAATGAAAATGATCTCGTCATTGAGTCAACCTTCAACATTTCCTTCTCCAATGAAACGTACAATATTGATTTTGCATTTAAAATTTAATTAATTAAATTAATTAAGCAATAAAAATATTAGCGAAAACAATTTTTGGCAATTTTAACAAAAAATTTCTGAAATCTTAAGATTGGTAGAGAGAATCATTAGTGCAATCGAATGATACTCAGAATATTCAAAATTATATTAGGCATTAAATTATTGAATCGTCGATAAAATAATTAAAATTAAAAATAATATTTAATTGTAATTAAAAACATTAAGTTGCAAACGGACGCGAACATTTCCAATTTCGTTGGAGAAAATAACAGACATAAAACATTGGATGCCAACATTCTTAATCGAATTTGGCACTGACCAGTGGAAAAGCGCAATTCGTGAAAAGGCCGACGAAAAAAGCATTTGTGAAGAATTGAAAATGGTAAAAAAACATGATAAATTAAATTAAAATCATTAATTTTGACAGAGCGATGGCATTGGCACCATGCTTAATGACATTGAACCGCAAATGGTCGACGGCACTTTGGCAAAAATGATTCATTTTGTGCCGCCTTCGAAAGATACCAAAATGCTCGCATTTTTCCAAATTGAAAGGCCCAAATTTTCAAAATTCATAAGCAACCGTACAAAATTGTTACCCTACCAAAATGACCCGAACAAATTCAGTCAGTAAAAAATTAATTTAATTTTAAAAAAAATTAATTTCGGCACTTTTAAGACAGTCGAGACCCATGTGATTACTACGGCGCAGATTGTGTGCCGATCAAAAATTTGTTGTTGAAAATTGAGGCATTGGAAAACTGTGGAAAGAACGAAAGCGAAAACAATGCGGTAAAAATAGAAAAAAATATTTTTAAAATATATTTAAAAATAATTTTAGATTTTCGAAATGCCAAAATGGGCCCCACCACTTCCGCCACCGATAACCATGAAAAAGCCATCCGAAACATTAATATGCGATGAGGATTTGTTTTGTGATAAACAAACGCTGCGAGAACAGTACAACCGATTGAGGGAGAGTGAGTTAAATTTAACAAATATTAATTAATTAGGTAATTAAGTTAATTAAAAAATAAAATTAAAATTCACAGTTTGTGGGCTGAAGCCCGAAGAGGTGGAAAGTCAGCGCAAAAAACGACAATACAAACCATACCAAAAATGGACCGAATCTCCGATCAAAATCATATTCGACGAATTTGCTCGTAATAATTTTTACCATTATAGCGTAGTTTAACAAATGTTTTAAGTAGGGCTACACGGGTCCGGGTATTGCCCCGGGTCCAGAAAAGGCGGGTATCGGGTATTGGGTCAATTGAGTCCTGAAAAAACCCAAAAAAAAAAAAACCCATTTTTTTCATCAAAATAAATGCCTATACATACTACTTTTATAAAAGTATGAAAAATAAATAATCTTTTACAAATAAATGCTTTAATTTGTCCAATTTTTTTTTTATTGATATTCAACCCACTTTTTTGCGGTTCGGTGCTTTTTTAGGGAACAATATTTAAATTACTTAACTAATTTGTTGACAGAGATTTATTTGAAAGAGATAATTTTTATAAGCTATACATAATATTAATAAAATTATAATTTTTGTATCTGTAAATTAAATTATAATAAATTTTTATTTTCCTCATACTTTGGTCAACATTTTGAGCCTTGACCCCCATTCTTATCAGTGTACTTTTGGACCCGGACCTACCGAGTCTGGTTACGGGTCAATTTGTAAAATAATAATACCTAATTAATTGTTTAGTGCCAAAGGACGGGTACCAACAATGGAAGGATGCGATGGAAATTGGTGCCGCTTTAATAATGTGAGAATGTTTTGGAGCGATTTTCGGGGTTTTAGCCGAGTTTTTTATACAAAAAAATGGGGGGGGGGGCGGGGCGGGCGGAAGTCATAAATCCGTAAATGGAAAGCCGGGGTTATGGAGAAGCGCAAATCCGAAAAGCTCAATTAAAAAAGCGACAAAAAGTGCCGGAATAAAGGGGACAGACAGTGAGTGAATGCTGCGAATTTTTAAAATTTTCATTTTTTGTCCCAAAAAAAAAAGCAAAAAAATTCATATTTTTAATTCATATTTCTCTTTCTTCTGTGACAGGGAGGTCACCTGTGTTCGGTTTGAATTTGTGGATGATTTTGATGTTTTTGTGGACGGAGTGAATGGCATCGCGATTGGAGATTCTACTGCTTCTGGCGGTAGTTTCATACAAGGGCGTAGCCAGACCCTTGGCTTCGGGGGGGGGGGGGGGGGGCTGAAGTCAAAAATTCGATTTTTAGGGGTGTATTTTTCGTTTAAGCCGATTTTTAGGGGTGTATTTTTCGTTTTTTCAGTCGATTTTTAGGGGTGTATTTTTCGTTTTTCAGTCGATTTTTAGGGGTGTATTTTTCTTTTTTTCAGTCGATTTTTAGGGGTGTATTTTTCTTTTTTTCAGCCGATTTTTAGGGGCGTATTTTTCGTTTTTCAGTCGATTTTTAGGGGCGTATTTTTCGTTTTTTCAGTCGATTTTTAGGGGTGTATTTTTCTTTTTTTCAGCCGATTTTTAGGGGTGTATTTTTCGTTTTTTGAAATCCCGAATTCTGGGGTATATCTTACAAAAAATTTTTCGCCGTTTTTCGCCAAAAAATTACTGCTTTTTTGCCATTTTGGTCTCCATTTTTCACAAATATGGTAAAGTGGGGGTCCGGCGGTGCCGGTAGGCGCCGCCGGGAAAGTTTTTGGGTATTTTAATGCAATTTTGTTATGAAATTGCTAAAAATTTCAAGAAAATTTACTGAAAAATTTATTTTAATTTTTATTTTACCCATTTTTGTAGCCTGTGGCAGTTCCTTGTTGGGTCGTTACGGAGGATTGCAAAACATTAATCTGGCAGTGACTCTCTGCGGCGATGTAAAATTTTGTTGCATTCATTTTTTTTAAAATAGTATTTGTAGCAATTTTTTGGCTCTGCTGCTGGGGCCAATCACAATTACGAAGCGATAAACGACAAATTTGGCATTTTGTCACCGAATTTGTCGTAACCGCTCACAAGGGAACATTTCGAACTGTAAGTATTCAAATCACTTTAAAACAACTTTTATCGTGTAAGAGCATGATCGATTTACTATTGCCAATTTCGGCTTACTTTGAAAAAAAAATCAAAAAAATTCATCATCTGTCGAGCGGATCCGAACCCATGACAAATGGTCATTAAAGTGTAAGAGGAAAAAATGTCAAATTAACAAATTTTTGGCTGGGTTTTTCATTTGATCACTTTTTTCTGATCATTTTTGGCGCCGTAGCCAAAAAAGCCGAAAATTGGCAATAGAAAATCGACCATGCTCTACACGATAAAAGTGGTTTTATTTTAAAGTGATTTGAGTACTTACAGTTCGAAATGTTCCCTTGTCAGCAGTTGGGCCCCGCCGGCACGTTTGGGGCCCAGCGGGTTTTTGGCGCTATAACTTTTTTTCTTTGTCAACCAAATCCAGGCGCCATAAATTTGTTCAAAATTGACGAAATTTTTTGAAATTTCCCAAGCTATTAGAGCATCTGAAGAACCGGAATTTGTCATTACGACAAAACAATTAAGTCGTTTGTCGTTTAAATATTGCCGTTTTTTCCGTTTGTCGTTTTGTCTCTGTCGTGTGAATTCTCTGTCGTCGTCTAATCACAATTGACAAAATCTACCGTAAATTTGTCGTTTGTTGTCGTTACTTTGCTTTTGGGTATTGGGTAGGGTTGGTCGGGACCGGGAATTTTGATGTAAAAAACCGGGACCGGGACTTTTCGGGTTGAAAAACCGGGACTTTTTTACTGGGAAAACCGGGAAAAACTCGGGAATTTACCGATCCCGGTCAAAACCGGGACCTAAGTACTCAGTTGTCCGTATTTTGGTCCCGGTCCCGACCAACCCTAGTATTGGGTATGAGTTTTGTGAAAAGCCGGGATCCGCCGCTCCAGAAAAGCCGGGATTATAGGGATCGGTGTCGTCGTTCGGAACCCCGACCCTAGTGCAACTCATTAATTTTGAAGACATAATTTGAAACTGCTTAAGTCTCGTAACATGTCCCTCGTTGCTGCCCACGAATTGCTGCACACGCTTGGCTTTAAGCATGAGCAAAGTCGAAGTGATGCCCGGAATTACGTCATCTTACGGGAAGATGAATTGGTAATTAACACAAATGTTTTCAATAATTTTCATGTGCTCATTATATAAAGCAATCGAGAATTAATCCAAACACGCAAAACTTTGACTTCGCTTACGATTTCGGATCAGTGATGCATTATCCATCTGGGGGCGATCATGAAAAGTAAGAAAAAATCTCGGATTTTAATGACTAAGATTGGAATTAAAGGGGCTTATACGACCGGATCACACTGCCACGGTTTTACCAGCAAACGATTGGCCAACGCGAACGAATCTCTTTCAAAGACGCGGCCATAATTAACCGAATTTATTGCGAAGGCAAAAAATTGTCGAAAATTTCAGGAAATTTTAATTTTCCAGACTCATGTAACGGCACTGAGGACAAGTGCCAAAACGGGGGCTATTTGAATCCGAATGATTGCACAAAATGCCATTGTCCGGACGGATACGGTGGCAAATACTGTAAAGAAATCGAAGAGAGTGAGAAATTAATTGATTCAATTAAAATAATTGTAAATTAATTTGAAGATTTGAATTGCGAGGATTTGAGTGGGATTCCGAGAGAATTGGTGGCCAATCAGTCAGCAGTGTTATTGAAGACGGAGGCCAAATGTGGAGGGAATGAGCCGTGCCGATGCCATTGGCGAATTAAGGCAATAAAATACATTTTTGATATTTTTAAAATCATTTTGAGTATTATTAATGCAAATTTTAATTGCTTTTAGCCAAAAGCAGGGAAAAAGGCGCGAATTCAATTCAAAAGTTTGAGCAATTTGTTTGAATGCACACACAACTGTTCATCGGCGTATGTTGAGGTCAAATACCGAGCCGACAAAAGAGCCCAAGGCAAAAAACAACAACAATTAACTAATTAATTAATTATTAATTAGCATAATGAATGCTCATTAAGGTGCCAAACTTTGCTGTCCCCTTGCACTCACTGATCTGAAAGCAAATGAATACAAAAATTGGATTGCGGCGGAAAAGGCGGACATGGACATTGTCATTTCCGCGCACCTTTCACCAAAATGGACCGTACCATCTACCGTATTCGAACTGACTTATGAATCAGGCAAGGAAAATTGTAAAAGAAATTTTATATATTTTAAAATAAAATAAATTATTTTTAATTGGCCTTATTTAAATGGCTTTCGTAAATCGAACCATTTAAAAAATGGAAATTTGTTCTAAAAATTGTTAAGGCAACGTCAAACTCATAAATTCGAACAAATGCGTAAATACCGATAATTTGTTTGCCGAGAAAAGAAACCCCGGCACCAGCGGTTTGAAGTGTTATGACGGGGCCAAACACCAATTTTATGACTGCTCCTGTCATGGTGATAAGAAATGCCTCGCTGAAGAAAAATGGGCAAACGACGCCTTTCTTTGCCCAATAATAAAGGTAATTAATTAATTAATTCTTAATTAATGCCAAAAGACACCGCCACAGACATATTTCATATAATATAGGCAATTTAATTTTTAGGCACTAAAAATTACCATTTTTTGTATAAAATTAGTAAAAATAAATTTTTTTGCGCATATGCTATCGCATGAAAAGCTCAAAGAAAGCATTTTTACCTGTTTACCTTTCAATCAGAGCGCGTTTTTGGCACATATAAAAACATATTTTGAGGGTTTGACCATTTTTGACACATATTTTGACGATTTTTTGATAAAATTTGAATTTAAATTCCTTTTTTGCCAATCAAATTTTTGGAAAAATGTCCCCAAAATGCTCAATTTTTTTTTTTTTTTTTTTGCATTTTTTGACCCTTTTCATGACTTTTTTTCACAAATTTATTTGAATTTTAGCGAAGAAAATTCCGAAAATAAGTAAAACTTTGAGAGCAAGAAAAATTTACGTCAAAAAGCATTAAAATGCTTTTGGTTAGCATTGTGTTAGCGAAATGGATAAAAAGAGACTTTTTGGAGAAATTCACGTTTTTATTAAACAGTTTTTCTTCATTTTTTGACACATATTTTGGCTTTTTTTTTTTTTTAGTTTTTAGCATATATTTTGGGGTTTTTTAGCACATATAAATCCGTTCCCTGCATATAATATAGGCAATTTAAATTTTCCGTACTAAAAATTACCATTTTTAGTATCAAAAAAGCGGAAATAAAAAAAAATAAGGACGACAAACTGGAATAAGTATAAATCTGGCAAATGATAAAAACTCTGTTTTATTAATTAATTTGTAAATTCAAGGTCAATGGAATTCAAATCCAAGAAAGCCGACAACAAGTGTTTACTGACCCAAAAGATTTTCGATACAATTGGACTCGGATTGAGATAAATTGTTATGTGAGTTGGGTCTTCTAATCTCAAAAATTCGGTTTAATTGACTGATTTTACAGAAGGCCGAAGCGGGTACCGTAAGTTTTTGGGGCTACAGTAAGCCGGAGACAAAGGAAATCATTCGGGTGGACGAAATCCACTGTTTGACTTATGAAGCTGCTGGAGTGCCAAAACGGTTCAAGAGTTTGCAAGTCGAAGAACAGCCGCCGATGAAAAAATTGAGTCCAAGTCCATTCTTGGCCAATAATGCTTCATCCCTTATCCATGTGTTCGTGCCATTTGTTGGCCATCCATGAGAGAATAGGGGGAGATCAGTGATCAATGATCTGTCTGCTGGTGCTGATCAGTTGGCCAATTTCTTATATATTTTTTTACTTTTTAATAGAGATCGGACCGGTCGGTTTTTTCGGGTTTTTTAGATTTCGTCTTTTTGATCGAAAAAAACCGACCGAGAAATTTTTGAGTTTTTCGTTTTCGGGTTTTTTCCGAAAAATTAAAAATTTAATTAATGCCTGTGGCGGTGTCTTTTTGTTTATTTATTCATTTTATTTTTTTATGACACCAATGTATTTTATTCATTTATACTAATTATTTGTTTTTTTTCTTCTTAATAAAATGGATAAATAAAAACTAGAGTTGGTCGGGACCGGGAAATTTGACAAAAACCGCGACCGGGACTTGCCGGGACCAGAAAAGTCGGGACCGGGACCGGAACCAAGTTTTTTGACCGGGACCGTGATCGGGACCGCGAGAAAAGCCGGGACCGGGACCAACCGGGAATTTTCCCAAAAGAAAATTTTTTTGAAAAAAAATTTAAATTTTGAGTGCACTTGTTACGAAAATTGCCTATATACAAAAATGTACCCATAAAATTTTTTAATTTTCGTTTCGAGGAGGAATTCAAGTAAATTTTAAAAATTTTCATTTCGGGGAGGGGGGGGGATCTTGGAATTTTCTGTCCAAAATTCTGGATTTTTTAAATAAATTAACAATCTTTTGCTTTTAAATCGCTGTTTTTGTGGCGCTGTTTTTTCGAGAAAACTTTTTAGGAACATTGGGAGGGGGCGGGGTCCGGCGGTGCCGATAGGCGCCGCCGGAAAATTTTTTAAATTTTTAATGGTATATGTTAACAGAATTTGCCAAAAAATGACCAAATATTAAGTTAATTTGTGGGTTTTTAGGCTGTTTAAAAATGAAAAAAATTTTTAAGTTAAAATAATTTTTATTAATTAAGTTCAATTAAAATAATGGTAAAGAAAATATAAAAAAATTTATTTTCCATTGAGGAATTGAACCAAAGAGAAAATAATGAAAGTGAGAAAGTTTAGCCACTAGACCACATAACGATGTGAATAAATGCAATAAATGAAATAATAATTTAATTTTTTTTCTCAAAAATTTCTCCTTCTCACCAATTCCCTTCTCATTTCTCACCCAGACCCCCATTCTTACCAGTGCTTATTTAGTCCCGCCGGGACCGGGACTGGCAAAACCGGGACCGGGATTTCTATTTTTCCAAAAACCGGGATCGGGACCGGGACCGGGACCTGAAAAACCCGGGAATTCCCGTCCCGGTCCCGGTCCCGACCAACTCTAATAAAAACCCAGGCCAATATCTTTTGAAGACAATAAATTTAATGAAAAATTCACAACAAAAAGTAAATTTAAAATCAAAATAAAAAATCAGAAATGTTATTTTTTGCGCTTTTCCTCCAATTTTTAAACACATCACGGCTTTTCACACCACAATATAATTATTAAATTAAATTTGTACAAAAAATATTTAATAATATTTCATTATAAATTTTAAACAATATAGATACTATTTAATGCTTTTGAGCATTTAAAATTTCCCAAATCTGATGAATGAATGTTGCCTCCATTTTTTGTTAATTTTATTGACATTTGGATTCAATTGGTTGTCATTTAAAACGTGTTAATTTGCGCGGATTTATTGGGCAAATGTGGCATATTTTACCAAATTTATTATACAATTCATTAAAAAAACAATTTTTTAGTACTGAAATCCTGTCCAGATAACACACTCTTATCCTGATCCGGAATTTTTCAAAAGTCCGGGCTTAATAACTGCAGAATAATCCAAATTTTTATTTAATATAGAGAAAAAACATAAAATCTATTTCAACAATGGATTCATTAAACTGATCGAACGATCATTTATCAAATAATTCATTCATTCATTTCACTGAATCACTGCTAGGCCCTGCGATACGCGACAACACAATTTCATACAATGGCCTAAATTATTAAATGCAATTTAATTAGGTGAAAAGGCATTTTTAGCAATGGCAAATGCCACTCATGGAGTAAGCCAGTTGAAAATTAAAGCAATTTTTTTAAACGAAATATATTAAAATTTTTAAAAAATTTCCCGGCGGCGCCTGTTGGCACCGCCGGACACCCAGTTTACCCATATTTTTGGAACATGGACTCAAAAATGGCAAAAAAAAAAAAATTCATTTTTTGGCGAAAAATTGCTACAAATCTGCAAAACAATACCCCCCTAATTCGGGATTTCTGTAAGAAAAAAATACACCACTAAAAATCGAAATTTTGAATTGAGCCCCCCCCCCCAAAGCCAAGGGTTTGGCTCTTGACTACGTCCTTGATGCCACTGATGAATCACTGCTTACACTTACCCAATGGAGAAGTCATTCAAATCAAAAAAGACATTGTTCAAATTGTTGTCCGAATTTTCGTCTTTCTTCGGCTTCTGCTGAACCGCCGCCGTCGCCGTCTTCCCAATAATTGGACATCGCTTCAACAGCCAACAAATCGCTTCTTTATCCTTCATCTGTGCCAGCCTGTCTTTGGTCATCCGTTCATTCACCAATTCAAATAGCATAATTGGTGTTGTTGTTGTTGACACGCAAATTTTGCACTTTTGGTTGACCTCATCCCCCCTTTTTTTTCATGCATGAATCAATTTCCTTACATTTTCCTTAAACGTCGATTCATTTTGCGATAATTACCAGCAGCACACTTCCAATTAGTCGTAAATTATGATTGCAAAAAATGACATGAACTGTCAATATTCTCTGCCTTTTATATGGATTTCCGGCTCTTATATGGCTTTTCCCCCATAAATTTTTTTTAAAAATTCTAATTTTTAAAAAGTTGAATAGAACACCTTCCTTAGATTTTCAGGGTCGCCGATCACGAATACGGCATCTATTTCGAACCCCGAACCCAAATTCGAACAAAAAGTCAAAGACTCTATAGAAGGAAAAATCAATGCTTCTCCAATTTTTATCGAAACATATGTAAATCTCGACAAATCATTGACATTTTCATTTCACTATGGGTACCAGCAGGGCTGGGCGTAATTACGGAACTTACTGTGTTTTTAGAACCCCTAATTATGGACTACGGAAATTACTAATTATGGACTACGGAAATTACGGCATTTTTAGACCGCCGTAATTACGGAAATTACGGCGTTTTTGGACCACCGTAATTACGGAATACGGAAATTACGGCGTTTTTGGACCCCCTGGATTACGAATTTGCGTGATACGTAATTAAAAAATCCGCTTTTACGCCCAGCCCTGATCGGTGGTACTCAAATACGCTAATATTTTAGTATAAAAATTGGCTTTTTTTTTCTTCTTCTTCTTCTCCTCCTTTTTTCCGGTCATCACCCCTAAGAAATGACCCGAAAAAATTTTCAGAAAATAACACCCCTAAGAATTGAAAATTTTTCCCAAAAATTGATCCACAAAATTTAATATTTTTTTCTTAACAAAATTTTTGGTTTTCAAATTTGTTCTTTTCGATAAAAACTTTAAAATATTTAATAACTTCATTTACAATTGAAAATTTTTATGTGTTTTGCTATCTAAAAAGCGTTAATACAACATTTTATTTGCCTATTTTTGCCTATTTGAGGATTTTTGTGCCTATTTAGTGCCTATTTCGCGATTTTTTGTGGTTAAAAATGGAGTCCCTTCCAAAAAAGCACAAAACAAAAAATGTATGTTTTTTACGCGCTTTTGAATTAATTAACAAATAAAGCGAATTTTGGAGCTCCAGCGGTGCTTGCCGTGCCGATATGCGCCGCCGGGTAAAAATTTTGAAAATTTGAGCATTTTTTGTTAACAGATTTAATCAAAAAGCAACAAAATTCTGCGATTTTGAACATATATATTTTATAAGAATTGGGGGTTTTAGGCGTCGCCGGGCGAAAAAGTGTAAATTTTTGCCCCATTTGTTAAAAGATTTACATTTACCCATAATTTTCAAAATATGGATATATTTTTATTTTTGATTTAAAATTTAAATTAAAAAATCGAATAAAATATTAATTTATTTTAAATTTCCATTGAAAAAGGAATATTTTTTGAAAAATTAGAAGAAAAAACATCAACTTGGGGGGGGGGAACTGATCCAACGCACAAATAGTGAACAAAACCAAGAACACAACCAACGAACAACCTTTTATCTCAAATCCAAGTTCAAAATGACAATCGAAGCTTGTCAATCGATCATTATGTCAATCCAATCATCCGTCCCATCTCATCCATCAACTTGGCCCATTCTGGTCAATCCGTCCATCAATTTGGCCCATTTGCCGTGCCGTTGTTGTGCCGAGATGGCATATCAATGGCCACTTCTTGTGGGTTGGCCACAGCAGCAGTGCCTTGTGCCGATCCGCTTCCATTTCCATTTGTGGCACCATTCCCTTGGCCATTTGACGAAACGCCGACGGCATTTGTCATTGACAGTGCTTGATTTAAAATCATTACATCAACATTATATTAAAAAATTGATCAACCCATTCTCCTCAATAAAGGTAAAAATATCCAAATTTGAATTTTTTGTTATTTTTATGGGTGCCAAAAAATGGACCGGGAAAAGAAATTACATAATTACAATATTTTCCTGATTTAGTTGGTAAATAATTTATTTATTTTACCTTTGCGGCAGATTGGACAAGTGATATGTTGACTAAGCCTTAAGATATAAAAGGTTTTTTTTCTTTTTCCAAAAAAATTGCGAATAGAAAAAAGTACCATGATTTAATGCATTTGTTGTGGAAAATGTGCTAAAATTATTAGCATATTTATTTAATTTAAATTAAATTAATATTTTTTAAATTTTTTCTTACTTTGCCATTGCACGGCAACGGTTTGACCATTGTCCCATTTTCAATCGGGTCAAGACAAATTACGCAACTGTTCTCATCATCATTGGCATTGGCATCATAAGGTATTTGGGTTATCGTTTCGAAAGCAGCAAGCGCCGCTTAAATTAAATGTACTGTATTTCTTGAATTGCTACCGTTCCGTCTGATACAGTATCCCATGCTGCTGCTGGTGGTGATGGAGTAATTCAAAAACCAAAAAATAGAGCTTTCGAATGATACCAAATTTGTTCGGGTTTGCCCTTTTAAAATATTTCCAAAAAAAAATTTTCCGAAATGGAAAGCAGTTGAAAATTTTGTTCAAAAATGTAGGTCTTTAAAATTACCGGTTTTTCCAGTACCGGTCGGCACCGATTAAAGTGCAAATTAGCGAAATCGCTCAACTCTATTTAGTATGTCATGGCAACTAGTGCAAAAGGCAACTCGTACAATTGCTTGGTTAGGCCTAAGCTTTAGGCTAGGCCTAGGCTTAGGTTACTTAGGCCTAGGCTTAAACTTGGCTTTATTTTGTAAGTTTAGTTGCCTTTTGTCCGAGGTGCCATTGACCCCCCCCCCCCCATTTAGGAGACAATCAACTAATGTATTTCCAACTAATGGTGCACAATAGGGATGGCATTCCGAGTCGCCAAAAAATTTTCGGAAATCGGAGTGCCGAGGCTCGAAAATATTTTGGAAGTCGGAAATCGGAATTCCGACCCCAAAAACGTCGAAATCCGTGCCATCCCCGGTGCACAATTTTGCTTAATTCTTAAATTGTTCGTTCTTTTACATTGAATTTGCGTTGGCGTTGCAACAACAACCGCATTTTGTGATGGAATTGTGCCAAAATGTGCATGGCTTGCACGATAATGGCCTTGTAAACGCCATTTACAACAAATGATGATGATTAAGACCAAAAGGGTCACACTCGTAAATGTGCCCTCAATTACCCAAAAGTTTTTCTGTCCTGTTGATTTGGGTCGGCATTTGGCGATGGCATTGGCGATGCCATTCGCTTGCGACGCCTCCGACGATGGTGACAATTTGCATCATCCAAAATGAAAATTATATAGCAGATTGGATTGAAATTAATCCCGTTATATTCCTCCCGCCGCAGCCCCCTAGGGATATGCATTTGTCAAACATTTTGGCGAATTTTCAAATTTTTTGGTCTCGGAATTACCGATCGCCAATTATTGAAATTTTTTGCGCATTTTTTGGGTCTCGGAAAATAATTCGGTAGTGAGCCGAAATGCCAATGATTATTACTTAATACCATCATCGTCGTCATCCTTTTGTCCATCTAAAAATGCATTTCGTCCCATTTGATTTCCAATGAACGCGCAACAAATCGGAGAAAACGCTGCTCTTTTTGGCCATTTTTTCCTCTTCCTTTTTGCCCATTTTCTTTGCTTCCTTTTTGGTCGATTTTTTGCCAACTTTTTATCTCTTTTTCAATGTCCAATTCCAACTCATTATAAATGTCAATTAGCTCAATTAAAATTGCTTTTGGCTCATTTTCCTTCTCCCCTCGGGGGTTTTCCAGTCGAATTTTGCCACGTTTTGCCATGAAATTCACGGCAAATGCCAAACTCTGTTTGAGTGCGTTTTGCCCCGCAGATTTTTTGGTACCATCTGAAAAATTTTGGAATTTGAAAATTTTGTCTAATTTTTGCTTTTTTAACCTTTTTTTACCGCTTCATTTGCGGAAAATCCCACAGCAAATAAACCCTCCAACAATTGACATAATGCCGGATCGTTTTGATAAATTTCTCTCCGACGGTTGGTGAAAAAGTTGAATTCTTTTTCATCCGAATAAATATTTTTCTATGAAAATTTTAAAAATATTTATTTCTCGGAGGGGGAGTTTCAATTTTCGCTTTTTGAAGTTACCTTTGAATTTTGCAAGAATTTGTCGGCACTTCGCCAGACTTTTTCGAGTCTTTTTGTCCATCGCATTCGCCAATTAGCAAAAGCGTGGCCAAAAGCAGCACAAAAACACACGCATTTTCTCGATCAGCAGAAAACGAAAGGCACCAGAAAACGATGGAATTTGTATCTTTGGGATTCTCGCGCTTAACTTAAAAATGATCAAATTTTTAAAGCCCCGGACCATGGATTGAAAATTTAAAAATTTGAAATTAAAAAACATATTGTAAAAAAGTTGTAGAAAATGTTGTATAATAAAAAAATATTTTATTTTATTTTAATTTAATTATAATAGTATAGAAATACATAATATAATAATGCTATGAATAGTAAATCTTTGAAAGAATGATTTATGATGAATGTGATTCCCATTTTATTAACAATTGTCATGGGATTTAATTTGATTGGCTTTTAACACGTGTTAATTTGCGTGCATTTTTACGCAAATGCGCCATTTTTTTGGCATAACATTTTTTATGGCAATTTTCAACAAAAAACTACCCATAACTTTGCTCAAACTCAATTAAAATTTGAATTGTTGACATTTTTAGTAGCCCTAAGAGTTTTATAATCGCCTTCAAAATTTCAAAAAATTTTGGCTAAGTTTCAAAAAAGTTATGGCCAAAAATGTCCGAAAATCTTGTTTCGTGGTGTGTACTTTTGGCCATAACTTTGTTCAATCATGACGAAATTTTTTGAAATTTTGCAGGCTAGTAGAGAACTCTAGTGGCGGGGAAGGTGACCGAGGAAAAGGCCGTCGGAAGGTCAGAGGGCTGGGAGGAGGACGAAAAGGACTGGCGCCGCGTCGCCACCAAGGTAACTGAAAAGGAAATAGAAAATGATCGGTTTAAATTGGCAAACCCATGTGTTTCGGTCAAGAAATTTCTGACTGAAAACTTTGTTTAAATACATGGAAACGAAGTGAAAGTCACCAGGCTTAAATAAAATATCATTTAAACTATTTTCGGATTAAAAATGGAATTTTTTATCAAAATTTAAAAGATTCTGACGATTTTCCCCAAACGCCAAAAAAATCCTCAAATCATCATTTCAAAAAAAATCCTCATTGACCTATCAAAAAGCCACAAAATCAGGATAAATCCTCAGATCTGCGAACCCTGGCTATGTCGTTATTTAAAAAACCATCAATAATTATCTATAACTTAGCTCAAAAGCAATCAAATTTTTAATTCTTCTATAGCCCTAAGTGTTCTCTATCAGTCTACAAATTGCAAAAATTTCGTTAAGTTTCAAAAAAGTTATGGCTAGAGGAACTCCAAAAAACCTTGTTTTTCGACTTGGCTGGGGCCGAACGAAAAAATATACAAATTTTCTACGGATTTTCTGATTAGAATAAATTCTCCACCATAACGTGAAGGAACAAAAAATATGTGAAATCTTTTTATTTATAACAAAATCTGAACAAAAAATGATGTAACAAAAAAGTTATAATTTGAAAAAATAATATTGAAAACTAGAGATCGGACCGGTCGGTTTTTTTCGGGTTTTGACCTAAAAAACCGACCGAGAAATTTTTGAGTTTTTCGATTTTTAACCGAAACCGTTCGACCGAACCTCTTGTCAGATTTCTATTGAAAACTCGATTTTTCGAATCAGAATTATAACTCAGAATGACTTTGAAATTTTGCAGGAAAAAAAGGTGCCAAGTCTTTTCGTAAAAATTGCCAATTTTATAAATTTTTCGAGAAAAATTTGCCATGCCTTTTCTTAAATCAATTTTAAATTCCACGTTTTTTTGTTATCTGAAAAAAATTACACAACTTTTCATTGTTTCTCAACAAAGGCATTTTATTGCAAAATCCCAGTTCAAATGATAACAAATTTTGTAACTTTTCAATCGATAAAATCACTGCTTGTCAATCGATCACTTTGCTAATTAATCCCTTTAATCCGTCCTTTCTCTTCCATTCATCCATCAATTAATGGCCCATTTTCTCATCAGCGGGTTGTCATTTCTTGATTTAAACATTATTCCAGGAATTGATGTAGATAAATGTGCAATGCCAAAGTGACAAAACAGATTTGAGGGGTGGGGGATATGGTCAAGTATGGGCCATTTTGGTGCTAGGTCAAGGGACAAAATGTGCAAATTGGGCGATGGACAAAAAGTGCAAAAGTTTTTCTCGGACGCAACCAAATTCACCATCTTGGTATTATATGATAGCTCTTGAATTACATTGTTAGATTGCTAAATTTCAAAAATTTATAGTTTTTCAAAAGTTATGAAACTTTTTCACTTTTTTGGCTAGAACTTTTGAGAAACTTAATAATTTTTTTTTGAAATTTAGCAATATCTAATCAAGCAATTCAAGGGCTATCGTATGATACCAAGATTATGCAATTTGGTTGCGTCTGAGAAATGTTATGACTAGATTTAGTCAAAATTGAGCAAATTTTCACTTTTTGTCTATCGGCCAACCATGGGCCATTTTAGTTCCAAAAAATGAAATTCATTTTATATTGGACAAGACAATTGAAAAATTCACGTAATTAAGGCCTGAATCCCGGTCCAGTCAGGCTTGAATTTATCAAATTAAAAAATTGCCATTTCCGCAATTTTAGGGCTTGGCATTCCGATTTTCCCAAATTTGTTGACCGTCGGAATTTCGATGCCGAAATTTTTTTCTTTTTGAGGGCGTCGGCATATATCCCTGGCCCACCCACACCCATACTTTTGTCACTTCGGTTCTTGACTGTAAATAAAAATTCGAAAACTTAGGGGTAAAGAAAAAAAATTTCAGAAACCATTTTTCTAAAATTTAAATAAATTCAATTACAATTTAAATTCTTACTATAACGGCAGCTTGGACATGTGTTATGTTGACTAAGCCTTAATAATAAAGAACTTTTTTCTTTTTCAAAAAGGTTGCAAACAGAAAAGAAATACCATGATGAAATGCATTCGTTGTGGAAAATATGCTAAATTAAGCATATTTAAATAAATAAATTAATGAATAATTTTTGTGTTGGTTTTCTTACATTACATGGCAACGGTTTGACCATTGTCCCAGGCTTAATCTCAGCGATACAAATTGGACAAGAATTGCCTTCCTCATCATTGGCCACATACGGTTTTTGGTCCAAAGCGTTGAAAATATCAATTGCCGCTTAAAATATTAATTTCATAATTTGGTAGCTGAATTACAGTATTAAGATAGTTGTTATTTCATAATTGAATTACAGTAATACCCTCTTCCTCATTACGACAATTTTTGGATGGGAAAAACTGTACAAATAATTAATTGGCACTTGGATTTTCATAATTTATGCCCTCTCTCTCCCTCCCATTAATTATAATTAATTGATTTTCACCATTTATGCCCTCCCTCCCCCCGTCCCCTAAATTGTCTTACACTGTGAACGATTTGGCAAAGGATTTGGCAAACGATTAGGCAAACGATTTGGCAACGGATTTGGCAAACGATTTGGCAAAGGATTTGGCAAACGATTTGGCAATGGATTTGGCAAACGATTTGGCAAAGGATTTGGCAAACGATTTGGCAAAGGATTTGGCAAACGATTTGGCAAACGATTTGGCAAAGGATTTGGCAAACGATTTGGCAAAGGATTTGGCAAACGATTTGGCAAACGATTTGGCAAAGGATTTGGCAAACGATTTGGCAATGGATTTGGCAAACGATTTGGCAAAGGATTTGGCAAACGATTTGGCCTTGCACCACGCATGTAATTCATACGGGCACGATGCTCTATCTCCATAAAACATATAATCACAGCCATTACAAGAAAAATCGTCGCCAGATCAATCATTTCTAATGGATGAAATTAGGGTTAAGCCCCGAGCCCTCGGGGGACAAAATGTCGGGGGTCTGGGACCCCGATCGGGTAGTGATCAACAAAAAAATGTTAACGGAAAACACAATTTTTTTTAAATGCTCTTAAATCTTCCTTTTTTCATCTTAATCCAGGGATTGGATCGAAAATTTTTCCAAATCAGAAAATCAGCCTTTTTGGAGTCAAAAATCAGAACATTTTGCGAAATTGCTTCAAATCAGAGTCCCCAATTCCCCGAATTAGTGTCGGGGGGTCGGGGACCGGGGTGCTCGGGGTCGGGGCTTAAACCTAGATGAAACGAACCTTTATAGAAAGTTCGTTCTGCCGCAAAATTATTATCCATTCGCTTGCGACGCCTCCGGCGACGACGACCAATTGCATCATCCAAAATGTGATTAGTGTATGTAAATTTAAAAGGTGGATAAATAATGCGTCAAATACGGACTTGCTTACTTAATTATGTGTTCGATGGATGGCCCCTTTTTTGGAACCCCCCAAAAAAATGGAGGTCTTCCGCACGCTTTCGGGCCCCAAAAAGATCCACGGATTGAACAAAAAATGGACCAACACAAGCTAGCTATTATTTTTGAATGTGGACCATAAAAATCGCAAAAGTTTAATGTAAGGATAAATTAATAACCCATTTAATTACCATCGTCGTCGTCGCCATTTTGTCCATAAAATGCATTTGCGTCCCATTCAATTTCCAAAGAGCGCGCGACAAATTGCAGAAAACGCCTTTCTTTTTTCCCTTTTTCCTCTCTTCCTTTTTGCTCATTTTTTCCTTTTCCTTTTTTTGTCGATTTTTTGCCAACTTTTATCTCTTTTTCAATGTCCAATTGCAACTCATTATAAATGTCAATTAGCTCAATTAAAATTGCTTTTGACTCATTTTTCTTCTCCCCTCGGGTGCTTTCCAATGGAATTTGGCCACGTTTTGCCATGAAAAACACGGCATATGCCAAACTCTGTTTGAGTTTTTTCACATGCGCAGATAATTTGTTGGCATTATCTGAAAAATTTGCAAAATTCAGCCTATTAAAAATTGATTAATTTTTGTTTTTTACCCTTTTTCATCGCCTCATTTGCTGAACTTAAAGCAGCAAATAATCCCTCCAACAATTGACTTAATGCCGGATCATTCTGATCAATTTCTTCCACTCTGTTTTTGAAAAATTTGAATTCTTTTTCATCCGAATAAATATTTTTCTGTAAAAATTTAAAAAATGAATTTTGTGAATGAAATCAGAGGTTGGGCGAAAATGGCTCAAATTTATTATTTGAAATTTACCTTTGAATTTTTATCAAAAACTGCCTCCAGCAGGCATTGTTTCTTGTTTAACCCTTCAACGAGCTTCTTAAATTGATCATTGAGTTTGTTATGTTGGCCAAGAATTTTTTGCCCATAATTTTCAAACAAAAAATAAACACTTCCGTCGTCGACTTGTGCTAGCTTTTTTCCAGAATCAATCGGCGGTATTTGGCCAAATTGTTTTGGCATTTGGCTAAATTGTTTTGGCATTTGTTCAGATTTTTTAGGCACTTTGTCTGATTTTTTCGAGTCGTTTCGTCCATTGCATCCGCCGATTAGCAAAAGTGTTGCCAAAAGCAGCAGAAAAATCAGATTCATTTCCCGGACCAGTAGAAAAATGCAAATGGAATTTAATCTTAGATTCTTGTGCTTAACTTAAAAATCACCAAATTTTTAAAAAAAACTCGGCCCTTGCATTGAAATTTACAAAAATGAAATTTTTCAAAAATAGATTTCTAAATTTTATTATTATATATTATCATTAAAAGGAAAATTTGTATAATAAAAATGTTTAATTATTTAATTTTAATAATATAAAATATTACATAAATATCATTGATATGAATTAGTAAATATTTGAAAGAATGATTTGTGGTGAATGTTATTTCCATTTTAATAACAATTTCCATGGCATTTAATTGGTTGGCATTTAATAGCTGTTAATTTGCGTGGGTTTTTACGGAAATGCTCCATTTTCTTGGCATAACAATTTTATGGACTACTGAAGTTTTGCCTACTGATGTTTTGCTTAATGGTGTTTCGCCTACTGATGTTTTTTTGCTTAATGACATTTTCGCCTACAGACATTTGCCTACTGACATTTCGCCGACTGACATTTCGCCGACTGACATTTCGCCTACTGATGTTTTGCCTAATGACATTTCGCCTACTGACATTTCGCCGACTGACATTTCGCCTGCTGAACTTTTGCCTAATGACATTTCGCCTACTGAACTTTTGCCTAATGACATTTCGCCTACTGACGTTTCGCCTACTGATGTTTTGCTTAATGACAAAGAGTGGAACAAGCGAAAGAAGTCGCACAAACAAATCAAAATCTGATGCCGCGAGAGATTATTGGACAAATGCGCTCAAATCAAAGCTTGACGATTCAGCGCTTTTGCAATTGCCTTCATATTCTGCCGCCCAGCGGGCTATTATAAGACGACGTGAAATACCGGGTGCCATTGGGATTGACAGAAAGGATTTGATGGGTTTTGAAGTAACGTTATTAGCACCGACAAAAGCCCGACCCCAGCAGAGGTTTGTCCCATCACGCCGAACTGCTAGTCGAGCTCCGACTCTACTTAATTGCTGAAGTAGCAAATTAACAACATAACCCTAAGTAGTCTCGGACGATTGAATCCTTCAAAGTATTTTCAAAATATTGTTTTTTTAGGAAGGATTTCCATTCTCAATTAAAATTTCTTTTTCATTTTCATTTCCATTTCCATTTTCTTCGGATTTGGATTTGGATTTGCACCAAATCCAAAGAATGAAGGTGAATCTTCACAGGAGAAGGAGTTGAAGGCCTTGAAAGAGAAGGTTCAGCAGTTGGCGATGGATAAATTCACAATTCCGATCAACTGTATGACCAGTCGAAGACGTATCCAAAGCATCAGCGACTTATGGATGCTTTTGAGAGGGACTATAAGGGTGCTTTGGATTATCTTGAAAACGATTATAATGAGGCACAGAAGGAGTTGGAAGAGCGCATGGAAATGCAGCAAAAAGCCGTTTTGGAAGCCAAGGCAACGGATGAGTTGGAAGAGTACAAGAAAGAAATAGAGAAAAGCCGTTTTTGAAGCTATGGTGAAGAAATGAGGAAAAGGTAAAGAAGCAGAGAAATAGGATGGAGGAAGGAAGAGAAAGGGTTGAAGAGAAATGGAAGAGAGTGAGAGAGGAAAAGAAGAAGAAGAAGAGGAGAAAAAGAAAATGGAGGAGGATGAAGAGGAACGAGAAGCAAATGGGTGTACGGATGATAGTAAATTGTGACTGATTTTGGGGGACCATACCATATTTGATCCGCGGGTCGGGTTCTTGGACGAATCATACTGGGACCCGCGCGTTTGGGCGCTCACGTTTGGGCGCCAGCATGTTTTTCCACTTTATTAAGAAAAAACTCAAAAATTTCGACTTTTCGCAATTTTCATGCATAACTTTATTGGTAATTGTCTGATCGCAAAGCAATAGCTTAAAATAAGCTTCTAAACACATTAAGCTTTCGAATGATACCAAGATTGTTGGATTTGGATGTCAAAGAACAAAGCTATAGCGGAAAAACATGCTGGCGCCGAAACGAGCCCGCCCAAACCTGATCGCCCAAACGAGGTGGACCCAATCATACTGTACATGAGTCTAAACTGTCTGTCTGTCTAACGTGCTACTCACTCTGTCTGCTCTCTCCCATGTGAAAACAGTACGAATATGGACAGAAAACTGAATCGGCCAACAAACTTTGTGTTGATTTTATTCTTGAACATTTATGTGTTAGTAAAGGAGGCATTTTTCGAAATCTCTGAGTCACTGCTTTTTTAAAATTTATTTTTTATTAGATAATAGTGAGAATAGAATTATTTTTAATGAGAAAGAAGAAACCCTTAATTGGGATCCAAAATAATAATTTAAATGGTAAAAATTGCCAAATCATCTTTTTATTCTACGAAAGTCTAAATTTTGCAGAAATTCTGGATTAATGCCCATTTTTTATTAAAAAAAATATATAAATTTTTCTGCTGATTTCGTGATTAGAAAAAATCCTCCATAATATGAAGGAACAAAATTATGAATTTCAAAAAAGCTATTGACAACAAAAAAAAATAATATGAAAAAATGGATTTTCGAATTAGAATTTTAACTCAGAATGACTTGATGTTTTGCAGAAAAACACCTTGGTATAAGTGGTTTTCATGAGCTATTTTTAAAATATGTTCACTAAAATGCCTTATTAACATGTAAAAAAATTTGATGCAATTTTATTAATTATCGAAAGATTTAAGTTAGAAAATAATTATTTCTAAAAATTAAATCATCATGACAAACCATTTGTAATTGATCAGAAGATAACCAAATCTTGCAGTAATATGTAAAAAAAACAATACAAATGATTAGAAATTTTTCACTCGAGGAAAACTCGACAATTTTGGCACTATGTCTTGAAATTCAGCATCGAGAAAAGCCTTTTGAACTTCATTAGTGGGCAAAAAGCGACAACAAACGGCGCCAATGAAGAAGACCCACTTTTTCTATGCTTTATCCTATCACAGCATTTAATCATTTTTATCATTTTTTATACTCACAAAAATACGTACAATTATTATTTATGTAATAATTAATTAATTATGCTTTCATTTATTCATATTTTACGCCAAATTGTCCGATGCAAAAAAGTGGTGGAAAATTTGTCGACGAATGATTTTGTGATGATTTGGCCAATAATTTGTAAAAATAAATGAATAAATTACTTTTGTCATTTATCGGTGTCCACAATCTCTGCTGCTAAATGTGTGATCGTTTGTCCGCTTTTTCTTCTGCTGGTGGCCTCCCTTTTTTTTTTTACTTTTTTACACGTCGACACAGAAAATTCAGTGATTGGTCCAACGGATTCACCCCACATCAACCAATTCCATCCCACCACTTTCATTCATTCATTCATTTCATTTGATCATTTGAAAAATAAATATTTTATTCGTAAAATAAAATAAATATTTTTAATACTAAATAATTAAATAGTATTACATAATATTAATTAATTAATCAATTAGCAAATGAATTGCTTTTTGCTATTGACCGTCTTTCTGAGCTTGGTCATAAATTGCTCAGCTCCTCCGATACGGTAATAATTTCTTATGTAACCAAAAATCGAATTAATATTTTGAAATTTTAAAAGCATTTCAAAATAATTGAGTCGAAGCCTTGATTCAGGCCTAATCAAAGCCTGAATATTTAGCCTGCATTTTTTTTTAATTTTCAATTTTCAGCCCTTTGTCATCTGACGTTGGCATTTGGAAAACGTGCAATGGCAAAAATGGGATAATTTTGGTGGAAAATGACTGCACAAAGTAAAAATTTTCAAAATTTATTTTAAATTAATTATTTTTTAAATCATTTTTAGGCTTCTCATCTGCTACCAAAGTGAAATGGCCAAAAACAGAAAAATTGGAAAACGTTTTGGGGTGGGCAAAGGAAACATTGGCAAACTGAAATTTGTGGAATGTGCCGAAGAAATTGGCAAAGACCAATGGCACGGACTGATCATTGCCAAGCACCAAGACGGAGTGATCAGCTACGAATCGAGGCAAATTGAGGAGAAAATATTTTAAAATTTGGATTTAAAATTAAGCCATGGATTCGACGACATTTTCGGCACCGAACAAATGAAAAAAATGGAAAAATATTTGGAAATTAATTTGACCAGAAGTAAAAAAAAATTAATAATAAATATTTTAATAGTAATTATTATTTTAAAGATGCTGAACCACTTGGAAACGAACTCCAAGAAGCGCTTTCTTCTGCCGCATTTTTTGATGATTTTATGCCATTTGTTTTGGCATTCGAATTTGGCGCAAAATTTTGCGCAGAAAACGGCGGAGGCACAAAATTATGCAAAGAGAAAGTCAAATTTCATATTTAAAATTCTTAATTTTATTAATTTTATTTTTAGTGCCTTTCCCAATCTTTGGTTGCCCCAAAAACAAAGGCACCGTTTGTTGGCACAACCAAATCCCATGGCAAAACACAAACAACAACATCAACAACTTCCATCCCGACAACCACCGAACAACAAAAATTTGCGTTTGAACCGTTTGCCGAATTTGTGTCCCATTTTGGCACTAATTGTTCCAAAATCGTTTTCCCCGTGGAGGTGGCCAAATTCTTGTTGAACATCACCGCTTCACCTTACCTAATTGCGTGCAATGACTACGAACAAGATTACGAAATCGGACAATCGCCGGAGGCTTATGTGGCAAATGCACACAAAGATTTTTTCAATGCTTGCATGGAAGTGCCGACAACCAAATGCGCAAAGTGATTGAATTTTTGGACAAAAATTTGCTGCCAAATTCTCACAAATTGTTTTTAGGCATGTGGAACTGAGCGCGTGCTATAAAAGCATGAAAACAGTGGTGCCAAAAGACAATGCCATCGCCAAATTATGCCAAGATCATCTTGGTGAAGCGAATGTTGCCGGATTTGCTGTACAAATTTGCATCCATCGGGATGAAAAGGAACAGAAGCTTGTCTTTGAAACATTTTTGAACCTTTCCACCACAGACGAATTGTATGTCAATTAATTGATATTTAGAACATGTAATTAATTAATTAATTGGGTTAATTAAGCATCAAAATGACGCGCAGCTTCCCAATTTCCATTGAACAAATTATGGAAACAAAAGAAACCATTCCCATTTTCTTTCTCGAATTTGGCATCGATCTCCAGCAAAGTGCAATCCGAGAAAAAGCCAATGGGAAAGTGATCAGCGGAACATTGAATGAAAATGTGAAAACAAATCGTCTTTTAAATTGTTTTTTTTAAATAATTAATTGAAATTTTAGGCCAATGGCAGCCAATTATTTTTTAATGATTTAATATTAAATTGAGCCAATGGCATTTGCCAATAATTAATTGAAATTTAGGCTGATGGCATTGGCACCGTTCTGAATGATATCAAAGCAGAAAAATTCAATGAAAATTTGGCCAAAATGATTCATTTGGTGCCGCCTTATGCTGATCAGATGCTGGCATTCTTCCAGATTCCAACGCCTCAGTTCTCCAAACTGATCAGTGCCCAGACGAATTTGAAGCCGTACGAAAATGATCCGAAAAAAGTGGTAAGAAATGAGCAAAATCCGGCACAGTGCTGGGCCAAACATCACTTCTTAATTTAAATCTGTGGTGTTTCGGGCCGCTTCAATCCAAGAAATTGAAATGGCAAAAATTTTAGGGAAGATCAGACAAGTGCGACAAATATGGGGAAGACTGTGAAGTGATCAAGAAACTGTTGCACAAAATTGATCAATTGAGAAACTGTAAAAATGAAACAATTGATACGGTAAGGTAATTAATGGTATTGCTTAAAACTGAGAGCAATTGTAAATCATTTAAAAAATGCCAAAAATGGGAGAAATAAATAAGCAATTGTTGATTTATGTTTGATAAACATTTAAAATAATCCTTATTTGTCCGACGAAAAAAGATTTTTAGGGATTTTTTTTTTCTAAAAAAAAGAGGGAGTTTTTAGGTTTTGAAAAAAAAAGTTTTTTTTATTTAAATTCGTGATTTTTAAAAAATAAGTGAATTTTTTTTCTTGAAAAAACGAGATAGTCAAA
Source organism: Heterodera schachtii (assembly GCA_023374025.1). Classification (NCBI taxonomy): domain Eukaryota; kingdom Metazoa; phylum Nematoda; class Chromadorea; order Rhabditida; family Heteroderidae; genus Heterodera; species Heterodera schachtii. The sequence goes on from SIJG01000127.1 coordinate 45,368, forward strand.
TTCTTTCTGCTCCGTTCTTAATTCTGCGCTTTTAAGTCTGCTTTTGACCTTCCCAAATGGGTCGATGTTCCGCCACCTGCGATACCGTACCAAAATGCGACCGAGACATTGGTGTGCTACGGTGACATGTATTGTAACAAAGAAATGCTACAGGAAGACTATGACCAAGAACGCAAAAGTGGGTTGAGAGGGAAGCATAATAGCTTACTGTAGTTGGTTTTTACAGTAGAAACGGGTTTACTTCATTTGCTTGGGAGGAGGGGAACACTTAGTGTAATCGATTTTTTTCTTTTACAGCAGTAGGAAGTGGGTACGATTTTTATTGTGGGGTGGAGGATATCTTACTGTAGTCGAAACTAAATGGATCCGGTTTTTACTGGAGCGGGGCGGGGTGGTCTCTGTCCGAAATCTGCATTTTTGAGGGGGCAAACTCGAGATTAGTCCCGACGCTAGATCCCTACGGTCCCACAAAACCTTGATTAAATGAGGTGCTGAAAGATGGCGGGGCCTAAATAAGTGTGCGATCAATCAATCATCATCAATCACAAAGGATGTGGGCTCGAGCCTGAAAATCTGATCAACCGCCGGAAAAGGCAATTTCGTCCCTTTTTTGGACCACAATTTGGCAAATGGAATTCGTTTCCGATCGTGATCAGTTTTTTGGAAGATAAACGTAAGTCGCCTTTAAAATTAAAAACGATTTTTTACATAAATTGTTTTTTTAATCGTTTCAGTGCCAAAAGATTACCGAGCATGGAAAGCGGCGACAAAAGTCGGTGCCGACATGATAATGTAGGTGATCATTAGGGCTGACAATTTTATGTAAATACATATTTTTTTCCTGGCTTCTCCATGCTCTAAATAGCAGGAAAAACACTTTCTTTTTTGTGTTTGCGAACAAAAGTTGGGACTTTTATTTACATATTTTTTACATATTTCGGGGTTTTATACATATTTTACATATTTCGGGGTTTTATACATATTTTACATATTTCGGGGTTTTATACATATTTGGTAAATATTTTGGACTTTTTCTTACATATTTTCATTTTTTTTAACATATTTTGAGGATTTTTTACGGAAATTTTTGGAAATCCTCAAAAAATCCAAAATTTCGGTAAATTTTTTGCACATATTTTCATATTTTTTTCAAATATTTTGAGAAATTTTGAAAATTTATAGTGAAAAAATACCAATGAAAAATACCAAAAAAAGTAATTTTTAAAATACTAAAAGTGATTCTAAGACTATTTAAGTAATTTTTATGGCATTTTGATGCCTATTTCCGCATTTACGATGATTTTTTTCCCAAAAATAACCATTAAAAAATTTTTATTTACATATTTGGGGTTTTTTGTACATATTTTGGGAATTTTCTTACATATTTATGTACATATTTGGACCACTTTTTGTACATATTTTTGACAGCCCTAGTGATCATTATGGCAAAAAACGACCAAATTAAATTTCTCAAAAAAACTACACCTAACTTTGCTTAAACCCAACTAAAATTTTAATTATTAATATCATTCGATAGCCTTAAGAGTTCTCTATCAGATTACTATAAACTTCAAAATTTTTTTATCATGTTTGAACAAAGTTATGGCCAAAGATACTTAAGGAATCAGGTTTCAAAGATTTTTGGCCATAACATTTTTGAAACTTAGCAAAATTTCATATGTAGAACCAATAAAAATTAAGTGATTTTGATATTATATTCCAATTTTTTCCCGAATTCTTCATGCTCTGAATTGTATTCCGTTTTTTTTCCACATTATAAGTAAATATCGCATTTTTCGTGCTTATTTGGCAATCTTAAAAACTTTTGGCATGTTCGTTTTTGTGTGTAATTCCGAGTTTGGCATTTTTGCCGCTTTAAAAATTGTGTGATTTTGTTTTTAATTGTTTTTAATTTTCAAAACAGGCAACACACATGCGTGCGATTCAAAATTGTTAATGTTAAAGAAAAGGCCAACTACAGTGAAGGCATTTTAATTAGAGACATTGAGTCTGCCGAAACTCTCAAAGCAAGAAATGTGTGCCGTAAGTTTAAACAAATTTGATTTATATACAATTCGAAATAAAAATTAAACGAAAAAATTGGAAAAAAAATATTAAATTTTCTATTTTCAACCAAATCCAACCATCTTGGGAATCATTTGAAAGCTTAAAATGTTTAGAAATCAGTTTCTAAACAATTGCTTGGCGATTAGACAATTACCAAAAAAAAAGTTATTAAAAGTCAGAAGAAATTATCCTTAATTACTTTTCTACAGTCAGACCAGAAAATCTTTTTGCTTTTTGTAAGGCTAATTGAGCATGTGAAGGGCTTTTGAATGATACCAAAACAATGTTGGATTTGGTTGACAATTAAGTATCCGAAATTTTGTTTTTCGTTATTGTTTTCAAAATTTTTTCCTGATTTTCCATATCCCTGGTTCAATCCTCTGTATTAATTGGCAAAAAATTAATCAATTTTTGCTCGTAATTGTTGGCCTATTAAAAATGTAGTCTTTGGACAAACAATGGCTGGCAAAGTTGGTGGTTGGCAAGAACTTCAGCTATCAATGGAACACACTTGCCTAATTGTGAGTTACTCAATTAAAAACAAGGAAATTTATTTAAAATATTCAAATAAAAAAAATTATATTGGCCTATACTGTAATTCAATCAATTCTCTGGGTACGGTATTGGTGTAGCAATCAATTAGTGTTTGTTGTGCTTAACATTAAGTTGCAAGAAAACTTTAAAAATATCAAATTAATATTTTCACTGGCTAACTAACTATACTGTAATTCAATCAATGCTCTGGGTACGGTATTGGTGTAGCAATCAATTAGTGTTTTATTGTGATATCAATTTGAAGTTGCATCCAAACATGTCCGGCGTTGCTTGTCATGAACTGTTGCACGCACTTGGCAATGTGCACGAGCAAAGCAGGAGCGATGCGCGAAACTTTGTCATTTTGAGGCGCCAAAGCCGCGTAAAAATATTCAAATTAATAATAATTATGCAAAAATTGAAATGTTCCAATTTTAATAGCAATCACGCATTCGTCATGACGCAGAAAATTTTGGCTTTGGATACGATTTTGGCTCGGTGCTCCATTACGGTGGACATTATGACGAAGAAAAGTAAAATATTATTTTGGAAAAGATGACTAGAGACCGGACGTAACCGGAAGTTCAGTACTGAGTTGGGTGGGATTAACGCACTAATCCAAAAAGTTCTCAATAAAAATTTTCGAAAAACCTCAAAAATCCACAAATTTTTTCTACTCCTAGCCTTCGAAATTATTTTGAATGAAAATGCCGGCGATCAACAGAATGTCAAACCGGGTTTTGAGCAACTGATCGCCAACCATGGTACGGAAATCCCGGCTTCCGAGCTCTAAATATGACACTTTTAATAAGTGTAATTAATTATTGTTTGAATGCAGCGATCAGTACGACCTGATCACTTTGCCACGCTTTTACCAGCAAACGATTGGCCAAATCGACAGAATCTCTTTCAAAGACGCGGCGATCATTAACCAAATTTATTGCAAAGGCAAAAAAAAAACACTTAAAAATATAATTACATAGATTTTCCTTTTATTCAGACTCATGCAAAGGCCATGAGGACAAGTGCCAAAACGGGGGCTATTTGAACCCAAATGATTGCACAAAATGCCATTGCCCGGACGGATACGGTGGCCAATACTGTAAAGAACTCGAAGAGAGTGAGTAAAAAAAATCAAAATTAAAAAAAAATCAACATTTGAATGTTACGAAAAATGACTTTGATCAAAGCATATTCGATCAAATGGGAGATAAAGTGTCACTATAAATGTTCTCCCAATTTATTAGATCAGAACTGCAAAATTTTGGCTGAGGAGTCGAGGGAATTGAAAGCTGATCAGACCGTCAAAGTGTTGAAACCGGTGATCGGATGCACTTCTGCCGGCAATGAATGCCGTTGCCATTGGCGAATTACGGCAATTATTTTATTAAAAAGGATAATTAAAATGATTAAAATGAGCGAAAAAGATTTTAGCCCATGTCTGGCAAAAAAGTGCAAATTCAATTCAAAAGCTTGAACAATTCGCTTATATGCTCACACCCATGCACACCACCGTACGTCGAAATCAAATACCGTACCGACAAAAGGGCCCAAGGCAAAAAACAATCAATTAATAATTACTAAATGATTAATTAGAAAATTGATCGCTCATTAAGGCGCCAAACTTTGCTGTCCCCGTGCACTCACTGATTTGAACGCAAATGAATACAAAAATTGGATTGAGGCGGAAAAGCCGGACATGGACATTGTCATTTCCGCGCACCTTTCATCAAAATGGACCGTACCATCTACCGTATTCGAGCTGACTTATTCAGGCAAGGAAAATTGTAAAATAGTAATTTTATTTGTTTTTTAATTCTTTTTAATTCTTTTTTAAATATTTATTATTTTTAATTGACTTTATTTCAAAGGCTTTCGGTAAATCAGAACCATTACACAAGTGAAACTGTTCAAAACTGTTAAGGCAACGTCAAACTCATAAAATCGAGCAAGTGCCGTTATGCCGGCAATTTGTTTGTCGAAAAAAGGAACCCCGGCAGCGGCACTTTGCAGTGTTATGACGCGGTCAAGAAAAAATACAATGATTGCCCCTGTGCTGGTGGTGACAAGAAATGCCTCGCTGAAGAAAAATGGTCATACGACCACTTTGTTTGCCCAATATTAAAGGTAATCAATTAGTTAATTGATTAATTAATTAATTAATTAATGCCAAAAGGCACCGCCATAGAAAAGTTCACTTACTAAATAAATATACAAAGTTTAATTTTTAGGCACTAAAAATTAAAATTTTTTTTACTTTTATATCAAAGTCGAACAAATGACGATTAATAAGGACGAAACAAGTGCAAATCTTTGAAATAAGGACAAATAAGATAAATAATAAAAATTTATTTGTAAATTCAAGGTCAATGGAATTCAAATCCCAAAACATCCTCGATACAATTGGGCTCGGATTGACATTGTTTGTTATGTGAGTTCGGTATTTTAATTTCAAAAACCCGTTTTAATTGACTGCTTTTACAGAAGGCCGAAGGGGGTACCGTAAGCTTTTGGGGCTACAGTAAGCCGAAGACCAAAGAAATCATTCGGGTGGACGAAGTCCACTGCTTGCAATCTTGGGCAGTTGCTGAAGTGCCAAAACGGTCCAAAAGCTTACAAACCGAAGAAGAGCCGCCGATGGAAAAATTGATTCCGAGTCCACTCTTGGCCAATAATGCTTCATCCCTAATCCATGTGTTCGTGCCATTTGTTGGCCATCCATGAGAGAATAGGGGGTGATCAGTGGGTGATCTGTCTTCTGCAGCTGATCACTTGGCCAATTCCAATCAGCAAATTTTTATTTTATTTTTTTGAATTTTTAGTGGTGTCATTTTTTGATTCCATTTCTATTCAGTAATATACTCATTTTAACACATTAGCCACCAGCGTGGGCTATAATGTTTTGGAAAAAAAAGTGCAAAAATATCCTCTCATAAATAGACAAAAAATATATATATATATATATAAATTTGACTATTTTTTAGTTAAATGCATCAAAAAAAATTAATAAAATCAATTAAAATTTTGGTTATTAATGCTTGTGGAGACGTCCTTGTTTTATTGTTCATCTTTTCATTTATTTTGTTCATTTTTTTGAATATTATTCAATTGTATTTGTATATATTTTTTAATAATAAAACAACATATTTTTATTCATTTAATTATTTATTTAATATTTTATTCATTTAATTATTTATTTAATATTTTATTCATTCAATTATTTATTTAATATTTTATTCATTTAATTATTTATTTAATATTTTATTCTTTAAAATACGGACCATAAAATTTGGTGCTTTTCAGAGGCCTTTCAGAAAAAATATTTATGAATTAATTTTACAGAAATTAATGGAAAACTCAGAATTATAAAAAATAAAATTTTAAACAATAAGCGTTAAAATTTGATGATCTTTTCTGATCACTACTCGAAAAAGTATTGGGGGTTAAATTTTTTCAAAAAAGGAAAAATATATAAAATAGGCAGTTAAAAATGTATAAATAGTGGAAAGCCAAGAAAAAAACAATTTTTTTCTAATTAATGGCTAACGAATTAGTTGTCATAATTATCATTATCATTCATATTTCTGCTAATTGTATATGTGTTATCCCTTCATTACAGCTTTGGATATATGTTGCGTTCATTTAATTCAATAAAATATTCATTACATAATTTATTTTTTTAGGATAATTAAAAATTTATAGGAAATATTAAAAAATTATAAATATTTTGAAATCGATAATACAAAATAAAAATTCTGAATCGAGAACAGAGCCTTTTGAAGAGCTTTGTCAATTTTATTATTTTTTTTTTGCTCTAACATTTGTTTATTTGTTTACTAATTTAATTTTACAGTCATTACTTCTATCTGATTTTTTTAAAATTATTTTAAAAACTTAAAAAAAGGCCGTCAGTAAAGTTTAGATGGGTTGGCCTCCACGATGCGGGTTCAACGAATATTGAACAAGCTGCTCTCGTAGTCTAACAATGGTTGGCCATGTAAGAGTTGATGGTGCCGGTGAGCGCACCTTAACACTAGAGATCGGACCGGTCGGTTTTTTTCGGTATTTTTCGATTTTCGGTTTCGGTTTTTGACCGAAAAAAACCGACCGAGAAATTTTTGAGTTTTTCGGTTTTTCGATTTCAGTTTTTTTCGGTTTTTAACCGAAACCGTTCGACCGACCCTCTTGTCCGGTTTCTACTTAACACTGCCAAAAATAAGGACAACGTCCTTTTGTCGTTGCCTGACATTGCGACTGTCATACAAGACGATCGATGCTGAGTCGTTATATAAAAACCATCAAATGGAAATTTTCAACCAAAAACTGCCCATAACTTTTGTTAATGTCAACAGAATTAGACTTCCTTGTTATCATTCGATAGGCCTAACATTTCTCTATTAGCTCACCTAAATTTTAAAAATTTGGCCAAAGTTTGAGCAAAGTTATGGCAAAAGTACCTAAGGAACCGGGTTTTCAAACATTTTTGGCTACTAACTTTTTTGAAACCTAACGAAATTTTTTGAAATTTTGTAGGCTAATAGAGGACACATAGAGCTAGCGATTGATAACAAGATTACTTTATTTTGTTAGTTATAAGAATGTTTTGATCAGAATTTTTGATGATCAAAATAATTTTATTTTTAATTAAAAAATTTCTGTTAGAAAATATTTTTGTTTTTTATTTTCTTGCTATTAGTCGTTAGCACTATGTGTCCTCTATTAGCCTGCAAAATTTCAAAACATTTCATTAGGTTTAAAAAAATACATTGTGTACTTTTGGCCATAACTTTGCTCAAACTTGGAAAGTCCAATTTTGATATTTAAAATTCTCAATTTAAAACAATTTTATTTTTTAGTGCCTTTCCCAAACATTGGTCGTCCCAAAAACAAAGGCACCGATTGTTGGCCCAACCAAATTCCATCGCACAACGCCACGCTCAGTGCCAAAGACCACTTTTGGCATTGTGCCAACAACTGAACAAACCTTTGGCTTTGTGCCATTTGCACGACATTTTGACCATTTTGGCATGAATTGTACAAACATTTTCTTCCCAATGGAAGTTGACAAATTCTTGTTGAACATCACCATAACGCCATATGAAATTGCATGCAATGACTATGAAAAACGTGCCAAAATTGAGGAGCCAATACCAGCCGATTATTATTCAGGCGGACGCCTTGTGAATGCTTGCATGGCGGTGCCAAGTGAAAAATGCGAAAAGTCATTTTTTGAAATCTAAGCAACTGTTTTTTATGAAATTTCAAATTTGAAGGCACGTCGAACTTTACGCGTGCTATGAAAGCATTGGCAATAAGCCAAGTGTCAATGCCATTGGCGAATTGTGCCAAAAACACCTGAACAATGCCACAAATGCAGCTGGTTTTGCTGTTCAAATTTGTACACATCGGCACCAAATGGAGGCGACGAATGAGCTCATTGTTGAATCGTTCATCAACTTTTCATTAACTAATGAGCCGTTTGTTAATTAAATAATAATTGTTATCATACATTTTATTAATTAAGGTTCCAAAAAACGCAAAATTTGCCAATTTCAATGGACAAAATTAGGGATACACGAAAGAAAAGGCCATATTTTCTCATCGAGCTTGGCCAAAACGAGCAAAAAAGTGCAATCCGAGAAAAGGGCGATGGAGAAAATTTTGGTGGCAAATGGCTTAATGAGGCAAAAAACAATTTCAATTAATTTTAATTGCCATGATTAATTTAGAATGATGGCATCGGCTCCATTCTCAAAGACATTGCACCGCAAATGGTCGACGGCACTTTGGCAAAAATAATTCATTTTGTGCCACCATCGGATGATGACAAAATGCGAGCATTTTTCCAAATTGAAAGGCCCAAATTTTCAAAATTCATAACCAACCGTACAAAATTGTTGCCCTACAAAAATTACCCGAACAAATTTGGTCAGCAAAAAATAAATTCAATTTTAAAATAATTTTTGGCATCCTTAAGACAATCCTGGACCCTGTGATATATACGGCGCAGATTGTGTGCCGATCAGAAATTTGTTGTTGAAAATTGAGGCATTGGAAAACTGTGGAAAGAACGAAAGCAAAAACAATTCGGTAAAAAAAGATAAAAATTTTAAAAATATATTTAAAATTGTTTTAGATTTTCGAAATGCCAAAATGGGCCCCACCCCTTCCGCCACCGATGGCCATGAAAAAGCCATCCGAAACATTAATATGCGGAGGTGATACGGTTTGTGACAAACAAACGTTGCGAGAACAATACAGCAGATTGAGGGAGAGTGAGTTAAATTTAAAAATTCAATTAATTAATTTAAAATTAAAAATAAATTTTAAAAAAAATCGAAAATTAAAATTCAAGTTTGTGGACTAAAGCCCGAAGAGGTGGAAAGTCAGCGTAAAAAACGACAATACAACCCAAACGAAAAATGGACCGAATCACCGATCAAAATCGCATTCAGCTCAAATGTTTGTGGTAATATCATTTGACCATTATACATACATTATGTACAGTATTTGAACAAATGTTTTTAAGGGCATGATAATTTCAGCCTCTGGGACAATGCCATCAGTGTTGGCACAAAATTAATTACGTAAGTAATAAATTTTTGGCAATCCTAAAGAATGGGGTCAATAATTTAAAAAAATTTTTTTTATTGCTTAAATTGTTAATTGGATAAAAATGAGCAATTTGTGCCAAATTTTGACCGGTTTTAACGTATATATATATATATATTTTTTTTAATTTAAACTTTTTGTTCGAATTCGGGTCCGGGGTTCGGGATTAGGCAAATCCGAGTTCAGATTCATTAATCAGCAGCACACTCAAAAAACCGCCGGAAACTTATTCTGAGTCTAAAATAAAAAAAGAGTTAAATTAGGGACCCCCATTCTTAGGATTGCCGAATTTTTTGTAATCTAAAATTTAATTCATTCGGTTCGGTTGTATAAACAGGGCAGTCACCTGTGTTCGGTTTGCAATTGTGGATTTAAAGGAGATTGGACAGAATGGGATTGTAGTTATGGATAGAGAGCCCGGAAAAATAAGTAAGTAAATTTTGGGCAACAAATTTTGACACGGTTTGCTGGGTCAGTTTTCGTAAAAGTGCGCCATTTTAGCGATTATTTTGACAAAAAATAATGGCATAAGTTTGCTTAAAGGCAACTCTAAATTTTAAATTCTTAATACCATTTAATAGCCATGCTTTTTCTCTATTAGCTTGCATAATAAAAGTTAATGGCCGAAATAAGTACTTATTTATTTTAATACAATTTTTTTTTAAAGTTGACCAAATTTTGTTTAAATTTTGCTGATTTGTTTAGTCTGTGGCCGGTCATACGTTGGCAGAATTGGAGCATGGCAAGAACTTTGGCTGGCAATGACTTTCGATGCGTGCACGGGAATAAATTTTTGAATTTAATTTAATTTTACAAAACAATTATTTTTTATATAGAAATATATTTAAATTTCTTGAATTTTAATTTTATAAAAGAAATATTTATTTAATTTTATATATGTAGTAATATATTTAAAATTTTTGTATTTAATTTAATTTTACACGGGAATATATTTTGAATTTAATTTAATCTTATATATATATATATATATAGAAATATTGAATTCATTTCATTTTTTAATAGAAATATTTAAACTTTTAATTTAATTTTATAGAATTCTATTTAAAATTTTTGTATTTAATTTGAAACTGCTTAAGTATCTTAACATGTCCGTCGTTACTGGCCACGAATTGCTGCACGCGCTTGGCCTTAAACATGAGCAATATCGAAATGATACCCGAGATTACCTCATACCACGGACGAGTGGCGACGTAATTATCAAATATTTAAAATATTATATGTATACCCTCATCATCATTAGGGACGTGATTAATTGAGTTGCGCAAATTTCTCGAAATAGTTTAACTAAAACAGTGAGGAAAGAACGAAAATAGTGACACAATTTTCAGCTTTTAAAGGGGTCGAAAATAAAAAAAATTAATCCAAATCATTAATGAGTCATAAAAAATAAATGAATAAATTTTGGTGATTAATTTTAAGAAAATTTTTCCTCTCTAAGAATTTATTTTTGAAATTTTTTTGGTCGATTCTTAGTGGTGTATTTTTCGTTTTTATTGCTTTTTTGTTTATAAATTTTTGCAAAATGCCAAAATAGTGAAAATAGTGTTTTCTGGTGACGGATTATGACATCAGCAGAATCAGAAACATTTTTGAGCATCTTTCTTCAAAATAATTAAGCGAAAAAATAGTTAAATCACTAAAAGCACATCCCTACTCATCATAATAAAGCTATCGAAAATTGACCCAAACACGCAAAACTTTGGCTTCGCTTACGATTTCGGGTCGGTGATGCATTATCCAGCTGGGGGCAATCATGAAGAGTAAGAAAAAGTTTAATTTTAATGATCAAAAATTGGAATTAAAGGGGCTTATACAATCTGATCACTTTGCCACGGTTTTACCAACAAACGATTGGCCAAACCGAACGAATCTCTTTCAAAGACGCGGCCATAATTAATCGAATTTATTGCGAAGGCAAATCAATTAAATATAATTTGAGAAGATTTTCCACTTGTTCAGACTCATGCAAAGGACCATGAGAACAAGTGCCAAAATGGGGGCTATTTGAATCCGAATGATTGCACAAAATGCCATTGTCCGGACGGATACGGTGGCCAATACTGTAAAGAACTCGAAGAGAGTGAGCAATTAATTAATTCAATTAAAACAAATATAAATGAAATGGAAGATAAAATGTCTCGAAAAATGTTCTCCCAATTTAATAGATGAGAACTGCAATATTTTGGCTGATGAGTCGAGGGAATTGAAATCTGATCAGACCGTCAAAGTGTTGAAGCCGATGATCGGATGCACATCAGCCAGCAAAGAATGCCGTTGCCATTGGCGAATTACGGCAAATTTTTTAATTAAAAATGAATAATTAAAATGATAATGATATGTAATGTGAGTGAAAAGGATTTTAGCCCATGCCTGGCACAAAAGTGCGAATTCAATTCAAAAGTTTGAACAATTCGCTCATCTGCTCACACCTATGCACACCACCGTACGTCGAGATCAAATACCGTACTGACAAAAGAGCCCAAGGCAAAAAACAACAACAATTAACTAATTAATTATTAATTAGCTAAACGATGGCTCATTAAGGTGCCAAACTTTGTTGTGCCGCTTCACTCACTGATCTGAAAGCAAATGAATACAAAAATTGGATTGAGGCGGAAAAGCCGAACATGGACATTGTCATTTCCGCGCATCCTTTCACCAAAATGGACCGTACCATCTACCGTATTCGAGCTGACGTATGAATCAGGCAAGGAAAATTGTAAAATAAATTATATATATTTTAAAATAAAATAAATTATTTTTAATTGGTTTTATTTAAATGTTTTTCACAATCAGAACCATTACAAAATTAAATTGTTCAAAAATCTGTTAAGGCAACGTCAAACTCATCAATTCGAGCAAATGCATGAAAGCCGAAAATTTGTATGTTGAGGAAAGAAACCCCGGCACCGGCACTTTGCGTTGTTATGATGAGATTAAACACCAAAATTATGACTGCTCCTGTCACGGTGATAAGAAATGCCTCGCTGAAGAAAAATGGGCACACGACCGCTTACTTTGTCCAATAATTAAGGTAATTAATTAAATTAAATAATGCAAAAGACACCGCCACAGAAACATTTCATATAATATAGGAAATTTAATTTTTGCGCACTAAAAATTACCATTTTAAATGATAAAAACCCTATTTATTATTTAATTTGTAAATTCAAGGTCAATGGAGTTCAAATCAAAGGAAGCCGACAACGAATGATTACTGACCCAAATAATGATGTATACAATTGGACTCAAATTTATGTTAATTGCTTTGTGAGTTGGGTCCTAATTAATACATCATTTCTAAAACCTGCCTAATTGACTAATTTTACAGAAGGCCGAAGGAGGTACCGTAAGCTTTTGGGGCTACAGTAAGCCGGAGACCAAAGAAATCATTCGGGTGGACGAACTCCACTGCTTGAATGATGAAGATGCTGAAGAGTCAAAACGGTTCAAGAGTTTGCAAGTCGATGAACAGCGGCCGATGAAAAAATTGAGTCCAAGTCCATTCTTGGCCAATGCTTCATCATCTCTAATCCATGTGTTCGTGCCATTTGTTGGTCATCCATGAGAGAAAAGGGGGAGATCAGTGATTAGTGGGTGATCTGTCTGCTGGTGCTGATCAATTGGCCAAATTCCAATCAGCAAATTTTCGGAACCCGTCAGTTGGGCCTCGGCACGTTTGGGCCCAATTTTTTGAAAAATTTTTTTCTCATAGAATTTTCAACGAAAAAATTTTCTAAGATTTTTTCTTGAAAAATTTCTAAGTTTTAAGATAATTTTTTTATGAATTATTGGGGGTCCAAACTTGAGGGCCCAACTGACGTAGACCGCAAATTTTTATCATTTTTTAAAAATTTTTATGGCTGTCAATGTTTTAAGTCCCTCTCTTATTCAGTACTATACGCATTTCTAGCACATCATCCACCAGCATGGCTGATAATGTTTTGGAATCAATTACAAAAATATCATCTCATAAATAGATAAAAAATATATAAAAATTTGACAATTTTTCGTTTAAATGCATCGAAAAAAATGAATAAAAGCAATTAAAAAATTTAATTAATGCTTGTGGAGATGTCCTTGTTTTATTGTTCATCTTTTTTATTTATTTTGTCCTTTTTTTTGAATAATATCCAATTGGAATGAATATTTGTATTTTTAATGATAAAATAACAAATTTTATTCATTTAAATTAATATTATTTTTATTCTTTAAAAATCCGGGCCATAAAATTTGATGCGTTTCAGAGCATTTTCTGAAAAAATATTATGAATTAATTTTACATAAAATAATGGAGAAACTCAGAATTATACAAAATGATAACCAATAAGCATTAAAGTTTGGTGAGCTTTTCTGATCACTACTCGAAAAGGTATTAGGGGGCAAATTATCTATGCTAATTGTATGTAAATTTTCTATGCTAATTGTATATGTTATCCCTTCTTTACAGCTTTGGATATATGTTGCGTTCATCTACATTTAATTCAATAATAAAATGTTCATTTCACAATTTATTTTTTTAGGATAATTAAAAATTTAATGGAAATATTTAAAAATTCTAAATATTTTGAAACCGATAATAAAAAATAAAAATTTTGAAATCGAAAACAGAAGAGCCTTTTGGAGAACTTCATTAGTGGACAAAAAAACAAATGCCACCAAAGAAGAAGACCGCAATTTTTTCTATGCTTTATCTTATCACGGCATTTGTCAATTTTATCACTTTTTTATTTCTCTAACATTTATTTATTTATTGGTTTACTAATTTAATTATGAAGTCATTAAAGAAATTTCTATACCTTTTGAGATTTATAATTTTAATTTATTTTAAATTAAATTTCTTTTAAAGGCTTTTAAAAAATCCTGCAGTTGCCATTTTTGCTTTTCTCAGTCCCATTAAACTATTATCATACAACAAATGCCATTTTTCTCAAATCCCAGTCCAAAATGACAACAAATGTTTGAAAACGGCTTAAATACATGAAAACCTTTTTAGAAGGCCGAAGGGAGTACCGTAAACTTTTGGGGCTACAGTAAGCCGGAGACCAAAGAAATCATTCGGGTGGACGAAGTCCACTGCTTGTCTTATGAAGCTGCTGGAGTGCCAAAACGGTTCAAAAGTTTGCAAGTCGAAGAACAGCCGCCGGTTAAAAAATTGAGTCCAAGTCCATTCTTGGCCAATAATGCTTCATCCCTAATCCATGTGTTCGTGCCATTTGGTGACCATCCATGAGAGAAAAGGGGGAGATCAGTGATCAGTGGATTCTGCAACTGATCAATTGGCCAATTTCCAATCCGCAAATTTTGTTTTCTTTTTTGAATTTTTTGGGCTGTCATTGTTTTGAGTCTATTTCTATTTGTGAGGAGATATAAAAAAATATGCAAAATTTAATATTCTAAAAATTACCCCGAATTTTCGTGTCCTATTGTTTGACCGTCTTCAAAATGTGGTACATGTCGTCGTCCACTTTGTCCTCCTCGTCCCACACATACGGCGATGGCATTGTGCGGTCGCCAGAATGGCAATAACAAAATGAGCAACGACGGCATCAAAGACAGCCTCCGCCGGGTGCTGTGCCGTTATAAAAAAGCCATCAAATGAAAATTTTCAACAAAAACTACCCTAACTTTGCTCAAAGCCAACTAAATTTTTAATTCTTGAAATCATTCGATAGCCCCCTAACAATTAACTCTATTAGGCTGCAAAATTTCAAAAAATTTCGTCAAGTTTGAACAAAGTTATGGCCAAAAGTATACACCTGAAACCAGGTTTTTAAAGATTTTTTTGCCATAGATTTTTGAAACTAAACGCAATAATTTTTTGAAATTTTGTAGGCCAGTAGAAAAAAGTATAGAGGAAATTGAAAAATTTTCAACAAATTTTTAGAAAAATTGAAGAAAAAAAACTTAGTGAGAGTAACCAGTGGTAATGTTAACTCTTCTTAAATGGTCCCCATATTTTAGAAGAGACTCAGTGTGTGTTTATGTAAAATTTGCATTATTTGCCCGGTTAAAATACGGTGAGGGGGGGGGGCTTTATTAGAAGGAATTTACAAATAATTTTAAATGATTAGAGTAAGAATTTGCAATAAGCTGATCCATCGTGCCGACAAAAAAGCATGTCCAATTCTCCATCCAAAACAACCAAAACATTTTGCTGGGAGAAGTGCCGGCCCAGCGGAATACGGCGGTAATGGACGAGGAGGACAACAATGGCACGGATAATTGTGGCTTGATCCGCTGAGTAATGAATGATTGATCATTTTTTAAGACAATCACAATCCTGATCAGTCCAATTTGCGTCTATTTATATCAAATCCAAAATATTTTTAAAATTATCCCCCGGCGGCGGCTCTTACGCCAATGAAGAAGACACACTTTTTCTATGCTTTATCCTATCAAATTTTTATCATTTTGTTTATACTCACAAAATCGTATAATTATTAATTCCTTAATAAAACAACAACAATTAACTAATTAATTAATGATTAATTAGCATAATGATGGCTCATTAAGGTGCCAAACTTTGTTGTGCCGCATCACTCACTGATCTGAAAGCAAATGAATACAAAAATTGGATTGAGGCGGAAAAGCCGAACATGGACATTGTCATTTCCGCGCACCTTTCACCAAAATGGACCGTACCATCTACCAGGGATCACACGGAATTACGACGATTTCAGATTTTCGAAAAGGGCCTCGGAACGGCATCCCTGCCATCTACCGTATTCGAGCTTACGTATGAATCAGGCAAGGAAAATTGTAAAATAATTTTATTTGTTTTTTTTAAATTAAAAAAAAAAATTTTAAATTTTAAATTAGCTTATTTTAAAATGCTTCACATATCTAATGGAAATTAATTGTTCGAAAATCTGTTAAGGCAACATCAAACTCATAAATTCGAGCAAATGCGTATATTCCCATAATTTGTATGCCGAGAAAAGGAACCCCGGCACCGGCACTTTGACGTGTTATGACGAGGTCAAACACCAGTTTTATAACTGCTCCTGTCACGGTGACGAGGAATGCCTCGCTGAAGAAAAATGGGCACACGACCGCTTTCTTTGTCCAATAATTAAGGTAATTAATTAATTGGTGCCAAGAGACACCGCCACATAAACATTTCATTTGATACATAGGCAATTTAATTTTTCCGCACAAAAATTACCACCATGTAAATGATAAAAATTATTAATTAATTTGTAAATTCAAGGTCAATGGAATTCAAATCAAAGAAAGTCGACAACAAGCATTAACTGACCCAAAAGATTATCGATACAATTGGACTCAAATTGATATTTATTGCTATGTGAGTTGGGTACCTAATTAAAATACATCATTTCTAACACCTGCTTAATTGACTAATTTACAGAAGGCCGATGGAGGTACCGTAAGTTTTTGGGGCTACAGTAAGCCGGAGACCAAAGAAATCATTCGGGTGGACGAACTCCACTGCTTGCGCTATGAAGCTGCTGGAGCAACACCACCGTCGCCAAAACGGTTCAAGAGTTTGCCAGTCGAAGAACAGCCGCCAATGAAATTGAGTCCAAGTCCGCTCTTGGCCAATGCTTCATCCCTAATCCATGTGTTCGTGCCATTTGATGGCCATCCATGAGAGAAAAGGGGAAGATCAGTGATTAATGATCAGTGGATGATCTGTCAATCAGTGGGTGATCTGTCTGCTGCAGCTGATCAGTTGGCCAATTTCCAATTGGCTAATTTGTATCTTTTTTTTTAATTTTAGGAGTTTCAGAGTTTAAAGTTCAGCTCTCTATTCAGTTATATGTATATGTATTTTAACGCATCATACAACAACCAGCATGGGCTATATAATTTTTTGGCTAAAAATACAAAAATAACTCTCCCCTAAATAGAAAAAAAAAATAATAAAAAATTTTGATTTAAATTAGTAAAAACAATTAAAAATTTGGTTAATGCCTCTGGCGGTGTCTTTTAGTTTATTTATTCATTTTATATTTTTATGACACCAATGTATTTTATTCATTTACCTAATTATTTGTTTTTTCTTAATTAAATGGATAATATCTCTTGAAATAAAAACCGCAAAGTCAGCAGCTTGGGCTATAATTTTTTGGCAAAAAGTACAAAAATATCCTCTCATAAATAGACAAAAATTTGATTTAAATGCGACAAAAAAATTAATTAAAGCAATTAAAAATTTGATTAATGCCTGTGGCTTTTTATTTATTTTCTTCATTCTTTTTTTTATTTTTCCAATTGAAATTTAAAGTGATCAATATAAAATATGAGAAGCAGGCTGATCAATAGGGCTGTCAAAAATATGGATATAAAATCACGAAATATGGCCATAAAATATGGACAACAAATCGCGAAATATGGACATAAAATTGCGAAAATCTCAAAATATGGACATAAAATGGCAAAAATATGGACATAAATTTTTCTAAATTGAGGGGCAAATTTCAAAAAAAACCGACCAAAAAACCGAAATATTCCATTTTTTGCTTATCTTTGACATAATTTAACCAATTTTTAAGAAAATTTAAATTTAATCAATTTTTTCGACAAAATTTTGCTAAAAAATGTTTTTTTCAGAAAATTTTCCTGTCTTTGGGGTCAAAACGGCCAATTTAGCTGATGGGGGCCGTTCTAATAGGAGTTTTTTGGAAAAATTCCAAAATATGGACATAAAATATGGATAAAAATGCCAAAATATGGAAAAATATGGAAATATGGACATAAATCGCGAAATATGGAAAAATATGGAAAATATGGATATAGAAACCCATCCTAGAAGCTTCAAACCAAGCCAAAAACATGTTTTTCGTACGTTTCAGGCCCCCTACAGTCCAGGAAAAAAATATGGATTTCCATATAAATGACAGCCCTACTGATCAATGTATTCTTTTAAAATTTTCAATGAAAAAAATTGGAATTTTCAAAAAAATGATTCTTTTCTTTAAAAAACGAATTTTTACAAAATAATACTTCTGGGAGAAGGGAGTGGGAAAATGATTTTGAAATTTTCAATTTTTTGTACTCTAATCTACTCAATACGGTTCAGAATTCAATACAAATAACATTCACTATGCTAAAAATGGGGTATGAAAAGTTTATAATTTTTTACAAAAATTTTTTTTTCAATTTTCAAGGGTGTATTCTTTTAATTCCCAAAAAAGTCGATCCTTGCAAATTTAGGGGTGTATTTGTCGTTTTTTTTTTTGCATTTTTTCATGAAAATTTGCCAAAAATGACCGAAATATTTTTTTATATGCACTAAAAACCTTCAACAAACTAAAAAATTTTAACGTAGAAATTCTATTTTTGAGCCCCTTTCTTCCATGGCTGGTAAATTCGACACTGAGTAATTTCGACACTATTTAGAATTTTTAAAAATTAATATGAAATTTTGAAAGTGTTTGTGTTTAGGTATGATAAATTCTCCTATTTCATTCTAAACGGTTGAACTAAAACCATCGGATTTACACTAAAAAATATTCTAAATATCCATCGTAGGGTTGGGCCCCCGAAGTCGGACCCCGAAAGATTTGGTCGACCCCGACCCCGAAATTGCTGACCCCGAACCCCGGCTTTTCCAACTCCGACGGTCGGGGGCCCAACCTTAACCCATCGTATGCCCAGGAAGAGCTACAGCAGTCCAAATAACAAATTTTTTGTGTTGATTTCACATTATGATGGCACTAAACAATTAATTAAATTAATTATTATTTTACAAATTCACATTATGACACGGACTCGGTATAATGTCATTTACGAATACAAAAAATATAATTTTATTAATATGTATAGCTTATAAACATTTATTATAATTTCTTTTAAATAAAATCTGCTCACAAATAAATCAAAAGTAATTTTAAAAATTGAAAAAATTGGACAAATTGAAGCATTTATTTGCAAAAGATTATATTTTTCATGCTTTTTTAAAAGTAAAAGCAGTTTAAAACATTTGTAAAACTACAGTATAATGGTAAAATTAATTATTACGAGCTCTTTCGTCGAATGTGATTTTGATCGGGAATTTGGTCCATTTTTGGTATGGATGGTATTGTCGTTTTTTGTGCTAACTTTCCACCGCTTCGGGCTTCAATCCACAAACTGTGAATTTTAATTATCGATTTTTATTTTAAAATTTATTTATTTTTAATTAATTAATCTAATTAAGTAAATTTGCAAACTAACTCACTCTCCCTCAATCGGTTGTACTGTTCTCGCAGCGTTTGTTTGTCACAAAACAAATCCTCATCGCATATTAATGTTTCGGATGGCTTTTTCATGGTTATCGGTGGCGGAAGTGGTGGGGCCCATTTTGGCATTTCGAACATCTAAAATTATTTTTAAATATTTTTTAAATTTTATTTTTATTTTACCGCATCGTTTTCGGTTTCGTTTTTTCCACAGTTTTCCAATGCCTCAATTTTCAACAACAAATTTCTGATCGGCACACAATCTTCGCCGTATTCATCACATAAGTCAGGTCTGTCTTAAAAAGTGCCGAAATTAATTTTTAAAAATTAAATTTATTTTTTACTGACTGAATTTATTCGGATCATTTTGATAGGGTAACAATTTTGTACGGTTGGTTATGAATTTTGAAAATTTGGGCCTTTCAATTTGGAAAAATGGGAGCATTTTGTCATCATTCGATGGTGGCACAAAATGAATCATTTTTGCCAAAGTGCCGTTGACCATTTGCGGCGCAATGTCATTGAGTATAATGCCAATGCCATCGTTCTGTGAAAAATTAATGATTTTTTAAAATTTAATTTATATATTTTTTTAACCGTTTTCAATCCTTCGCAAATGCTTTTTTCGTCGCCCTTTTCACGAATTGCGCTTTTCCGCTGGTCGGTGCCAAATTCGATTAAGAATGTTGGCATCCAATGTTTTATGTCTGTTATTTTCTCCAACGAAATTGGAAATGTTCGCGACCGTTTGCAACTTAATGTTATTAATTTCAATTAATTAATTATTTTTAATTTTAACGATTTAAATTGAAAATTTTTAATGATCTTTGGTAATAGCCTTTTTTAAAATAAATGATAGTTTAGGTTTATTTATAAAGAAAGTTTCGTTTGGTTGTTTCTCAGAAAAGCAATAATCCGTTAAAGTGAAACGACCTCAAGTATTTTTTTGTAAATTAAAGAATTAATTAAATTTTAAATATCAAATAAAATAATTAATTTTACGTTTTGTTGGAAAAGGAAATGTTGAAGGTTGACTCAATGACGAGATCATTTTCATTACGGTGTGCGCAAATTTTGACAATGAATCCGGCAACATTGGCATTGGCATTGGCACCACCCGAAATTCCTTCCAAATGTTTTTGGCACCTTTCGGCGATTGGATTGTTTCCGTGCCATTTTTTCGAGCTTTTGTAGCACCCGATCACCTCTTCGGAACTGAATGTATTCCTCATTAAAGCAAGTTCTAATTTTAATTGCCATATGCTTAATTATTGCCACAGGCCACTTTGGCGCAGGCTATTTTGTCGCCAAATTAAATTTAAAAATTTAATGAGCCACAAATATGGCCAAAAGCCCAAAAAAATTGTCTTTCTGGAAATTTTGGCACTAGATTCCATATTTTTCTTTAAGCATTATGTCACTTTAAATTTGGTAGCTCAAAAATGTGCCGCTCCAAAGTGATCCGACCCAATTTTAAGGCACGTAATAAATCCTTGCCCCGCTCATTAATTAATGACTGTTTCACTAATTAATGAGGACTTTTTACCATAAAAATACCCCGTCTTTCTTTTACTTTTCGCATTTTTCTTCCGTTGGCACTTTGTTACAAGCATCGAAATAACGGTGCTTTTCGCTTGGCGGACCTTCCGGATCTCTCATTTTCAAAGGCCGTTGATACTTTTTACATCCAACATCATATGGCGTTATGGTGATGTTCAACAAGAATTTGTCCACTTCCGTCGGGAAGAAAATGTTCGTACAATTCGTGCCAAAATGGTCCACATTTCGTGCAAATGGCACAAAGCCAAAAGTTGGTTCAGTTGTTGGCACAATGCTGCACGTTTTCCAAATGCCAACGTCGGATGACAAAGGGCTGAAAAATTGAAAAATTTACAAAAAAAAAAAAATCAAAAAAATTTACTTTCATTTAAGAAATTACCTTATTGGAGGAGATGAACAATTAATGACCAAGCTCAGAAAGACGATCAATAGATTAAAGAGATTCATTTTCTAATTAATGAATTAATTATTATTGCTATTTAATTTATTTACTATTAAAAAATATTTTTATTTTATTTTACGAATAAAATATTTATTTCCAAATGATCAAATAAAATGAAATGAATGAATGAAAGTGGTCGGATGGAAGCAGTGAATTGATTTCCGTCGTTGGACCAATCACTGAATTTTGTGTGTCGACGTGTAAAAAAAGGGGGGAAAAGCCACCAGCAGAAGAAAAAGCGGACGAACGACCACACATTTTGTAGCAGAGATTGTGGACACCGATAAACGACAAAAGTAATTTATTCATTTATTTTACAAATTATTGGCCAAATCATCACAAAATCATTCGACAAATTTTGCACCACTTTTTCAATGGACTATTAATATTTTCTGAACACTGACGCCTCACAAAAAGAATTTTTCTTGGATAAAAAGGTTTATTACAAAAAAGGCGTACAGAAATGACAAAATGACGAGAATTTATAGGCGAAAATGTCACCGAATTTTTGGGGGAACAAAAGGTTAAATTATAAAAACGGAAAATGACAAATGACAGACAGTAAATAAAAGTGATTAATAAAATTGTTCATAAGACAAAATATTAAATGCAATTTGATAAAATTAAAAATGTCAAATTACTAATTTCATGAGCGAAATATTTTTTGTCGTAACAAATTATTATCGAATTAATAAATATTGTACGGATTTGTGAGTAAAAAAAATGATAAAAGTGAATAAATGATGCTGTGAAAGGATAAAGCATAGAAAAATGGGTCTTTTTTCATTGGCGCCGTTTGTTGTCGCTTTTTGTCCACTAATGAAGTCCAAAAATTGCCAAGTTTTCCACCAAAACATAGTGCCAAAATCGCCGAGAATTTCTCAAAAAACCGGGAACTTTTGACCGAGCCTCTTGACCCTGTTAAATCAACAATTGGCATTTGGGTTCAATTGGTTATTTAGTATGTGTTAGTTTGCGTGGATTTTTTGGGCAAATGTTGCATATTTTACAAATTTATTATACAATTAATTAAAAAAAGAGTAAAATCTATTTCAACAATTGATCCAATTAAAGTGATCGATCGATTTCATTTATCAAATAATTCATTCATTCAATCCACTGAATCACTGCTAGGCCCTGCGATACGCGACAACACAATTTCATACAATGGCCTAAATTATTAAATGCAATTTAATTAGGTGAAAAGGAATTTCTAGCATTGGCAAATGCCACTCAAGGAATATGCCATGTTTGAAAATTAAAACAATTTTCTCAATTAAAATGCATTAAAATAAAAAAACTTTTTTTTTTCCCCGGGGGCGCCTGTTGGCACCGCCGGACACCCATTTTACCCATATTTTTGCAACATAGACTCAAAAATGGCAAAAATATTCATTTTTTGGCGAAAAACTGTTACAAATCTGCAAAACAACAACACCCCCTAATTCGGGATTTTCTAAAAAAAAAAAGAAAGAAAAATACAAATACACCCCTAAAAAATTGAATGAAAAAAAAAGAAAATTTACACCCCTAAATGAAAAAAGAAAAATACACCCCTAAAAATCGAAAATTTACACCCCTAAAAATCGAATGAAAAAAAAGGAAATTTACACCCCTAAAAAATCGAATTTTGAATTGAGTCCCCCCTAAAGCCAAGGGTTTGGCTCTTGGCTATGTCCTTGATGCCACTGATGAATCATTACCCGATGGAGCAGTCATTCAAATCAAAAATGACATTGTTCAAATTGTTGTCCGAATTTTCGTCTTTCTTCGGCTTCTTCTGAACCGCCGCCGTCGCCGTCTTCCCAATAATTGGACATCGCTTCAACAGCCAACAAATCGCTTCTTTATCCTTCAGTTGTGCCAGCTTTTCTTTGGTCATCCGTTCATTCACCAAATCAAATAGCATAATTGGTGGTGTTGTTGTTGTTGACACGCCGCAAGCATCATCAAAATCAATTTTGTAACTGACAGCAGAAGAAGAAGCGGCGGTGGCACGGGAAAATGCCTAAAAAAATTCACTAAAAAATCCCAAAAATTGCAAATTTAGTCTTTTTTTTTGACAAATTATGTTAACAAATCGCATTAAAACACCGCCTGATCCCCACTGTTCCCTAAAAAATATTTGAAAAAAGTGCCACAAAAAAAAGTGGTCGATTTACATGGTGGGGACGCCGTTGGTCGAACCATAAAAAGTCCAAATTTGGCGATGGACGAAAAGGCAAAATTTGCTAAATTTTTGACTAAATCAGCTTGCAAAATTTCAAAAAAAAATTTTAAGTTTTTCAGAAGTTCGAGCCAAAAAAAATTGTCATAACTTTTGAAAAACTTAATCAATTTTTTTTTTGGAAATTCAGTAAACTAGTAACGCGATTCAAGGGCTATCGTATGATACCAAGATTGTACAGTATCAATTGGTCCGTTGTTTAATGAAAATGTGCTCACACACCGCCTTTATGTAATTGTTAATCCTTTCGCGCTCTTCAATATCAACAGCATTACGGCAACGCCTCGGAGTGTATAAATTAATGTCGTAAATTGGCCGTGAAATGCGGCGGCCATGCAAATTGTCCAAATGATGGCCACCAGTAATGCTCAAACGTTGGCCAACGGTAAAGCCCAAATGACGAATGTTTGCAGCAAAAATGGGCCAAATTTGACGGACAAAAACATCGCAAATCGGTTGGACGTCGTCTTTTCTGTATGTCCACACATTCAAGTCCAAATTGGTGCCCTTGCTGTCCCAAATTTGCTGATTTAAACGAAGGAATGCGATGACGGAATGATCAATGTACCTGAAAAGTGGATCAAAACTTGATTGGTCCCATAAAAGGGGGGTAAGAAATGCTTATTTTGAGTGATTGTGCCATGAAGCTCAAGGGTTTTCTGTGGATAGCTCTGATTAGAGTAGAGCGGGACCGGGACCTGGTACTGAAAAAGACGGACAACTGAGTACCTAACTCACAGGACTAATCCCGGTTTTCCCAGCCAAATTTCCCTGTTTTTCAACCCGAAAAGGTCCCGGTTTTACCCAAAATTCCCGGTCTCGATCTACTCTAGCTCTGGTCATGTATCTTTTAAGTTGTTATGCATGTTTTACGTGCAACAAACGAAATATTTTGTTGACGCGAAATTTGAGTGAAAAAAATTGTTCGAATTTGGGTTTGGGATTCTAAATTGGTCGAAATTATCAGATTCATGATCAACTAGCCCGAAAACACTTGAATTTCATGGTACAATCGCTCAAAATGAGCATTTTTATCCCTTTTTGTGATGATGATCATTGTGATCACGAATGAAAGCATTCATTACACAATCTTAAGACGTCGGAAGCGAATTTTGTTGGGCAACAGACGGTCTGGCATTGGAAATCCCTTAGCATTGCCATCAACATAAAGTTTTGGCATCATATCCATGTTGTCCTTGCGAATTGTGATTGCTCTCCAAAGCGTCAATTTCGTCGTTTTGCCCTCAAAATGTTTGTCCACTAAAGCATCAAAACGGGGCGAGAGCGGTGCCATTGTGAGACCAAGTTGAGGACGACAAAAAAACGGAAGGATGTGCATCCAAACGTCGTTACAAATCCAGCTTAAATGGGTGAAAACTTAGGTAATTTGAAAGAAATTTTTAAGGCAAAAATTCCTTACATTTTTCTTGAACGTCGCTTCATTTTACGGCAATTATCCAAGCACACTTATAATTAGTCGTAAATAATGATTGCAAAAAATGAGATGAACTGTCAATTTTCTCTGCCTTTTATATGGGTTTCCGGTAAAAGTACCGATGGTAGTCCCCCTTTTTCAAAAAATCAAAATTTTGAAATTTTTTGTCGAGAAAAGATCGTATTAAGGGTTTTAAGGGCCGGTGAATCCGAATCTGGCATTAATTTCGACCTATGTCGAACCTCGGACCCGAATTCGAGCAAAAAGTCGAAAATACAAATTTTCCAATTTCTCATTTTTGTCAAAAAATGGTTTAGATGATTTTTTATTAGTGAATTATCGACTTTTAATTTGTTTCCCTATATGTAAGACATTTTAGGACCAAAAATGAGAAATTGGAAAATTTGAATTTTCGACTTTTTTCTCGAATTCGGGCCCGATGTTCGACATAGGTCGAAATTAATGCCAGATTCGGATTCACCGGCCCTTAAAACCCTTAATACGATCTTTTCTCGACAAAAAATTTCAAAATTTTGATTTTTTGAAAAAGGGGGACTACCATCGGTACTATTACCGGGTTTCCGGCTCTTATATGATGGTTTGTCCTCCAAAAATTTTTTAAAAAATTTAATTTTTTAAGAATCGAGTAGAGCACCTTTCCGTAGGTTTTCAGGGACGCTGATCACGAATACGGCATCTACCGAATCCGAATTCGAACAAAAAGTCAACGACTCAATAGAAGGAATAATCAATGCTTCTCCAATTTTTATCGGAACATAAATCTCGGCCAAATCATTGGTAATAGTAAGGCTGGTCCCCCCCTTTTTCGAAAATTTTTTTTTATGTTTTTAAAAGTCATAAAAACATGTTTCCAACGATTTTCGGGGACGCTGATCACGAATTCGGCACCCATTTCGGCCTATTCCTAATCCCGGAGCCGAATTCGAACAAAAAGTCGAAAATTCAAATTTTCGAATTTCATGTTTTTGGTTTCAAACTTTTTTAAATACTCAGCAATGAAGTCTAAGTCATTACTGATTCAATAAAAGATAATTTAAACTACTTTTAGACCAAAAATGAAAATCGAAAATTTTTAATTTTCGACTTTTTGTTCGAATTCGGGTCCGGGATTAGGAATAGGCCGAAATGGATGCCGGATTCGTGATCAGCGACCCAGAAAAGACTTGTAAACATATTTTTATGATTTTTGAAAAAAAAAAAATTTCGAAAAAAGGGGGGGACCAGCCTTACTATTACCAAATCATTGACATTTTCATTTCACTATCGGTACCAGCAGGGCTGCGCGTAATTAAGGAACTTACGACGTTTTTAGAACCCGTAATTATGGACTATGGAAATTACGGCGTTTTTAGACCACAGCAATTACGGATTACAGAAATTACGGCGGTTTTGAACCACCGGTAAGGGAATCCCGTAAAATCCCGCGGGAGTCCCGAGCCCGCCGATCTCTAACTATTACTAATATAAAAAATGAAAAAACATGTGCAATGAAATAACTCCGGCAATAAAACGATGGCAATGAAACCTCCCAGGCAATGAAACAGCGGAAATGAATCGGCGGCAATGAATCGTCCCTGACCGAACTCGGACTGTGACAGTTTTTGGTAGAGTAGAGTGGGACCGGGACCAAAACACGGACAACTGAGTACCGAGGTCCCGGTTTTGACCGGGACCGGGACCAGTCCCGGTCTTTTTTTCCGGTTTTCCCAGCCAAAAATTCCCGGTTTTTCAACCCGAAAAGGTCCCGGTCCCGGTTAAGCCCAAAATTCCCGGTCCCGCTCTACTCTAGTTTTTAGGCCCATGATGTGAAACTAAGCATTTGTTAGGAGCGATTTTAAGGCCATTTAATTCACAGTAATTCCGAAGTTAATTAATGAAAGAATGGAGTGGAGAAATAGTATTTTTCTAACGAAAAAATGTACGATTTTGTAAATAATTTTGAAGCCATTTAAGCAAAGTACCATTTATACAAGGGCGTAGGCAGGGGGGGGGCTGAGGGGGCTACAGCCCCCCCCCCCCCCCGAAACCGAAAAAAGTAAAAATTTTCAGTAAATTTTTTTGAAATTGTAAGCAATTTTCTTCACAAAATTGCATTAAAATTCTCAAAAATTTTCCCGGCGGCGCCTATTGGCACCGCCGGACCCCCATTTAACCATGTTTTGAAAAATGAAGACCAAAATGGCAAAAATAGTAATTTTTTGACGAAAAACGGTGAAACATTTTGTAACCATAATTCAGGATTTAAAAAAAAGAAAAATACACCCCTAAAAATCTAATTTTTGACTTAAGCTCCCCCCCTCCCCCCGAAGCCAAGGGTCTGGCTACGCCCTTGCATTTATACAAACATTTTTGAGTTTAGAAACTAATCTTTCATGTGGAACAGTATCAAATGCCTTTGCTCGCGTATCGCGGTTGCAAATTTTTTTTCCGATTTTTAAACCATTAAAAAAATCCTTTTTTTTTTGTTTTCTTATATAAATTAATTTGCGTGGGTCAGTGTCAAAATTTACGAAAGGCTTCCAGTCATGTGCAAACCCTATGTTTGTTTTTTTTCGCTTTTCAAACCGCTTTTTCTCCACGCGTTTTTTCTAAAAAACTTTTGGGCACAGATGGGGGTGGGGTCAGGCAGTGCCAATGGGTGCCGCCGGGAAAAATTTTGAAAATTTGAGTGCAATTTGCTAAAAAACCAATTTTTTCAAGAAAACTAAAGATTTTGGTCGGCTCCGACTTGGGAAAAATTGGAATTTAAATGTATTTTTTTGGGAAATTTCTTGCTTTTCATAAAACAAAAAACTTACTTTTAAATTATTTTATATATAAAACAATCGCTGCAATAAATATTTTTAATTTTTAAAAATTTTATCGAAAATTGCCGCGGAGTCACAAATTCCGCGGATCGAGCATTTTAAATCCCGCGGTTACGGATCGCACATCGCGGATTCAAATTGCCGCGGTCGCGAATCGCGGAAAAACATGCCGCGGATCGCGGTCGCGCTCCACCCATGGATATTGTGAGTATGAAAAATGATAAAATTAAATAAATTCTGTGATAGGATAAAGCATTGAAAAAGTGGGTGGTCTTCTTCATTGGCGCAAGCGTTGCTGCCGGGGTCATTTTCAAAAATATGTTGAACTTGGTTTAAAACAGACAAAAACTGGACTGATCAGGATTTTGATTGTCTTATAAAATGATCAATCGCTTCTCATCTGATCAAAATTCACTTGTCTTTTCGTTTGCACACGTGGCTCTTCTTCTTCATCTTCCTCCTCGTCCTCCTCCTCTTCCTCCTCCTACTCCTCTCCATCTTCCTCCTCGTCCTCCTCCTCTTCCTCCTCCTACTCCTCCTCCTCTCCATCTTCCTCCTCGTCCTCCTCCTCTTCCTCCTCCTACTCCTCCTCCTCTCCATCTTCCTCCTCGTCCTCCTCCTCTTCCTCCTCCTACTCCTCCTCCTCTGCTTTCTCTTCTTCCTCCTCCTTCTACACCGCCTCTTCCCCATGCTGCGCCACCTTCTCCTCTTCCTCCTCTCCCAGTGCTTGATTTAAATCATTATGTCAACAATTTATATTAAAAAATCTAGCATTCTCATTCAATATCAGGCCAATTAAAAATTCAAATTTTTAATTTTTTGTGTTTTTATTGCCAAAAATGTACAGAAAATTGAAATTAAAATAATTATATAATATCTTCCTTGATTTAATTGATAATTAATTTATATTATTTTACCATCACGGCAGAAGGGACATGTGATATGTTTTTTAAGCCTAAGAAAAAATTTTTTTGTTTTTTTTTTCAAAAAGATTGAGAATAGAACAAATTACCATGATTTAATGCATTCGTTGTGGAAAATGTGCTAAAATTATTTTAATTTTAATTATTAAATTAATAACTTTTTTTAATTTTTCTTGCATTGCATGGCAACGGTTTGACCATCGTCTCATTTTCAATCAGGTCAAGACAAATTGCGCAACAGTTGTCATCCGCATTGGCATTGGCCTCATACGGTATTGAGATTATCGTTTCAAAAGCAGCAAGCGCCGCTTAATTTAAATATACTGTATTTCTTTAAGAAATAAAAATACAAAAACAAATAAAATTATTATTATTATTATTATTATGGAAATAAATAATTCTTTCAGAAAAGTATTAATAAAAACATTTTTTGGCTATTAGGCATAAGGTAAAAATTGAAAAACCCCGAACGATTTGGTCGACCCCGACCCCCACCCCGAACTTGCTGACCCCGACTTTTCCAACCCAGACGGTCGGGTGCCCAACCCCAGTAGTTCCAAATAATAATCGTGCACAAGTTTTGTACGAGTTGCCATTGACCAAACGATTTAGGAGTTAATTAATCAACTAATGAGTTTCCAACTAATGGTGCACAAGTTTTGTACGAGTTGCCATTGACCAAACTATTTAGGAGTTAATTAATCAACTAATGAGTTTCCAACTTTTAGGAGTTAATCAACTAATGGATTTCCTTCCAACTAATGGTTTTTAATAAAATATTCGTTCTCTTTACATTGAATTTGTTTTGGCGTTGCAACAACTAACTCATTTTGTGATGGAATTGTGTATTCTTCAACAAACTCATTTTGTGTTGACATTGTGCCGCCAACACTTGAATTTGCACGGCTTTCACGAAAATTGAAAATGCCGAAGATGATAATGAACAAAAGGAGCACAATTAACAATATTAAAAGCATATCCGCATTTTTTTGTGTGACTATTCCTTTGGCAATTAGCCTTGGCATTCGCTTGTGACGTCTCCTCCGATGACGATTTTCATCATCCAAAATGAAAATTATGTAGCAGATTTGGATGATTGAAACTTAATCCAGTTATATCCCCCCCCCCATAGAAATGTTATGATTCCGACAAACAATGGCACTTTTCAATGAGGCCCGAGAAAATGCTGTTTCGTTTTTTAAATAAGAGTGTGCATTTGTACAAGGTTTTTGTCAGATTTTCGAGTTTCTCGGTCATCGGAATTAGAGACCGGACGGGATCGGGATCTCGCGGGATTAAATTCGGGATCCCTACTTCGAGATTCGTCCCAAGCGATTTTTTAAATTCATCTTAGGATTGATCGGAATCGGGATTCAGTCGTGATCCCTCCGACCCCAGTTGTCCGGTCTCTATTCAGAATCACTGAAATTTTTTTGGTTTCGGAAAATTTTCGGCAGCGAGCGGAAATGCTAATGATTAATTACTTAATTACCATCATCCTCATTGTCCTGTCCACCTAAAAATGCATTTGCGTCCCATTTGATTTCCAATGAACGCGAAATAAATTGAAGAAAACGCCGTTCTTTTTTGTCATGTTTTTCGTTTCCTTTTTGTCCTTTTCCTTTTTGCCCTTTTTTTCCTTTTTGGTCGCTTTTTTGCCAATTTTTTATCTCTTTTTCAATGTCCAATTCCAACTCATTATAAAGGTCAATTAGCTCAATTAAAATTGCTTTTGGCTCCTTTTTCTTCTCCCCTCGGGGGCTTTCCAGTGAAATTTTGCCACGTTTTTCAATGAAAAACACGGCATATGCCAAACTCTGTTTGAGTGCGCTTTGCCGCGCAGATTTTTTGGTACTATCTGAAAAATTTCGCATTTTTAGCCTAAAAAATTTATTTCGTTTTTTATTTGTTACCTTTTTTTATCGCCTCATTTGCGGAAAATCCCATAGCAAATAATCCCTCCAACAATTGACTTAATGCCGGATCGTTTTGATAAATTTCATTCCGACGATTTTTAAAAAATTTGTATTCTTTTGATTTAATAGGTTCCTAAAAGATGAAAAAACGAATAAACCAAATATGTATAGTAATTTTTATCCCAATAATTTGTGAAAAACCATTAAATTCGTCAGGCGTAAAATTTTTTCGGACTCGCTTAATTAGGCACCAGCACATTTTTGGTTATAATTGTTTTATTTGCAAACCAAAACAAACAATCTTGGTATCATTCGGTAGCCCTAATGTCCTCTATTAGCCCTGTAAAATTTCGAAAAATTTCGGTTAGTGTTCAAAAAAGTTATGGCAAAAAATTTTTCGAAAACCCAATCAACAGAGTCAAAAAAAAAATTACACGATTTTTAAGCGAATAGGAAAATTTTTTGAAAAAAGTCTCGGGTTTTGGGGTTCTCGGTCTCGAATTTTTTGGGTCTCGGGGTCAAGTCTCGGTCTCGAACAGCACTGTAGTCAGTCACCTCTTATTATAGTTCCAATTTTCCATTTTTTAAATTTACCTTTGAATTTTTCGGGTAAAAAACTGCTTCCAACAGACACTGTTTCTTTTTTAAGCCTTCAATGACCACATTCAATTGCTTTTCATTTTCTTTACCGAGAATTATTTGGGCTGGTATTTTGCCAGGGTCTGACGGAGCTTTGCCTTTGTTTTTGGCAGAATGATTTGTCGGCACTTCGCTGACAGAATTTATCGGCAATTTGCCAGTTTTAGTCGGCACTTTGCCAGTATTTGTCGGCAATTTTTGTCCATTGCATCCGCATATTAGCAAGGGTGTTGCCAAATGCAGCAAAAAAATCACTTGCAAATCGCCCATAAGCAGAACAAAAATTAGGCTAAAAATATAATAGAGAATGGGATTTGTAATCGGATGTTCTCGCGCTTAACATAAAATTCAGAAAGCTTAAAAAGCCTGGCCCATTGGATTGAAACTTTTTGGTTTTATGAAAAATTCTAAATCAAATTTTTAAATTCATTAACTAGGAAAAATTATACAATAAGAATTTTATTAAAAAAAAAATTTAAAAATTTAATATTTTAAAAATATTATTAATAATAATATATAATAAATTCAAACATTTTATTGCTATGAATTATTAAATCTTTGAAAGAATGATTTGTAGTGAATGTGAATCCATTTTTATTAACAATTACATGGGATTTAAATTGGAGAAATGAAGATTATCATATCTATTTTTTACCGCATATATTTGTATATTATATTAAACAATGCTAAAAAATTATGCTGTCAGCAGTAGGATTATCCATATCTATTTTTTACCGATATATTTGTATATTTTATTAAATAATGCTAATAAATGATGATGCTCAGCAGTAGGATTATCCATATCTATTTTTTACCGATATATTTGTATATTTTATTAAATAATGCTAATAAATGATGATGCTCAGCAGTAGGATTATCCATATGTATTTTTTACCGATATATTTGTATATTTTATTAAATAATGCTAATAAATGATGATGCTCAGCAGTAGGATTATCCATATCTATTTTTTACCGATATATTTGTATATTTTATTAAATAATGCTAATAAATGATGATGCTCAGCAGTAGGATTATCCATATCTATTTTTTACCGATATATTTGTATATTTTATTAAATAATGCTAATAAATGATGATGCTCAGCAGTAGGATTATCCATATCTATTTTTTACCGATATATTTGTATATTTTATTAAATAATGCTAATAAATGATGATGCTCAGCAGTAGGATTATCCATATCTATTTTTTACCGATATATTTGTATATTTTATTAAATAATGCTAATAAATGATGATGTCAACAGTAGGATTATCCATATCTATTTTTTACCGATATATTTGTATATTTTATTAAATAATGCTAATAAATGATGATGCTCAGCAGTAGGATTATCCATATCTATTTTTTACCGATATATTTGTATATTTTATTAAATAATGCTAATAAATGATGATGCTCAGCAGTAGGATTATCCATATCTATTTTTTACCGATATATTTGTATATTTTATTAAATAATGCTAATAAATGATGATGCTCAGCAGTAGGATTATCCATATCTATTTTTTACCGATATATTTGTATATTTTATTAAATAATGCTAATAAATGATGATGCTCAGCAGTAGGATTATCCATATCTATTTTTTACCGATATATTTGTATATTTTATTAAATAATGCTAATAAATGATGATGCTCAGCAGTAGGATTATCCATATCTATTTTTTACCGATATATTTGTATATTTTATTAAATAATGCTAATAAATGATGATGCTCAGCAGTAGGATTATCCATATCTATTTTTTACCGATATATTTGTATATTTTATTAAATAATGCTAATAAATGATGATGATCAGCAGTAGGATTATCCATATCTATTTTTTACCGATATATTTGTATATTTTATTAAATAATGCTAATAAATGATGATGATCAGCAGTAGGATTATCCATATCTATTTTTTACCGATATATTTGTATATTTTATTAAATAATGCTAATAAATGATGATGATCAGCAGTAGGATTATCCATATCTATTTTTTACCGATATATTTGTATATTTTATTAAATAATGCTAATAAATGATGATGTCAACAGTAGGATTATCCATATCTATTTTTTACCGCATATATTATTTCCCGGGTATTCCGCGACGCGGACCACGAAAAGTAAGACCTTTTTCCCGGGTATTCCCCGACACGGACCCTGAAAATTAAGGCCATTTTCCCGGGTATTCCCTGACCCGGACCACGAAAAGACCATTTTCCCGGGTATTCCCCGACCCGGACTCTGAAAGTTAAGGCCATTTTCCCGGATATTCCCCGACACGGACCCTGAAAATTAAGGCCATTTTCCCGGGTAGTCCCCGACCCGGACCACGAAAATTAAGACCATTTTCCCGAATATTCCCCGCCACGGAGCCCAAAAATTAAGACCTTTTTCCCGGGTATTCCCCGACACGGACCCTGAAAATAATGCCATTTTCCCGGGTATTCCCCGACCCGGACCACGAAAATTAAGACCATTTTCCCGAATATTCCCCGCCACGGAGCCCGAAAATTAAGACCTTTTTCCCGGGTATTCCCCGACACGGACCCTGAAAATTAAGGCCATTTTCCCGGGTATTCCCTGACCCGGACCACGAAAAGACCATTTTCCCGGGTATTCCCCGACACGGACCCTGAAAATTAATGCCATTTTCCCGGGTATTCCCCGACTCGGACCACGAAAAGTAAGACCTTTTTCCCGGGTATTCCCCGACACGGACCCTGAACATTAAGGCCATTTTCCCGGGTATTCCCCGACCCGGACTCTGAAAGTTAAGGCCATTTTCCCGGATATTCCCCGACACGGACCCTGAAAATTAAGGCCATTTTCCCGGGTAGTCCCCGACCCGGACCACGAAAATTAAGACCATTTTCCCGAATATTCCCCGCCACGGAGCCCAAAAATTAAGACCTTTTTCCCGGGTATTCCCCGACACGGACCCTGAAAATAATGCCATTTTCCCGGGTATTCCCCGACCCGGACCACGAAAATTAAGACCATTTTCCCGAATATTCCCCGCCACGGAGCCCGAAAATTAAGACCTTTTTCCCGGGTATTCCCCGACACGGACCCTGAAAATAATGCCATTTTCCCGGGTATTCCCCGACCCGGACCACGAAAATTAAGACCATTTTCCCGAATATTCCCCGCCACGGAGCCCGAAAATTAAGACCTTTTTCCCGGGTATTCCCCGACACGGACCCTGAAAATTAAGGCCATTTTCCCGGGTATTCCCTGACCCGGACCACGAAAAGACCATTTTCCCGGGTATTCCCCGACACGGACCCTGAAAATAATGCCATTTTCCCGGGTATTCCCCGACCCGGACCACGAAAATTAAGACCTTTTTCCCGGGTATTCCCCGACACGGACCTTGAAAATTAATGCCATTTTCCCGGGTATTCCCCGACCCGGACCACGAAAATTAAGACCATTTTCCCGAATATTCCCCGCCACGGAGCCCGAAAATTAAGACCTTTTTCCCGGGTATTCCCCGACACGGACCTTGAAAATTAAGGCTGTTTTTGTTCTCGAGGACCCGATTATCAGTGAAACATTTCCCGATTACTCTCAATATTTCAAACAATGCCTTTATCTCAAATCCAAATCCCATCCCAAAATGACAATCAATGCTTGTCAATCGATCACTTTGCTAATCCTTTAATCCGTCCCATCTCATCCATTCATCCATCAATTTGGCCCATTCTCTTCCATTCATCCATCAATTTGGCCCATTCTCTTCCATTCATCCATCAATTTGGCCCATTCTCTTCCATTCATCCATCAATTTGGCCCATTCTCTTCCATTCATCCATCAATTTGCATTCGATGGCACATCAACGACCGACCCATTATTGTGGGTTGGCCACAGCTATAAAATTGCAAATATGGAAAAATATGGATATAGAAAAAAAAATGTATATAAAATCGCGAAAATATGGACATAAAATGCCAAAATTATGGAAAGAAATTTTTCCAAATTGAAGATATAATTTCTCAAAATTTTCTTCAAATACATTAAATGTTAAATTAAACTTTCAAAAATGGCTAAATAAATTATTAAAAATCATTTTCGAATGTTAAATTATTTATTTTTAACGAAAAACCAACAAAGCGCGAAATTTTCGCTTTTTTTTTTTTTGCAAATTTATGACATTAGACTGATAATTGCAATTATTTAATTGTAATTGTGGCGGGGAAATATAGGGAAATTCATTTTTTTTTCCTGCTCTGTGGGGCACTTGAAACGCACAAAAAACATGTTATTATCTTGGTTTGAAGCTTCTAGGATGGAGTTCCCATATCCATATTTTTTGCATTTTTCGCGATTTAATGTCCACATTTTCAATAATTATGTAAAAATAGCAAAAAAGCGAAAATTTCGCTTTTCGGGTTGATTTTTCGCCTAAAAATTAGTAAATTTTAGGTTTAACATGTTCTTTTTTTCTTCTAAAATGATTTGTCAATAGCATATTTAAGCATTTTAAAGTTTTACTTAATTCATTTAGCGCATTGAAGAAAATATGTGTTTTTTTTTTGTCATATTTCGCGATTTCTTGTCAATATTTTATGGCCATACATATTTTGCCATTTTATGGCCATGTATTTCCCCGCCCTAATTATAATATTTCCCTGATTTAATTGGCAATTAATTAATATAATTAATTACCCGCACGGCAGCTTGGGCATGTGATATGTTGTCTAAGCCTTAAGAATAAAGAGTTTTTTTTTCTTCAAAATGTGAATAGAAAAAAGTACCATTCACTGATGCACTCGGTGTGGAAAACGTGCTAAAATTATTTAGCAAATTTTAATTAAATTAAATAATCTTTTTAAAATTTTTCTTACTCCACACGGCAACTGTTTGACGACCGTATCATTTTCAAATATTTCCAGACAAAAGCAGTCGCTATTTGTCGTGTTGTTAATGGCCCCATACTGTATTGATGTCATCGCTTCGAAAGCATCAAGGCCCGCTTAAATTAAATATTCTCTGTATTGTCCGGTTTTGACCGTTTTAAAATTTCTTCCAAATTTGCTAAATTTTGTTCAAAAATTTTAGGTCTTTGAAATTTACTGGGTTTTCCAGTGTCAGTCAGCACCGGTTAAAGCAGGGTGCGATCGAAATTTTTTGAAAATCAGAACATCGGGCTCAAAAAATCAGATTTTGAGGTCAAAAATCAGACATTTTGCAAAATTGCTCGTACAATCGCTTAAGTTAGGCATAAGCTTTAGGCTAGGCCTAGGCTTAGACTTGCTTAGGCTTAAGCTTTATTTTGTAAAATGCTTGTTGTCTTTTGTACGAGTTGCCATTGACCCCCCCCCCCCCCCTATTTAGGAGATAATCAATTAATGGATTTCCAACTAATGGTGCACAACAGGGGGAAAAGCATTCCGAGGCGCCAAAAATTTTCGCAAATTGGAAATCGGAATCCCGAGGGTCAAAAATTTTTCGGAAACCGGAATTCTGATCCCAAAAATTATTGGAAGTCGGAATTCCGTGCCATCCCTGGTGCACAATTTTGCTAATTTAAAAAAAAAAAGTGTTCGTTCCCTTTACATTGAATTTGCGCTGGCGAATCCCGAGGATCAAAAATTTTCGGAAATTGGAAATCGGAATCCCGAGAGTCAAAAATTTTTGGAAATTGGAAATCGGAATCCCGAGAGTCAAAAATTTTCGGAAATTGGAAATCGGAATCCCGAGGGTCAAAAATTTTCGGAAATTGGAAATCGGAATCCCGAGGGTCAAAAATTTTGCGAAAACCGGTATTCTGATCCCAAAAATTATTGGAAGTCGGAATTCCGTGCCATCCCTGGTGCACAATTTGTGCTAATTTTTTTAAAAAAAAGTGTTCGTTTCCTTTACATCGAATTTGCGCTGGCGTTGCAACAAAATCACCCGCATTTTGTAATGGCATTCTGTCAGAAGGTGGATGTCTTGCTCGTAAACAACAACGACAAATGATGATGAAACAGGCCAAAAGGAACACAAGCGTAATTGCGCTCAAAAATATCCAAGGGATTGTTGGGTTCTGTTTATATGAGTGGGCATTTGGCGATTCCATTCGCTTGCGACGCCTCCGACGACGATGACGACGATTTGCATCATCCAAAATGAAAATTAGGTAGCAGATTGGATTGGATTGAAATTAATCCCGTTAAATCCCTTCCCCCCCCCCCTCGCATAAAATGTTATAATTCCGAAAAACAATGGCACTTTTGTAAGGGGGCCGGGAAAATGCTATTCATTTTAAAATAAGAATGTGCACTTGTCCAACATTTTGTCCGGGTTTTCGAGTTTTTTGGTCATCGGAATTTTTCGCGGTTTTTTTGGGGCTTCGAAATTTTCGGACAACAAATCGGAATGCCAATGATTAATTACTTAATTACCTTCATCCTCATTGTCCTGTCCACCTAAAAATGCATTTGCGTCCCATTCAATTTCCAATGACCGCGCGACAAATCGGAGAAAACGCTGCTCTTTTTGCCCATTTTCTTTTCTTCCTTTTTGCCCATTTTTTCCTTTTTCTTTTTGGTCCCTTTTTTGCCAATTTTTTATCTCTTTTTCAATGTCCTTTTGCAATTTATCATAAATTTTAATTAGCTCAATTAACATTGCTTTTGGCTCCTTTTTCTTCTCCCCTCGGGGCTTTTCCAGTGCAATTTTGCCACGTTTTGCCATGAAATTCACGGCATATGCCAAACTCGGTTTCAATGCATTTAGCCGCGCAGGTTTTTTGCTACCATCTGAAAAATTTTGGAATTTTGACTTATGAAAATTTATTTCATTTTTTGTTTTTTACCCTTTTTCATCGCCTCATTTGCTCTAATTACAGCAGCAAATAATCCCTCCAACAATTGACTTAATGCCGGATCGTTTTGATTAATTTCTCTCCGACGGTTGGTGAAAAATTGGAATTCTTTTTCATCCGAATAAATCTGTTTCTATAAAAATTTTAAAAATATTTATTTATTTACCGGAGGGCAAGGGCGTAGCCAGACCCTTGGCTTCGGGGGGGGCTGAAGTCAAAAACTCGATTTTTAGGGGTGTATTTTTAGCTTTTCAGTCGATTTTTAGGGGTGTATTTTTCGTTTTTTGAAATCCCGAATTATGGGGTGCATTTTACAAAATTTTTCGCCAAAAAAATAATATTTTTGCAATTTTGACCTCTTTTTTTCAGAAATATGGTAAAATGGGGGTCCGGCGGTGCCGATAGGCGCCGCCGGGAAAATTTTTTGAGTATTTTAATGCAAATTGTTAAGTAAATTGCTTAAAATTTCAAAAAATTTACTGAAAATTTTTTACTTTTTTGGGTTTCGGGGGGGGGGGGGGGCTTTAGCCCCCTCAGCCCCCCCCCCCTGCCTACGCCCTTGCCGGAGGGAGAGTTCCAATTTTCCATTTTTTAAATTTACCTCTGCAGAATTTTGCGGGTAAAAAACTGCTTCCAACAAACACTGTTTCTTTTTTAAACCTTCAATGACCACATTCAATTGCTTTTCGTTTTCTTTACCGAGAATTATTTGGGCTGGCATTTTGCCAGAATTTGTCGGCAATTTTTGTCCATCGCATTCGCCCATTAGCAAAAGGGTTGCCAAAAGCAGCAGAAAAATCACACGCATTTTCTTTCTCGATCAGCAGAAAAACAAAGCCCAAAAACAATGGAATTTTGTGTCTTAGATTCTCTCGCTTAACTTAAAAATGATCAAATTTTTAAAAGCCCCGGCCCATTGAATTGAAAATTTCAAAAATTTGAAATTTAATAAAATCAAGAGCAAATTTATAAATTTTATTATTGTAATATATATATATATTTATCATAAAAAACTTTTATTTTATTTTTTTAATTTTAATTTAATTTTAATAATATAAAATTTAATACATAAATTATTAATGTTATGAATAAGTAAATCTTTGAATGAGAATGATTTCTGATGAATGTGATTCCTCTTTTTATGAACAATTTACATGTACCTGTATTCCAAAAATGGTCTGTACCTGTATTTTCTTTACAAAAGTACGTGAAAATACAGGCAGCTCGAGGCCTTGACCCAGGCACCTGTACCTGTATTTTTTAATAATAAAAATCCACTTAAAGAATATTATGTAGGGGCGAAAATCCAATTCTTAAAAAGCCGAAAAATGAATCTGTTCATGATCTGCTGGGTGTTTATTTCACATCTGACCCAGCAGCATTCTCAAGAAAACGATGGAATTTGTGTCTTTTAGTTCTCTCGCTTAACTTAAAATGATCAAATTTTTAAAAGCCCACCGGTCCATTGATTAAAAAAAAAAAAAATTAAAAAACTTTAATTTTGATAAAAATCAAATGCAAATTTACAAATTTATAAATTTTCATATTTATTAAAATAAAAATTTGTAGCATAAAAATTTTTAAATTTTAAATTTATTTTTTTATTATTTTAATTTAATTTTTATAATATTAAAATAAATCAAAAATTATTAATGCTATGAATA
The DNA here is from genome assembly GCA_023374025.1 of Heterodera schachtii. Classification (NCBI taxonomy): domain Eukaryota; kingdom Metazoa; phylum Nematoda; class Chromadorea; order Rhabditida; family Heteroderidae; genus Heterodera; species Heterodera schachtii. Next base: position 85,253 of record SIJG01000127.1, read on the forward strand.
AGTAAATCTTTGAATGAGAATGATTGCTGATGAATTTGATTCCTCTTTTTATTAACAATTTTTATGGCATTTAATTTGGTTGGCATTTAACACGTAGTGCTAATTTGCGTGGATTTTTTCTCTAGAGTTAGGTATTTTGAGAAAAGCCTGTACATGTACCTGTATTCCAAAATGGCATGTACCTGTATTTTTTTATTTTAGCCTGATCCAGGTACAAGCCGAGCAATAGTTTTTACGCAAATGCGCCATTTTCTTGGATGCACTTTTGGCAAAAATGTACCTGGATTTTTTACATTCATTAATTTAAGCTTCATCAACTGAAATTTTTTTACAAAATAAGAAAATAATTTTGCCCATTTTCTTTTTCTCTCTCTCTCTCCCTCTCTTCTTTTCTTTCTCTCTCTTTCTCACGCTCTCTCTCTCTCTGTGATTCACGCTCTCTCACTCTTTCTCTCGCTCTCTCTCTCTCTCTGTGATTCTCGCTCTCTCACTCATTTTCTCCCTTTCTCTCTCTCGTTTTCTTTCTCTCTCTCTCTTTCTCATTCCCTCATTCTTTTGCTCTCTCTCTCTCTTTCTCATTCCCTCATTCTTTTGCTCTCTCTCTCTCTTTTTATCTCTCTCTTTATTTCGTGGATTTTGGCAAATGCACCATTTTTCTTGGCATAACATTTTTATAGAATATTCATTTTTGGCATATAACTATGTTCTGAATTTTCACATTTGTCCTGAATTGAAGCGTGGTGAGATGAACCGAAAATAGTCTCAGTAGGGGCGAACCGAAAAATTATCTCAGTGTGGGCGAACCGAAAATAGTCTCAGTGTTAATAAAAATATTTAATTTAATTATACGATTTAATTCGGTCACGAAAAATAATAATTTTAATTAGACAATTATTTAAAAAAATAAATTAAAATAAAAACATTCCCACTTCCGACCAAAAAAAACAAAATTACATTCGAACGAAAATTTTAATTTCAAATCTTAAATCCACAAATTAAGTGGCAAGTAAGCTTACTTATTGTGCCTTATTCATGGAACAAAATCTAGCATTTATTTTGAATAGAATATTTAAGAAAAAACATTGAAGAAAAGTTGAACCTTGAAATTACATTTTTGTTTTTTAAAATTGTAATTAATATTCAAATTAAAAAAATTGCTTTAAAATAATTACATTTAAATGTTTTTTGACACTGAGATAATTTTTCGGTTCGCCCCTACTGAGACCATTTTCGGTTCGACCTAGCACCAATTGAAGCTTTATCATCTGAAATTTTTTTTACAAAATAAGGACATTTGTCCTCCGTCGGCGTTTATCCGAAACCAAACGGAGACGGCTCACCTTCGTGCCCAGTGCTATGATGATTTTCATTCTTGACTTATTTGATAGACCTAAGAGTTTTATAATCACCTTCAAAATTTCAAAAAAATTTTGCTAACAAATAAGTATTAAAAAGGTTATGGCCAAAAATGTATGAAAACCTGGTTTTTAAGTACTTTTGGCCATAACTTTGTTCAAACAGGACGAAATTATTTGAAATTTTACATGTTAATAGAGAATTGATGAGGATATCGAATGATGAACCAAGAAGAATATTTGGTTGGGTTTGAGCTAAGTTATGGATCGTTTTTTGTTGAAAATTTTCAATTGACGCTTTTTTGTAACGCTCTATTTGTTCGGGTTTGACCATTTTAAAGTTTTTCTTCACCTTTCGGGTTTTGAAACGGTTCAAAAATCGATTTAACCGTTTCTGATCAACTTCATTCACCTCTTGGTCGATTTGGCGCATCGAGAGCTTTCGTTTGTTGGTCCCTTGAAAAGTGACCGTGAATTGCTCCCGTGAATCATGACCGTGAATTGGTCACGCGGACCTTGACCGTGAATTGGCCACGTGAATCGTGACCGTGAATTGGTCCCGTGAATCGTGACCGTAAATTGGTCACGTGAGTCGTGACCTCATGTCCGTGAATTGCTCCCGTGAATCATGACCGTGAATTGGTCCCGTGAACCCTGACCGTAAATTTGTCACGTGGATCGTGCCCGTAAATTAGTCACCTGGATTTTGACCGTGAATTGGTCACGCGGATCATGACCGTGAATTGTTCCCGTGAATCTTGACCGTGAATTGCTCCCGTGAATCATGACCGTGAATTGGTCACGCGGACCTTGACCGTGAATTGGCCACGCGGACCTTGACCGTGAATTGGCCACGTGAATCATGACCGTGAATTGGTCACGTGAATCATGACCGTGAATTGGTCACGCGGATCATGACCGTGAATTGCTCCCGTGAATCATGACCGTGAATTGGTCACGCGGACCTTGACCGTGAATTGGCCACGCGGACCTTGACCGTGAATTGGCCACGTGGATCATGACCGTGAATTGGTCACGTGAATCATGACCGTGAATTGGCCACGTGAATCATGACCGTGAATTGGTCCCGTGAATCGTGACCGTAAATTGGTCACGTGAGTCGTGACCTCATGTCCGTGAATTGCTCCCGTGAATCATGACCGTGAATTGGTCCCGTGAACCCTGACCGTAAATTTGTCACGTGGATCGTGCCCGTAAATTAGTCACCTGGATTTTGACCGTGAATTGGTCACGTGGATCATGACCGTGAATTGCTCCCGTGAATCATGACCGTGAATTGGTCACGTGGATCATGACCGTGAATTGCTCCCGTGAATCATGACCGTGAATTGGCCACGCGGACCTTGACCGTGAATTGCTCCCGTGAATCATGACCGTGAATTGGTCCCGTGAACCCTGACCGTAAATTTGTCACGTGGATCGTGCCCGTAAATTAGTCACCTGGATTTTGACCGTGAATTGGTCACGTGGATCATGACCGTGAATTGCTCCCGTGAATCATGACCGTGAATTGGCCACGCGGACCTTGACCGTGAATTGCTCCCGTGAATCATGACCGTGAATTGGTCACGCGGACCTTGACCGTGAATTGGCCACGCGGACCTTGACCGTGAATTGGTCCCGTGAACCCTGACCGTAAATTTGTCACGTGGATCGTGCCCGTAAATTAGTCACCTGGATTTTGACCGTGAATTGGTCACGTGGATCATGACCGTGAATTGCTCCCGTGAATCATGACCGTGAATTGGCCACGTGGATCATGACCGTGAATTGCTCCCGTGAATCATGACCGTGAATTGGTCACGCGGACCTTGACCGTGAATTGGCCACGCGGACCTTGACCGTGAATTGCTCCCGTGAATCATGACCGTGAATTGGTCACGTGAGTCGTGACCTCATGTCCGTGAATTGCTCCCGTGAATCATGACCGTGAATTGGTCCCGTGAACCCTGACCGTAAATTTGTCACGTGGATCGTGCCCGTAAATTAGTCACCTGGATTTTGACCGTGAATTGGTCACGCGGATCATGACCGTGAATTGTTCCCGTGAATCTTGACCGTGAATTGCTCCCGTGAATCATGACCGTGAATTGGTCACGTGAATCATGACCGTGAATTGGTCACGCGGATCATGACCGTGAATTGCTCCCGTGAATCATGACCGTGAATTGGTCACGCGGACCTTGACCGTGAATTGGCCACGCGGACCTTGACCGTGAATTGGCCACGTGGATCATGACCGTGAATTGGTCACGTGAATCATGACCGTGAATTGGCCACGTGAATCATGACCGTGAATTGGTCCCGTGAATCGTGACCGTAAATTGGTCACGTGAGTCGTGACCTCATGTCCGTGAATTGCTCCCGTGAATCATGACCGTGAATTGGTCCCGTGAACCCTGACCGTAAATTTGTCACGTGGATCGTGCCCGTAAATTAGTCACCTGGATTTTGACCGTGAATTGGTCACGTGGATCATGACCGTGAATTGCTCCCGTGAATCATGACCGTGAATTGGTCACGTGGATCATGACCGTGAATTGCTCCCGTGAATCATGACCGTGAATTGGCCACGCGGACCTTGACCGTGAATTGCTCCCGTGAATCATGACCGTGAATTGGTCCCGTGAACCCTGACCGTAAATTTGTCACGTGGATCGTGCCCGTAAATTAGTCACCTGGATTTTGACCGTGAATTGGTCACGTGGATCATGACCGTGAATTGCTCCCGTGAATCATGACCGTGAATTGGCCACGCGGACCTTGACCGTGAATTGCTCCCGTGAATCATGACCGTGAATTGGTCACGCGGACCTTGACCGTGAATTGGCCACGCGGACCTTGACCGTGAATTGGTCCCGTGAACCCTGACCGTAAATTTGTCACGTGGATCGTGCCCGTAAATTAGTCACCTGGATTTTGACCGTGAATTGGTCACGTGGATCATGACCGTGAATTGCTCCCGTGAATCATGACCGTGAATTGGCCACGCGGACCTTGACCGTGAATTGCTCCCGTGAATCATGACCGTGAATTGGTCACGCGGACCTTGACCGTGAATTGGCCACGCGGACCTTGACCGTGAATTGGTCCCGTGAACCCTGACCGTAAATTTGTCACGTGGATCGTGCCCGTAAATTAGTCACCTGGATTTTGACCGTGAATTGGTCACGTGGATCATGACCGTGAATTGCTCCCGTGAATCATGACCGTGAATTGGCCACGTGGATCATGACCGTGAATTGCTCCCGTGAATCATGACCGTGAATTGGTCACGCGGACCTTGACCGTGAATTGGCCACGCGGACCTTGACCGTGAATTGCTCCCGTGAATCATGACCGTGAATTGGTCACGCGGACCTTGACCGTGAATTGGCCACGCGGACCTTGACCGTGAATTGGCCACGTGGATCATGACCGTGAATTGCTCCCGTGAATCATGACCGTGAATTGGTCACGTGGATCATGACCGTGAATTGCTCCCGTGAATCATGACCGTGAATTGGTCACGCGGACCTTGACCGTGAATTGGCCACGCGGACCTTGACCGTGAATTGGCCACGTGAATCATGACCGTGAATTGGTCACGTGAATCATGACCGTGAATTGGCCACGTGAATCATGACCGTGAATTGGCCACGTGAATCATGACCGTGAATTGGTCACGTGAATCATGACCGTGAATTGGTCACGCGGACCTTGACCGTGAATTGGCCACGTGAATCATGACCGTGAATTGGTCACGTGAATCATGACCGTGAATTGGTCACGTGAATCATGACCGTGAATTGGCCACGTGAATCATGACCGTGAATTGGTCCCGTGAATCGTGACCGTGAATTGGTCCCGTGAATCGTGACCGTAAATTGGTCACGTGAGTCGTGAATTTATCAGGTGAATCGTGACCATGAATTGGTCCCGTGAGTCGTGACCGTGAATTGGTCGCGTGAATCGTGACCGTAAATTGGTCACGTGAGTCGTGACCTCATGTCCGTGAATTGCTCCCGTGAATCATGACCGTGAATTGGTCCCGTGAACCCTGACCGTAAATTTGTCACGTGGATCGTGCCCGTAAATTAGTCACCTGGATTTTGACCGTGAATTGGTCACGTGGATCATGACCGTGAATTGCTCCCGTGAATCATGACCGTGAATTGGTCACGTGGATCATGACCGTGAATTGCTCCCGTGAATCATGACCGTGAATTGGCCACGCGGACCTTGACCGTGAATTGCTCCCGTGAACCCTGACCGTAAATTTGTCACGTGGATCGTGCCCGTAAATTAGTCACCTGGATTTTGACCGTGAATTGGTCACGTGGATCATGACCGTGAATTGCTCCCGTGAATCATGACCGTGAATTGGCCACGCGGACCTTGACCGTGAATTGCTCCCGTGAATCATGACCGTGAATTGGTCACGCGGACCTTGACCGTGAATTGGCCACGCGGACCTTGACCGTGAATTGGTCCCGTGAACCCTGACCGTAAATTTGTCACGTGGATCGTGCCCGTAAATTAGTCACCTGGATTTTGACCGTGAATTGGTCACGTGGATCATGACCGTGAATTGCTCCCGTGAATCATGACCGTGAATTGGCCACGCGGACCTTGACCGTGAATTGCTCCCGTGAATCATGACCGTGAATTGGTCACGCGGACCTTGACCGTGAATTGGCCACGCGGACCTTGACCGTGAATTGGTCCCGTGAGCCCTGACCGTAAATTTGTCACGTGGATCGTGCCCGTAAATTAGTCACCTGGATTTTGACCGTGAATTGGTCACGTGGATCATGACCGTGAATTGCTCCCGTGAATCATGACCGTGAATTGCTCCCGTGAATCATGACCGTGAATTGGTCACGCGGACCTTGACCGTGAATTGGCCACGCGGACCTTGACCGTGAATTGCTCCCGTGAATCATGACCGTGAATTGGTCACGCGGACCTTGACCGTGAATTGGCCACGCGGACCTTGACCGTGAATTGGCCACGTGGATCATGACCGTGAATTGCTCCCGTGAATCATGACCGTGAATTGGTCACGTGGATCATGACCGTGAATTGCTCCCGTGAATCATGACCGTGAATTGGTCACGCGGACCTTGACCGTGAATTGGCCACGCGGACCTTGACCGTGAATTGGCCACGTGAATCATGACCGTGAATTGGTCACGTGAATCATGACCGTGAATTGGCCACGTGAATCATGACCGTGAATTGGCCACGTGAATCATGACCGTGAATTGGTCACGTGAATCATGACCGTGAATTGGTCACGCGGACCTTGACCGTGAATTGGCCACGTGAATCATGACCGTGAATTGGTCACGTGAATCATGACCGTGAACTGGCCACGTGAATCATGACCGTGAATTGGCCACGTGAATCATGACCGTGAATTGGCCACGTGAATCGTGACAGTGAATTGGTGTCAAAAAACCCTTAAATTTTATTTTTTTAAATGCCAAATAATGATTCAAATTTTCAAATATGGGACCGTTTCAGTAGCAAAATTTAAGCTCGTTTTTAACAATGCCTTTTATCTTAAATCCAAATCCCAGCCCAAAAAGACAATCACTGTTTGTCAATCGATCACTTTGCTAATCCTTTAATCCGTCCCATTCTCTTCCATTCATCCATCAATTTGGCCCATTTTCCGTGCCGTTGTTGTGCCGATTTATTTCGGCACCGTCCGTCCCCGTCCCCACAGCATTTTCACCGTTTTGCCCATCCGCCGATGGCATATCAATGACCACTTCTCGTGGGTTGGCCACTGTAGCAGTGCCCCGTGCCGATCCGCCTCCATTTCCATTTGTGGCACCATTCGCTTGGCCATTTGACGAAACGCGGACGGCTTTTGTCATTGACAGTGCTTGATTTAAATCATTATTTCAACAATTTATATTTAAACAATGATCAAGCATCCTCATCCAATATCATGGCTATTAAAATCAAAATATTTGAATTTTTGTGATTTTATTGTCAAAAATGGACCGGGAAAAGAAATTACATTAATTAAATATTTCCCTAATTTAATTGGTAGTAATTAATTACCATCGCGGCACATGGGACATGTGATATGTTGTTTAATCCTTAAGAATGAAAGGTTTTTTCTTTTTCAAAATTAAAAGTTACCATGAATAAATGCATTTGTTGTAGAAAATGTGCTAAAATTATTTGTATATATTTTAATTTTAAATTAATAACTTTTTTTTCATTTTTCTTACTTTGCATGGCAACGGTTTGACCATCGTCCCATTTTCAATTGGGTCAAGACAAATTGCGCAACTGTTCTCTTCCTCATTGGCATTGGCCTCATACGGTATTGATGTTAGCGTTTCGAAAGCAGCAAGCGCCGCTTAAATTAAATGTACTGTATTTCTTTGAATTGCTACCGTTCCTTCTGATACAGTATACGCCCCTTTTTGAAGGGTTAAATACAGCACCCCCTGTTGCTGCAGGTGGTGAGAAATTCAAAAAAAAACGGTTGCCTTTTCAAATTTATCCCCCTCCCCTCCCCTCATAAACAAAATTGAATTGCGCCATAAGTGATTCGTAAGTACATTGCTTGGGTTTGGCCTACGCTTTCGGCTTAGACTTAGGCCTAAGCTTTAGGCTAGGCCTAGGTTTAAACTTGCTTAGGCTTAAGCTTTATTTTGTAAAATGCTAGTTGCCTTTTGTACGAATTGCATTGACCCCCCTATTTAGGAGACAAATCAACTAACGGATTTCCAACTAATGTGATGCACAACAGGAATGGCATTCCGAGGCCATTAAAATTTTCGGAAATTGATATTCCGAGGCCCCAAAAACCGCCGGAAATCGGAATTCCGTGCCATCCCTGGTGCACAATTTTGTGCGAATTCTTAAACAAAACATTCGTTCTCTTTACATTGAATTTGCGTTGGCGTTCCAACAACAACAACACCGCATTTTGTGATGGCATTGTGCCAAAAACATTTGCACGTGCATATCTTTGTAAACATATGCAACAAATGATGCAGATGATAGAAATCCACAAAAAGACCGTAATCAAAAATGTGACTTCTTTTATCCTTATCCATTCTTTTGTTCGGCATTTGGCGATGGCATTCGCTTGCGACGCCTCCGACGATGATGACGACGATTTGCATCATCCAAAATGAAAATTATGTAGCAGATTGGATGATTGATCTTAATCCCGTTATATCCCTCCCTCCTCCCCCGCATAAAAAATGTGCATTTGTCCAACATTTTGTCGGAATTTTCGAATTATTTGTTCATCGGAATGACCGATCGCCAATTATTGGAATTTTTCGCGGATTATTTGGGTCTTGGAAATTTTCGATAACGAGCCGAAATGCCAATGATTAATTACTTAATTACCGTCCTCCTCCTCCTCCTCCTGACCACCTAAAAATGCATTTGCGTCCCATTTGATTTCCAATGATCGCGCAACAAATCGGAGAAAACGCTGCTCTTTTTGCCCATTTTCTTTTCTTCCTTTTTGCCCCTTTTCTTCTTTTCCCTTTTTTCCACATTTTTGACAATTTTTCATCGAATTTTCAATGTCTAATTGCAAATCATTATAAACGCCAATTAGCTCAATTAAAATTGCTTTTGGCTCCGTTTCCGTCTCCCCTCGGGGCTTTTCCAGTGAAATTTTGCCACGTTTTGCCATGAAATTCACGGCATATGCCAAACTTTGTTTGAGTGAATTTAGCCGCGCAGTTTTTTTGCTACCATCTGAAAAATATATCGGCATTTGAAAATTTATTTAATTTTCGCTTTTTACCCTTTTTCATCGCCTCATTTTCTTTCATTGCCACAGCAAATAATCCCTCCAACAATTGGCTTAATGCCGGATCGTTTTGATAAATTTCATTCCGACGGTTTTTAAAAAATTCATATTCATTTGAACGAAAAGCGTCCTAAAACGTGGAAAAAGACGAATAAGCTTTGGATTTGGTTGGCAAATTTATAGCCAAAAACATGCTGGGCCCAACCTCCTAGTTAAACCGAAATTTTTACATTGCTACTATTTTTATCATACAAAATAATTTCAAGTATTTTTCAATTTTTTTGTCGGAGGGATTGTCACCCATTTTTATAGTGTCAATTTTCCATTTTTTTTGAATTTACCTTTGAATTTTGCGGGTAAAAAACTGCTTCCAACAAACACTGTTTGTTTTTTAACCCTTCAATGACCACCTTCAATTGCTTTTCGTATTCTTTACCGAGAATTATTTGGGCTGGCATTTTGCCAGGTTCTGACGGGGCTTTGCCTTTGTTTTCGGCAGAATGATTTGTCGGCACCACGACAGTTGTTGGCACTTCGCCAGTTTTTGTCGGCACTTCGCCAGAATTTTTGGGCACTTTGCCAGAATTTTTGGTTTGGGCTGGCATTTTGCCAGGGTCTGACGGAGCTTTGCCTTTGTTTTCGGCAGAATTATTTGTCGGCACTTCGCCAGTTGTTGGCACTTCGCCAGTTTTTGTTGGCACTTTGCCAGATTTTGTCGGCACTTCGCCAGAATTTTTGGGCACTTTGCCAGAATTTTTGGTTTGGGCTGGCATTTTGCCAGGGTCTGACGGAGCTTTGCCTTTGTTTTCGGCAGAATTATTTGTCGGCACTTCGCCAGTTTTTGTTGGCACTTCGCCAGAATTTTTGGGCACTTTGCCAGAATTTTTGGTTTGGGCTGGCATTTTGCCAGGGTCTGACGGAGCTTTGCCTTTGTTTTCGGCAGAATTATTTGTCGGCACTTCGCCAGTTTTTGTTGGCACTTTGCCAGATTTTGTCGGCACTTCGCCAGAATTTTTGGGCACTTTGCCAGAATTTTTGGTTTGGGCTGGCATTTTGCCAGGGTCTGACGGAGCTTTGCTTTTGTTTTCGGCAGAATTATTTGTCGGCACTTCGCCAGTTTTTGTTGGCACTTTGCCAGATTTTGTTGGCACTTTGCCAGCATTTTTTGGCACATTTTGTCCATTGCATCCGCACATTAGCAAGGGTGTTGCCAAAAGCAGCAAACAAATCATTTGCAAAGCGCCCATTAGCAGAAAAAGTTTTGGGCAAAAAAATATATAATAGACAATTGGATTTGTAATCGGATGTTCTCGCGTTTAACATAAAAATCAGAAAGCTTAAAAACCCTTGCCCATTGGATCGAAACTTTTTGTTTTTATGAAAAATTCTAAATCAAATTTTTAAATTCACTACTGTAACTAGGAAAAATTATACAATAAGAATTAAAACAAAAAAATTTAAAATGTAAATTCTAAAAATATTATTAATAATAAATATAAAATTTTTATTGCTATGAATTATTAAATCTTTGAAAGAATGATTTCTTGTGAATGTGAATCCATTTTTATTGACAATTACATGGGATTTTAATTGGATAAATGATGATGTCAACAGTAGGATTATCCAAATCGATTTTTTACCGCATATATTTGTATATTATATTAAATAATGCTAATTGATGATGATGATGCTCAGCAGTAGGATTATCCAAATCGATTTTTTACCGCATATATCAGCAGTAGGATTATCCAAATCGATTTTTTACCAGCAATAGAATTATCCTAAATCTATTTTTTACCGCATATATTTGTATATTATATTAAATAATGCTAATTGATGATGATGCTCAGCAGTATGATTATCTAAATCTATTTTTTACCGCATATATTTGTATAAATATTAAATAAACGTGAATCGTGACCGTGAATTGGTCCCGTTAATCGTGACCGTGAATTGGTCGCGTGAATCGTGACCGTGAATTGGTCCCGTGAATCGTGACCGTAAATTGGTCACGTGAGTCGTGAATTTATCAGGTGAATCGTGACCATGAATTGGTCCCGTGAGTCGTGACCGTGAATTGGTCGCGTGAATCGTGACCGTGAATTGGTCACGTGAATCGTGACCCTGAATTGGTCACGTTAATCGTGACCGTGAATTGGTCCCATGAATCGTGATCGTAAATTGGTCAGAGTCGTGAATTTATCAGGTGAATCGTGACCATGAATTGGTCCCGTGAGTCGTGACCGTGAATTGGTCTCGTGAATCGTGACCGTGAATTGGTCACGTGAATCGTGACCCTGAATTGGTCCCGTGAATCGTGACCGTAAATTGGTCACGTGAGTCGTGAATTTATCAGGTGAATCGTGACCATGAATTGGTCCCGTGAATCGTGACCGTAAATTGATCACGTGAGTCGTGACCTGAATTGGTCCCGTGAATCGTGACCGTGAATTGGTCACGTGAGTCGTGATCGTAAATTGGTCACGTGAATCGTGATCGTAAATTGGTCAGAGTCGTGGATTGATCACGTGAGTCGTGACCTGAATTGGTCCCGTGAATCGTGACCGTGAATTGGTCACGTTAATCGTGACCGTGAATTGGTCCCGTGAATCGTGATCGTAAATTGGTCAGAGTCGTGAATTTATCAGGTGAATCGTGACCATGAATTGGTCCCGTGAGTCGTGACCGTGAATTGGTCGCGTGAATCGTGACCGTGAATTGGTCACGTGAATCGTGACCCTGAATTGGTCCCGTGAATCGTGACCGTAAATTGGTCACGTGAGTCGTGAATTTATCAGGTGAATCGTGACCATGAATTGGTCCCGTGAATCGTGACCGTAAATTGATCACGTGAGTCGTGACCTGAATTGGTCCCGTGAATCGTGACCGTGAATTGGTCGCGTGAATCGTGACCCTGAATTGGTCCCGTGAATCGTGACCGTAATTGGTCACGACCCTGAATTGGTCCCGTGAATCGTGATCGTAAATTGGTCACGTGAGTCGTGAATTTATCAGGTGAATCGTGACCATGAATTGGTCCCGTGAATCGTGACCGTAAATTGATCACGTGAGTCGTGACCTGAATTGGTCTCGTGAATCGTGACCGTGAATTGGTCACGTGAGTCGTGAATTGGTCCCGTGAATCGTGACCGTGAATTGGTCACGTGAGTCGTGATCGTAAATTGGTCACGTGAATCGTGATCGTAAATTGGTCAGAGTCGTGGATTGATCACGTGAGTCGTGACCTGAATTGGTCCCGTGAATCGTGACCGTGAATTGGTCACGTTAATCGTGACCGTGAATTGGTCCCGTGAATCGTGATCGTAAATTGGTCAGAGTCGTGAATTTATCAGGTGAATCGTGACCATGAATTGGTCCCGTGAGTCGTGACCGTGAATTGGTCGCGTGAATCGTGACCGTGAATTGGTCACGTGAATCGTGACCCTGAATTGGTCACGTTAATCGTGACCGTGAATTGGTCCCATGAATCGTGATCGTAAATTGGTCAGAGTCGTGAATTTATCAGGTGAATCGTGACCATGAATTGGTCCCGTGAGTCGTGACCGTGAATTGGTCTCGTGAATCGTGACCGTGAATTGGTCACGTGAATCGTGACCCTGAATTGGTCCCGTGAATCGTGACCGTAATTGGTCACGACCCTGAATTGGTCCCGTGAATCGTGATCGTAAATTGGTCACGTGAGTCGTGAATTTATCAGGTGAATCGTGACCATGAATTGGTCCCGTGAATCGTGACCGTAAATTGATCACGTGAGTCGTGACCTGAATTGGTCCCGTGAATCGTGACCGTAAATTGATCACGTGAGTCGTGACCTGAATTGGTCCCGTGAATCGTGACCGTGAATTGGTCACGTCGATCGTGCCCGTAATTTAGTCACCTGGATTTTGACCGTGAATTGGTTCCGTGACCGTGAATTTGTCATGTGGATCTTGACCGTGAATTGGACACGTGGACCTTGACCGTGAATTAGTCCGGTGAATCGTGACCGTGAATTGGTCACGTGAGTCGTGAATTTATCAGGTGAATCGTGACCATGAATTGGTCCCGTGAATCGTGACCGTAAATTGATCACGTGAGTCGTGACCTGAATTGGTCTCGTGAATCGTGACCGTGAATTGGTCACGTGAGTCGTGAATTGGTCCCGTGAATCGTGACCGTGAATTGGTCACGTGAGTCGTGATCGTAAATTGGTCACGTGAATCGTGATCGTAAATTGGTCAGAGTCGTGGATTGATCACGTGAGTCGTGACCTGAATTGGTCCCGTGAATCGTGACCGTGAATTGGTCACGTTAATCGTGACCGTGAATTGGTCCCGTGAATCGTGATCGTAAATTGGTCAGAGTCGTGAATTTATCAGGTGAATCGTGACCATGAATTGGTCCCGTGAGTCGTGACCGTGAATTGGTCGCGTGAATCGTGACCGTGAATTGGTCACGTGAATCGTGACCCTGAATTGGTCACGTTAATCGTGACCGTGAATTGGTCCCATGAATCGTGATCGTAAATTGGTCAGAGTCGTGAATTTATCAGGTGAATCGTGACCATGAATTGGTCCCGTGAGTCGTGACCGTGAATTGGTCTCGTGAATCGTGACCGTGAATTGGTCACGTGAATCGTGACCCTGAATTGGTCCCGTGAATCGTGACCGTAATTGGTCACGACCCTGAATTGGTCCCGTGAATCGTGATCGTAAATTGGTCACGTGAGTCGTGAATTTATCAGGTGAATCGTGACCATGAATTGGTCCCGTGAATCGTGACCGTAAATTGATCACGTGAGTCGTGACCTGAATTGGTCCCGTGAATCGTGACCGTAAATTGATCACGTGAGTCGTGACCTGAATTGGTCCCGTGAATCGTGACCGTGAATTGGTCACGTCGATCGTGCCCGTAATTTAGTCACCTGGATTTTGACCGTGAATTGGTTCCGTGACCGTGAATTTGTCATGTGGATCTTGACCGTGAATTGGACACGTGGACCTTGACCGTGAATTAGTCCGGTGAATCGTGACCGTGAATTGGTCACGTGGATCGTGACCGTAAATTGGTTCCGTGAATCGTGACCGTGAATTGGTCCCGTGAATCGTGATCGTAAATTGGTCAGAGTCGTGAATTTATCAGGTGAATCGTGACCATGAATTGGTCCCGTGAGTCGTGACCGTGAATTGGTCTCGTGAATCGTGACCGTGAATTGGTCACGTGAATCGTGACCCTGAATTGGTCCCGTGAATCGTGATCGTAAATTGGTCACGTGAGTCGTGAATTTATCAGGTGAATCGTGACCATGAATTGGTCCCGTGAATCGTGACCGTAAATTGATCACGTGAGTCGTGACCTGAATTGGTCTCGTGAATCGTGACCGTGAATTGGTCACGTGAGTCGTGAATTTATCAGGTGAATCGTGACCGTAAATTGGTTCCGTGAATCGTGACCGTGAATTGGTCCCGTGAATCGTGATCGTAAATTGGTCAGAGTCGTGAATTTATCAGGTGAATCGTGACCATGAATTGGTCCCGTGAGTCGTGACCGTGAATTGGTCGCGTGAATCGTGACCGTGAATTGGTCACGTGAATCGTGACCGTGAATTGGTCCCGTGAATCGTGATCGTAAATTGGTCAGAGTCGTGAATTTATCAGGTGAATCGTGACCATGAATTGGTCCCGTGAGTCGTGACCGTGAATTGGTCGCGTGAATCGTGACCGTGAATTGGTCACGTTAATCGTGACCGTGAATTGGTCCCGTGAATCGTGATCGTAAATTGGTCAGAGTCGTGAATTTATCAGGTGAATCGTGACCATGAATTGGTCCCGTGAGTCGTGACCGTAAATTGATCACGTGAGTCGTGACCTGAATTGGTCCCGTGGATCGTGACCGTAAATTGGTTCCGTGAATCGTGACCGTAAATTGATCACGTGAGTCGTGACCTGAATTGGTCCCGTGGATCGTGACCGTAAATTGGTTCCGTGAATCGTGACCGTGAATTGGTCCCGTGAATCGTGATCGTAAATTGGTCAGAGTCGTGAATTTATCAGGTGAATCGTGACCATGAATTGGTCCCGTGAGTCGTGACCGTGAATTGGACACGTGGACCTTGACCGTGAATTAGTCCGGTGAATCGTGACCGTGAATTGGTCACGTGGATCGTGACCGTAAATTGGTCACCTGGATCTTGACCGTGAATTGGTTCCGTGAATCGTGACCGTGAATTGGTGCCGTGACTCATGACCGTGAATTGGTCACGTATATCGTGACCGTGAATTGGGCCGGACGTGAAGTGGTTCCGTGAATCGTGACTGTGAACGTGAATTACTCCCGTCGGTCTTGACCGTGAATTGTTCCCGTGAATCGTGACCGTAAATTGGTGCCGTGAATCTTGACCGTGTCCGTGACCTTAAAAACCCGTGAAATTCACGGTTTTCGTGACCGTGACTGTGAATTTTTGAGTTTAATTTTTCTCTGGCTTACAGTCTTTTTTGGGGTATGCTTTTTTCAATTGGAGAATAAGAGGGGGCCGGCGGTGCTAATATGCGCCGCCCATGGAAAGTTTCGATGGTTTTTAAACTAAATCAATGTTCAAATTGTCCCAAACATTCAAAAACCCTTAAATTCTATTTATTTAAATGCCAAATAATGATTATAAATTTTCAAATATGGGACCGTTTCAGTGGCAAAATTTAAGCCCGTTTTAGTCCCGATCAAAATGATCTATCACGATGAATTTTGTATTCTCATTTCTTTTGTTATTGCATTTTTCTGGAGGACAACATTCGATTATTAGTAAAAAAAAAACTTTGCAATTCAAATCTCAGTATTTCAACAATGCCTTTTATCTCAAATCCAAATCTAAGTCCAAAAATGGCAATCATTGTTTGTCAATCGATCACTATGCCAATCCGATCATCCGGCACATCTCATCCATTCATCCATCAATTTGGCCCATTTTCCGTGCCGTTGTTGTGCCGATTTATTTCGGCACCGTCCGTCCCCGTCCCCACAGCATTTTCACCGTTTTGCCCATCCGCCGATGGCATATCAATGACCACTTCTCGTGGGTTGGCCACTGTAGCAGTGCCCCGTGCCGATCCGCCTCCATTTCCATTTGTGGCACCATTCGCTTGGCCATTTGACGAAACGCGGACGGCTTTTGTCATTGACAGTGCTTGATTTAAATCATTATTTCAACAATTTATATTTAAACAATGATCAAGCATCCTCATTCAATAGCATGGCTATTAAAATCAAAAAATTTGAAATTTTTGTGATTTTATTGTCAAAAATGGACGGGGAAAAGAAATTACATTAAAAAATATTTTCCTAATTTAATTGGTCATTAATTACCATCGCGGCACATGGGACATGTGATATGTTGTTTAATCCTTAAGAATAAAAGGCTTTTTCTTTTTCAAAATTAAAAGTTACCATGAATAAATGCATTTGTTGTGGAAAATGTGCTAAATTATTTAGCAAATTTTAAATTTAATTATTAAATTAAAATTTTTAAAATTATTTGTATACATATTTTAATTTTAATTATTAAATTAATAATTTTTTTTTTCATTTTTCTTACTTTGCATGGCAACGGTTTGACCATCGTCCCATTTTCAATTGGGTCAAGACAAATTGCGCAACTGTTCTCTTCCTCATTGACACTGGCCTCATACGGTATTGATGTGATCGCTTCAAAAGCAGCAAGCGCCGCTTAAATTAAATAGGTATACTGTATTTTGCTTTTTCAAATTTACCCACCCCCCCCCCCCCTCCTCTCATAAACTAAATTGAATTGTGCCATAAGTGATTCGTAAGTACAGATTAAAGCGCCGCTTAAATTAAATAGGTATACTGTATTTTGCTTTTTCAAATTTACCCACCCCCCCCCCCAACCCCTCCTCTCATAAACTAAATTGAATTGTGCCATAAGTGATTCGTAAGTACAGATTAAATTTAGTTTATAAAAAATGATTTTAAAAATTATTTAGTTATATTATATATTAATTAATTTATTTATTTTATTTTGGATTTGAACCAGAGCTCCAAAAATGTGCATTTAACCAACTGAGCCACCAGTTTAATGTGAAAACATAGGCAAAATTTCGGTTTTTGAGGCCCCATAACTTTTTTATTTCTTGCTATGTGCCTGTAATATTAAAAATCTATAATAGAAGTCGACCTTCCTCTATCCAATGGTATATCACACATATGCATTTTCCGATTTACAGTTCGGGTGGTTCACTTGTTAGACTTGCTTAGGCTTAAGCTTTATTTTGTAAAATGCTAGTTGCCTTTTGTACGAGTTGCCATTGACCCCCCCCCCCCTATTTAGCCCCAATTATGAGGACAATCAGATAATGGCTTTCCAATTAACGTGCAGAACAAGGATGACATTCCGAGGCCCCAAAAATTGTCGGAAATCCAAAGTCAGAATTCCGAGGCCCCAAAAATCGCCGGAAATCGGAATTCCATGCCATCTCTGATGCACAATTTTGTGCTAATTCTTAGAAAAAGATTCGTTCTCTTTACATTGAATTTGCGGTGCCGTTGCAACAACTAACTCATTTTGTGATGGCATTGTGCCAAAAGCATTTGCTTGTGCTTGTGCATGGCTTGCACGTGCATAGCTCATTGAAGATTTACAACAAATATAGATAGCAAAGCCCAAAAAGAGCAAACTCAAACATGTCACATCGACGGCATTTGGCGATGGAATTCGCTTGCGACGCCTCCGACGACGATTTGCATCATCCAAAATGAAAATTATGTAGCAGATTGGATGATTGAAATTAATCCCGTTATATCCATCCCTCCCCTCCCCCGCATATAAATCTGATGATTCCGACAAAAAATGGCACTTTTGTATGGGGGCCGGGAAAATGATGCTCTTTTTTTTTAAATGGAACGTGGATTTGTTCAATATTTTTGTCCGATTTTCGAATTTTTTGGTCATCGGAATTACCGATGGTCAATTAGTGAAATTTTTGCGGATTTTTTGGGTTTCGAAAAATTTTCGATAGTCAGCCAAAGTGCCAATGATTAATTATTTAATTACCTTCATCCTCATTGTCCTGTCCACCTAAAAATGCATTTGCGTCCCATTCAATTTCCAATGATCGCGCAACAAATCGGAGAAAACGCTGCTCTTTTTGCCCATTTTCTTTTTTTCCTTTTTGTCCGTTTTTTCCTTTTCCTTTTTGGTCACTTTTTTGCCAACTTTTTATCTCATTTTCAATGTCCGATTGTAACTCATTATAAATGGTAATTAGCTCAATTAAAATTGCTTTTGGCTCCTTTTCCTTCTCCCCTCGGGGGTTTTCCAGTGAAATTTTGCCACGTTTTGCCATGAAATTCACGGCATATGCCAAACTCGATTTCAATGCATTTAGCCGCGCAGGTTTTTTGGTACCATCTGAAAAATATTTCGGAAAATCGGCCTATGAAAAATTTATTATTTATTTTCGCTTTTTACCTTTTTTTACCGGCTTATTTGCTTTCAATGCCACAGCAAATAATCCCTCCAACAATTGACTTAATGCCGGATCGTTTTGATAAATTTCAATCCGACGATTTTTAAAAAATTCATATTCATTTGATCGAAAAGCGTCCTAAAAATGTGAAAAAAACGAATAAGGTATACCGGTATTATTTTGGTAAATTTCACTCCAATAATTTGTAAAAAAAACACATTGAATTCGTCAGGCGTAAAATTTTTTATATGACCGGCTATATTTATCATACAAAATAATTTCAATTAATTTTTTTCAATTTTTTTAAGTTACCTTTGAATTTTTCGGGTAAAAAACTGCTTCCAACAAACACTGTTTCTTTTTTAACCCTTCAATGACCACGTTCAATTGCTTTTCGTGTTCTTTACCGAGAATTATTTGTCGGCACTTTGCCAATTTTTGTTGGCACTTCACCAGAACTTTTCGGCATTTTGCCAGGGTCTGACGGAACTTTGCCAGAATTTGTCGGCACTTTGCCAGAATTTGTTGGCACTTTGCCAGTTTTTGTTGGTACTTTGCCAGAATCTTTTGGCACTTTGCCAGAATTTTTCGGCACTTTGCCAGAATTTGTCGAGTCTTTTTGTCCATCGCATTCGCTCATCAGCAAGAGTGTTGCCAAAAGCAGCAGTAAATTCACATGCATTTTCTCGGTAAGCAGAAAAATCCCGAAAACAATGGAATTTGGGTCTTAGGTTCCCGCGCTTAACTTAAAAATGATCAAATTTTTTAAAGCCCCGGCCCATTGGATTGAAAATTTTAAAAACTTTAATTTTAAATAAAAATCAAAGGCAAATTTATAAATTTTTATTATTGTAATAAAATATTTAATAATTATATTTAATAAAAATTCATTTTAATATTTGATAATCGTAATAATTCATAATATTATTTCTACGAATTTGTAAATCTTTGATGAAAGAACAATGATTTGTAGTGAATGTGATTCCCATTTTTGTTAATCAATTGTCATAGGATTAGGTAAATTCGTTGGCTGGCATTTACCACGTATCAATTTGCGTGCATTTTTACGCAAGTGCGCCATTTCTTGGCATAACCATTTTATGCAGGGCTCTCTTATCGTCCATTCTCCGTTTCCAAGGACGGGTATGCCGATTTTCCAGAACATAACGGGCAGTTTTCATAAAATTCAAGGACATTTAAAATTTTTATTATACGCAATGAAAAATGATTAAATTTTATTCAAATGGCTTGATTTTTTGCAAGAATGGGTTTTTTTCAATATATTTTTTTTGTTTCTGCTGATCATTTTCCTTCATCAAACAGTCACGCTAGTTTTCACTGATCATTTTCCTCATTTGCGACGTTCTTTTTTTCTGCTTTAAAAACGCTTTTTTTTTTGCGGCGCGTTTTTTGATGCAAAATTTATAAAATTTGGCCAGTTGGGAAAAAAAGTTATGATTAGGGTTGTAAATTATATGGATTAAACATATTTTTTCTGCGCATATGCTATGAAGAAAGGGGCTCAAAAATAGCATTTCTACGTTAAAATTTTTTGATTTGCTGAAGGTTTTTAGTCCATATAAATCCATTTTTGGGGGTTTTCGGGAATAAATCCATATTTCGCCATTTTTGCCTTTTTAGTCAATATATTGGCCATTTTTGACAAATTTTCACAAAAAAAAATGCAAGAAAAGCGAAAAATGCACCCCTAAAGATGGACTTTTTGGAAATTTTTAAAAAATTACACCCCAAAAAATCCGAAAAATTTGAGTTTTCGTCGTCATTTTAACATTTTAAATAAATATTTTCGCCATTTTTTGCGAACTTTTCTTTTTTTAAATGAGAATTTTTTTGAAAATTTTGGCAAACTTGGATATATTTTTATAGGATGGCGACAATAAAAAAAATTTGCATTTTTATGTTTTAAATCCATTTTTGGTTGTTTATTGTATTTTTTAAGTGTATTAAAGCAAATATTGAACCAATACACCTTTTTTGGAATTTTTGATGGTTTAAAATAGGGTTCGAGCCCCGTGGGCGGGGGTGGCTTTTCGCGGGGGCGGGGGATTGCGGGGGTCAGAGTCGCGGGGGCGGGGGCGGGGGTGAGCAAATGACTCGCCCCCGGGGACGGGGGCGGGGGTTTGCTTTTAATTAGCTCCAAAAAATCTCACAAAAAATCAATTTTTTTGAATGATGTGTTTGGTTCCACATTCCTTTATTTGATGTATCGCCTCAATTTAATTCTTTTTGATGTAATTGCATAGATATTGTTTAAAAATCACCAAATTTGGGGATATAAAGTATGCCAGAATAGTCAATTTTTACGGGGTGTTTTTGTCTATTAATCCAGGGTTTCTATCTCAAAATTTTCAAAATAAGAACCAAGGCCAAAAAAATAAGATTTTAGGGGCAAAAATAAGAACATTTTGCAACTTCAAATATTTGTACATTTTATTCGGTCAAAAATGTATTCTATTATTATATTTTCATAAATTTCAGTGCATTCGGGATCACTAAATCAGATTTTTAACATTTTTTTCGGCGCACTTTTTCCAAAAAACTTTTGGGAAAGGAAGGGGTCCGGCGGTGCCGATAGGCGCAGCCGGGAAAAAATTTTGAAAATTTGAATGCAATTTGTTAACAAATTTTGTCCAAAAAAGGACAAAAGTTTAAGATTTTTGGCTAATTTTTAAGAAAAAATAGGATTTTTTGGGGGTCGGCTGTGCCGATTGGCGCCGCAAGGGGAAAATTTTTGACTTTATATGCATTTCCCTCTTTTAAATGAAAATAAGGCACTACCCCCAAATCAGAACATTTCTTACAAATAAGAACATATAGAAAAAGCCTGTATTAATTGGAAAAAAAAATAAAATTAAAAGAAAGCGTCAGCCGGTGTGTTAATGTTGAAGTACTAACCATTAATCTACAAATATATTAAAAAGTGAAAATAAAAATTTCTTTATGTCATAAAATTTGTCAAATGGATAAAAAAAATTCAAAATTTATAAATTTTTTGCCTTTTATCCACGAATATGTCATTCTTAGGGGTGTATTTTTCACCCCCGCGCCCCCGCGGGGGTGAAGGTCGCGGGGGCGGGGGTTGCGGGGGTCTGAGTCACGGGGGCGGGGACGGGGGTGAGCCCCAAAAACCTGTCCCGTCCCCGGGGACGGGGGCGGGGGCGGGGGCGGGGCTCGAACCCTAGTTTAAAACACTTATTTTGAAGTTTTTGTCCATATTTTGGTCCATATTTGGCCATTTTTGAGCTTTTTAGTCCATATTTCGGGCTTTTTTAGTCCATATTTTATGTCCATATTTGACGTTTTTTAGTCCATATAATTTACAACCCTCGTTATGATGCTCTAAACTTGGCTCAGACTATACCGGCCAGACTGTAGTGTCCCAGTCCGTTATGATAGATCTTATTTGAATTGTGGCGTTATGTTGCTTTAACTGATTTTTTTTAATTTGTTTCTTTCTTTTTTGTTTTTGTTTCTTTTCGCTTCCAAATTTTCAATCCCTCACCAAATCCACGTACCAATTGTTTAAGTAAGCTCCGCTGCTCCGCGCCAACACGAAACACATTCATTATTCATAAAAAATGATTCCGCCATTTTTTGGGCGTGTTTTATTGATTCTCGGGATGCAATTTTGCTTTCATCTTAAATTAACCGTACATTTAAATCGAATTTCTAAGCATGACGTCATTTTGAATAAAGCCTGGACCTGGAAACCTAGATTTCCTGGAAAAAAAAATCCAGGAAATCTCCAGAAAAAAACTGGTTGCCGAAAAATGGCATGGAGCTGGTTATAAGAAAAACCCAGGCATGGATCCAGGTTGAGTTCTACGAATTTTCCACCCTCCCCTCCCATTTTTAACGAAAAAACATTGGTTAAAACCTTAGGAAAAACTAATCATGCCAAAATTGACCTTCACTAGGCCTTGGAAATTAAATTTTTATGTAAAAGGAAATTTGAGCATTGATTTTGATCATTTTTTGACAAATTCAGTTTAACAAAAAAAAAAAAAAAAAAATTTCAGGCGCCTCTAATAAAAAAATTTTCAATGTCTTATCTCTTCGGGAATTTGTTAAGACGACTACCAAATTTTGCGCAATTTTCCTTCCATGTCTCCTCACATTTTAAATTAGGTGCACACAAATTATTCGATGCATCATTAAAAATTTTAATTTTTTTAGCGAAATTTTCGCCAAAAATGGCATCATCAATTGCCAATTCGGAAGTGAACAAAGTGCCATTAAATGGCGAATTGAAGCACAATAATGCTGCTGAAAAGGTGCAGCAACACCAACAGCAACCGAACGATTTGAAGACAGTCAACGAGAGCGGAGGAGAGGGGGCAGAGGCTGGCCAAGACGGAACAGCACCAACAGCAGCAGAGGCACAGGCACAGAAAAAGCCAAGCCCAGTGAGCGGTTTTGAAACATAAAAAAAAACTGGGTACAAATTTTGGGGGTTTTTATGATCCGATATGTCCATTTTGCCCAATTCCGAATCCTAACCCGAAATCGAACAATAGGATCCAAAAATGAATTATATTATTTTTTTTTTTTTTGGGATCTAGGCTGTTTGTTTCGGTTTAGCGATTAAGAATTGGACAAAATGAATGCCTTTTTCGTGTTTGGCACGACCCGGAAACCCCCACAGAAAAATGTTTTCACGATTTTAATAAAATAAAATTGAAATTATTTGGCCAACAATGGGAATGAAAACCTAAATTAGTGCTCTAAAAACTGTTTTATTGTTTTTGGATTTATTGTAAATGTGCTGCTCTTTTTTGTATTTCTAATTTTTTGCACGAAAATTGTGAAATTTAATAAATTAATATTTTCCGTAAAATTCTTACAAAATTAAGTTGGCATTGTTACGCTCGTTGTTCAATGACGCGGCACTGTTCGGCAATGTCGGAGGCCCAATCCAGGCCTACATTTTGCCAAGAACCGACGCACATTATGTAATTATTTTATTTTTTTGGGAAAATATGGGAGAGAAAATTTAAAAAATTTTCAAACAAAAATCGAAAACTCAATTTTAGATCAAAAATTTGAGTTTCGACAACAAATTTGATGTCGGACACTGCTTCTCCGACTAAAATTAAATCAATTTTTTGAATTAATATTATAGACCGGACGGGACCGGGATCCCGCCGGGACTCCCGGTCCCGGCTTTTTATGACAAACCACCGGGAGTCCCGGGATCCAGTCCCGGTCCATTTTCCAAGTCCCGGTCCCGGCCATTTCAAAATTCCGGTCTCTAATTGATATCATCATGACAGACCCCCGAATTTAGGGGAAAAAACCCGGACCCCATTTCCGTTAGATGGAACCGGAAAAAAGATTCCGAATTAAAAGTCTGTTTCAACAATATGAGTCTGAGTCCTGTTGCTGAACCCGGACCCTGTAAAATCATGTGCATGATGGCCTCGATTATTGTTCTGTTTCTAAATGATTTATTTACCATTTTTAATTTTCAGAGTGAATATTTGTGTGATCGTGATTTGCGTGTCCAATTTTTGTCCGGCTTCACTGGTTCCAACGCATTTGTTGTGGTCACACAACAGGACGCACTGCTGTGGACGGACGGGCGCTATTTTGTGCAGGTTAAACAAAAATATTTTGATAGATTTCGGAAATTTTGGGGAAAAAAATTTTTTTATTGAAAAATCTTACAAATTTTTTCATTTTAAAATTCATATTTTTACAAAAAAAATTTATACGGGGAGGGGGGGGGGGGGGGGGAGTGGAAAAAATGGTTTATAATTTTTTCATTTTTCAAGGCCTCCGCTGAACTGCGCGATGGGTGGACCCTGATGAAGCAGTGCGTGCCGGACTCCATTGACCCGATTGAGTGGTGTGTGCAGCATTTGGATGCCGGTGCACGGGTCGGATTTGACCCGAATCTGATCACCATTCGTAATTGTTTTTCTCATTTTAATCACCCATTTATTATTACTGCAAATTTGAAATTTTTTTATCCACGGACAAAAAAAATGGTGGCAAATAATTTTTTTTTCCTAAAAACTGGGTTTATGAGTTTTTTTGGCCCTAACTTTTTTTTAAAATTTTTATTAATAGCATAAACTAAGAATGCTTAATTTGATTAACAATGGAAGTTATGGCCCAAAAAAAACATTTAATTCGGACAATACTATGAAAGAATTTAATGTGTGTTTTTTTCCGCCCACAGAAAGTGCCAACACAATGATGGACAAACTGTTGAGCATTGGCCTCACACCAGTGCCGTACACACAGAACATTGTTGATTTGGTAAACGACAAATTTTATTGCTTTTAAAAATTTTTTGAAATACGATTTGTTCCCAAATTGTGGCACATTTTCAAAAAAAAAAATTTCTATGCATTTTTTTGAATTTTTTTTTTCATTTTCAGATTTGGACAGATCGGCCCCCGGATATGCCCAAAAAACTAATTCATCTTGGCGAGACTGAGTGCGGTGAGAAGCCGGCGTCCAAGCTGCGTCGGTTGGCCCAACTGATACGGAAGGCCAACTGCGATTCCATTGTGCTGTCCCAACTGGACGAAATTGCATGTAAAAATTTTTTTGTTAAATTTAACAGAAAAATTGGGAAATTAAATTTAAAAAAAAACAAATTATTTAGTATTTTACAGAAATTTACACTCTACTATTTGAGAGTTGTTGAAAAATCGGACATGGGATTTTGAAATTCGAATTCTGGGACGAATGGATAAAAGCCGGGAATTCGTTTCGGATCTCGACTAACTGCGGCGCATCTTTGCCGCCCCATTAATAAAGTTAATTTATAAAATTTTCATCCAGGATTTGGTTTTAAAACCGAAATTAAAAAAAACTTAAAATTTATTGAAAAAATTTAATTTTTCATCCCCTATTATTTATCAACCCAAAAAAAAAAAAAATTAAAAAAATAATAATTTATTTTAATTTAAAAAAATTAGGGTTGTTCAATTTGCGTGGCTTTGACATCCCGTACAGTCCGGTGTTCTTTGCCTATGCCTTTGTGACTGTCAGTGAAAAGGTTGGGGAAATTTTTTTTTTAATTTTTTTTTTATAAAATTTTCCCCTCCCTCAAGGCCTTTCTGTTTGTTGACCAGCGCAAAATCAGTTCCGACGTGGCGGACCATTTGAAGAACAATGGCAGCAGTGGTGGCGGTGTAGAAATGTTCGACTACGCCAACATTTTTGGTTTTTTGAAACAATTCCATCAAAATCGGCTGAAAGATGTACACCCGGAACGGCACAGGGTAGGCCCAAGAAAAAAAAAAATTTTTTTTTCTTTACGGCAGTTTTTCAACGCCGCAAGGAAAAATTGAAATTTTCAACAGTTGTTAACAAATTATATCAAAATTGCTGCTAATTTTGTGATTTTTGGAACAATTTTGCGAGTTTCTTTTTTTGGAAAATTTTGGTTGAGGGTTTTCAAGAAAAATGGGCAAATTTTTGAAACTTTATTCTCAAAAATGGCATAATTCGTCATTTTTTGTACGAAAATGGATTTAAATTCCTGCTTTTTCTCGCCCGACGCTTATTGTTATCTTTTTTTTAATAGTAAATTTTGGAGAACTTTCACTTATGGACACTAAAAAAAATTTTTTACGGGATTTTAAGGAAACTGTTACAAATTTTTTCTCCTAAAACGGACTAAAAATATTTTCTTCCCGGTTTTCCGTTAAATTTCCATCCATTTCCAATAGATTTGGCTGCCCGACTGTTTGAATTTCGCGCTCGGCTCATTGGTGGACAGGAAATGCGCGTACATTGCCGCATCGCCGGTGCAGGCCATGAAAATGGTGAAGAATGGCATGGAATTGGACGGAATGCGCAAATGCCATGTGAGTTTTTGTCTCATATTCGTTTTTCTGAAATTTTTATGAAAAAAAAAAACTAATTGTAAGTAAATCAATTTTAGATTTCGGAAAAAATCGCTCAAAAATATTACAATTTCTTGAAAATCTGCATTTGAAATTTTTTATAAAAATTCGGGGGGGGGGGGGCAGGGGGGCATAGATGAGGAGAAAATTTCTTTGATGGGGTTGGAATGAAATGACCCTTCCTCCTCTATCGAATTTATTTTATTTTTTTAGATTCGCGACTCGGCCGCGCTTGTCAAATTTTTCCATTGGTTGCGCAACGAAGTCGCACTTGGCCACCTGGTGGACGAGAATCGGGCAGCACGCCAATGCAATTACTACCGGCAACAGTTGGAGCTGTACGTGTCGCCGAGTTTTGAGGTTACTTAGAAAATGCCAATGCCATGAAAATTGGGAAAAGGACCCTTGTTAGTTTTTGCATTTTTTTTTTAATTTGTTGTCTCACAAGGTGTTATATACCGTTGGATAGAGCAGGGTCGACTTCTATTGTACATTTTTAATATAACTAAACAATTTAAAAAATCATTTTTTGGACTTAAAAAGGGTATGGTATTTTTTCTTTAGTGAAAATAAGCAAAAAATATAATAAATATAAAGATTGGGAATTAATAGAAAGTAAAAAAAAAGCTTGAAATCGGCCCTTAGGCCTAAAATTTCGTTTTTGAGGCCTCATAACTTTTTGATTCCCTCCTATGGGGGCGTAATATTAAAAATTCACAATAGAAGTCGACCCTGCTCTCTCTATCCAATGGTATATCACACATATTGTTTTTCCGACTTACAGTTCGGGTGGTTCCCTTGTCAACCAGGCCCGTATTCCCACGCACAAGAAAATTTTAAAAAAATAAAAATCTTTCAACAGATATTCAAAGTTTTTCATAAGAAAATTATTCCAAGAAAAATACAATTTTAGCGATTTTTTTGAAAATTTTAAAAAAATTTAGTAATTGTCATAAAATTTTTCGAATAAGAAATGCTTTAGAACTACGGGTCTGGCGTTAACCATCGACCAGTTCTCCGTTAATTACTGTTTGTTTTTTTCAAGACAATTTCGGCCGCCGATGAACACGCCGCAATTCCGCACTATCGCCTGGACGAGGAGTCGGGCAAAAAGTTGATTGGGCCAAACTCGGTGTACCTGTTGGACTCGGGTGGCCAGTACAGGTTGGGGCGGGAGGGGGGGGGGGGGGGGGGGGTATTCCTTCCTGTTTTGAATTAATGGCACATATTTTCTCTCCAGGCCCCGAACCATGGAGGGGTTGGGGTACATTTTTGAAAAATTTTATTCGAAAAATTTTCGTCCCTACGGGGCTTTCGCTTTTGAAAACTTAGTCCCAGAAAAAACATTTGGAGGACCAATAATTTTGTTTTTATTTATATGTATTTTTTTCTCTCTTCCACAGGGATGGCACAACGGACGTGACGCGCACCGTGTGTTTTGCGGAGAAACCGGATGAACATCTACGGCGCATGTTCACCCTGGTGTTTAAGGTTGGTAAATTCGTAAAAAAAATTGGAAAAAGGTACAAAAAATCCATTTCTGTATTAAAAAAAAAAAAAAAAAAAAAAAAAAATTTTTTTAACTTTATTAAGGCTCATGTTCAATGTGCATTGACCAAATTCCCGGATGGAACACATGGTCGGTGGGGTGTTGGGGTGTTGTTTTGATGGGAGCGTTTCTCCCTCCTAAAAATTAAAAAAAAAACTAAAACCAAATTTTTAGCAAAAAAAAAACTAAGAATTTTCTACAGAAAAAGTTTTTCAATTCCCAAAAAACTTTTAAATAAATTTTTTTTAAAAAAAAAAGATTTGTTTTAAACAATTGATTTCAATGAAATAAATTTGCAATTTTTCATTGAAAAAAAATGAGAAAATTCCATTTTTTTCATTTGTTTTAGCCGTCAACCTGGACGGGATCTGCCGCGCTCCGTTGTGGGCACATGGCTGTGATTTTGCCCATGGCGTCGGCCACGGGGTTGGCCATTTTCTGAATGTGCACGAATATCCACGTGCGTTTGTTGATTTTGTTAGTATACACAGTTTTAAGGGGTGGGTTATAAAAAAAATTCGTTTTTTTCAAAACGCCAAGCCAAAAAAAAAACGGCGCCATGGATGATACAGTGCCGATTTAGAGACCATGGTGTGTCGGCATGCAAATTTTATGATCTATTTCCACTCGGAATTCCCGATTGCCAACGTTTTTTTTTTTGAGTCGTTTGAATTACAATTGCCGAAATTTTTGAGGGCATCGGCACAAAAAAAAAATTGCATTTTTTAAATTTTTATTTGGCACTAAATATGATACCACGTGCCATTGTTTTTTTTTGCAGCCTACATTGGCTACCGCGTGCAGAGCAAGTACAACTATTTGCACAAGGGTGTGGTGGTGACCATTGAGCCGGGCTATTATGCCCAGGGCTCGTTCGGCATACGGTTCGAGAACTGCTACGAGGTGGTGGATGCCAATGCCAAGGGCACGACGGCATCGGTAACATCAAAAGCAACCGCATCAACGACGCCGACAAAGACGACGACAACAAGTACAACAACGCCTTCAACAGGGCCATCGTCGCCTGCTGAGGGCAATGCCGGCGGCCGTAATAGCAAAGGCAGCGCCGAGGCGGTCAGCAGCAGTGACAGCAAAAAGTTCGCCATGTTTGCCCCGCTCACGTTTGTGCCGGTGCAGAAGACGTTGCTGGTCCGTGAACTGCTCGACAAGCGCGAGGTGTGGTTTTGGAAGGGTGGGAAGGTAGGAATGAATATCGCCATGGCTCTTTTTGATTGGTTGTTTGGAATTATCGGCTTTCAACTGTTTTTGTTAGAAAACAAAAATAAATTTTTGGCATTTAAAAATTAATTTGTGGCACCAGACTGTGAATTTTTACTCATTTTCAATTTAAAAACAAAAATTGCTTTTATATATAATGGTACTTTTCGAATACCTGAAAAATAGAATAAAATACGATACCACCAAAAGCCTCCAGATATACCCCGTAAATTAAAATTAATGGGATTTCATAAAATATATTATGGACAAATTTTCATGAATTTGTCCATTTTCCCCCTAACTCTTCCCCATCCATAATCACACAGATTGCTTGGCTGAATCGCTACCACAACCAATGCCTTGAGGCGGTGGGTCGCTACTTGCAGGAGAAAGGCATGCAAGAGGAGTACAACTTTTTGGCCGAAGCGTGCACACCTTTTTGACAATGAGATGCTGTTGATGATTTTGTTGGGTTCAAGGGGCTCCCATTTGTGAGATTTTTTTGACAAATTTTGGTGCAATCGAGAGACAAATGTCCAATTCTGAAAACCCTGGAAAATCGGTGACATTTGTTGGTACCATGGCCTTAAAAATGAGCACCTTTTTCCCTTTCCCCATTTTTCTTGTCCCGCTGGGTGCTGATATTATAATAATAATAGTAATTATTTTTGTGCAAATGTTTTATGACCAAACAATTCTGTGATCCAAAATGCCTATGTAATAATAATTTATGTGGTGCATAATTTTGTCATTTGAAATAAAATAAGAATTGGTGTATCAGAATCGGAGATCGTCGGATGGACGGGCGGGCTTCCCAGGCCTGGTAATTTTAAACAATTGGGTGTAAAACGGGACGGGTATTTCAAATGTTGGAAATACTGTCGATGCCCTGTTCGCTTATTTTGGAGAAAATTGTGACCCAAAAGCAGGGTTCGGATCTGTTCTGATTTATCAGAAATGTTCTGATTTGGAGGGTCCAAATCTGATAAAATAAAAATGTTCTGATTTGTCAGAAATGTTCTGATTTTGGGGTAGTGACCAAATTTTGTTCTGATTTCTTAGATAAACTCATATTTTTGAAAATTTTGTGGCATAATGTCACTTTTTTATCAAGAAAATATAAGATTTGTGGCAAAATTTGGTCATTTTTTACAAAAATCTTGTTAACAAATCGCATGAAAAATCGCAAAATTTTTCTCGGCGGCGCCTATCGGCACCACCAGACAGCCGCTCCCCTGACCTGTCCATCCCTTAAAATTTTTTGAAAAAATTGCGGCAAAAAAAAGGCGTCGTTAAACGCAAGGAAAAGTCGTCGCTTGGCTTTTAATTGCAAAAATTGGCCTTTTTTGGTGAAAATCTGTTAACAAATCAGTACGAAATTACAAAAAAAAATTTTCCGGCGGCGCCTATCGGCACCGCCGGACCCTCACCCCTCGCCCACCCATTTCCCAAGTTTTTTTGGAAAAATGCGCCGCAAAAAAAAAAAAAATTGTTAAAATCTGATTTTTGATCCCGAATGCACTGAAATTTACGATGCTTATTTCCTCCCCTAAATTGTTAAAAATGATCATGGGAGGTGAAAAATATAATTTTTAATACCTTTTTGATCGAATAAATTGTAAAAATAACTGTTTTAAAGCAATTTTGCAAAATGTTCTGATTTTCGACCCCAAAATCTGATTTTTTGGGCCTGATGTTCTGATTTGGAAAAATTTTCGATCCGAACCCTGCCCAAAAGGGCCAAGAAATATGTTTTTTTCACGATTTTTTTTTTTTGAAAAATTCTCCAAAAAGGGGGGGGACGACCACCATCGACTGCATTATCCACAAATTTGATCAATTAAACAAAAAAAAAGCCAGGAAAAATAAAGAAATATATGTATTATGTCAATCCGTGTAGTCCAATACAAAAATCAACAACAGAGAGAGAGAGATGGAGATCAGCACAGTCAATCCAAGAAAGAATAAATAATTGTTGTAAAACGACAAAAATGGAATGAATTGGTGACGACATTTTCCCGTAAAATCGAACAACAAAAACATAGGAATTTGGATGGGAAAAGTGCAGAATAAAGGGACGGAGTTTTTGTGAATTTGTGACAAATTTTGATGCTTTTGCATACGATGGAAACGGTTTCAAAAAACGAATCCAAAAATTTTTAAGTTTTTTTTTTGGAAAATCGGTGAAAAATGGATTTTTTTTTTTGAAAATTATGGCTATAAATTTGCAAAAAAATTGCCCAATTTTCGCATTTTTAACTCCGTCCTTTTCTCCACTTTTACCCCTACGAAAAACAAAACAAAAATAGATGTAGACAAAATTGCAACAAAAAAAAAAAGGCAAAAATTGATCAATCAGTGCCATCGGCCTCCCCCCCCCCCTCTGATCAGTCCGCCGCTTTACAATTAATCACTCGCTGAACACCCAGTGCTACTACTGTTCCTGTTGCACAAACACCTTGACCAGTTGGTCCACCGGCTCGAAATTGCATGCCGGGCACGGGTCACGGCCCGGCTGGACAGCCAACTGGGTGTACTGCTTGCAGCCGACCACGCATCGACAGGGCAACACCATGCAGTCCATGCGGTGGCAGCCGAACCGAGCAGGGCACACCACGCAGCGCGAGCCGGGCGCCAGACGGTACTCGTACCGGTCGTAAACTGTTCAAATTTTGGCCAAAATAGAATAGAAAAATGCATTGGTAAAGACGAGAATTTTTTTTAAAAAAAGAAAATAGGAAAAATTCCAAAAAATTTTTAATGAAATTTTATTTATTTATTTTTTCAAATTTCATAGTTTTTTCTTAGGGAATTGAGTTTTTTCGTTTTCCAATTTCATAAATTCTTAAAATTATAGATAGATTTAGTGAAAAGCTGTTAACAAATTGCACTCAAATTCGGCAAATTTCCCACATGTTTTTTTTTTTGGAAAATGGGCGCGCAAAAAAGGGGGCCAGAAAAAATTTTGAGCGTTTTTTTTTACAATTTTGTGAAAACTTTGGCCTCTGAGGGGGGGGGGGGGGGGAGGTGGATATTTCGTAAACGCAAATTTCGTATTATTCCTCTCTAGTACCGTGTATGATTCGAATTTATTTTCAAATTTTTAATTCAAATCCGGGGCTAGGAATTGGCCAAAAAAAAAAAATAACCGTGCAGGCGACAGATGGGACAGCGCGGGTCCTTGGTCGACTTTCGGTCACACTTTTTGCAATATGTCGCATGTCCGCACGGTTGGAACACCAGCTCGGTGAGCTTCTGACAAATGATGCATTGGTTCTGCTCGGCGACAAACGTGCGGCTGCGCATGCGGCCCATGTACTCCTCCAGAAAGTGGAGCGAGGACAACAGACTCAGGTGGCCGTCACGCTAAAGAAAAAAAAAATATGAAAAAATAGGGGAAAGAGGGAATAATGGTTAGTGGATCATGACAAAAACGTCGTTAACAATAAGACAAAATGAATCTCCGCAAAAAAAAAAAAAAAATTTAAATTTCAAGAGAAAAGAATTTTTTTTTCCGCTAATTATTGAAAAGCAGCAATTTTGTTTTATTAAGTGTGTCTTTGTTTTTCATAGTTTCAAAAAACTAAAACTAAAAAAAAGATTTTTTTTTTTTTTTTTGGCGCCGTCGTTTCAAAGTGCACTTATGGTTAAAGCAAACAAATGATTCGGGTGCAATTATAAATCGTTCATTTTTGGGTCTCGATTTGCGAAACAATAACCCTTCCCCTCTCCTGCAAATTTTTGCGTGAACGGTCGCAACCGCGCCAAAAAATTTTTTTTTTTATTCCGTGAAAGATAAAATGCTAAAAACAATTGAACCCCTGTCCTCCTTCTCTAACAAATAACTATCGCTGAATTTTCCAGCAAATTTTAGAGTTTGAAAATTTGGAGTGAAAAACGGTTGTTTTGTTTTTTCAACAGCAACAAAAAAAAATTACGAATTTTTGGTAGGGCACGAAGAATATCAGGTAAGCATCCTCGATGATGGGACAAAGTTTGAAAATGAAGGCCGAATGCTTGGAGCCGCAGCTGAACATTATCTGGAAAAAAAAAAAAATTTTTTTTTGGTTACTTTTCCATTATGCGGCCGCCCCCAAATAAAAAAAGAGAGAAAGCGCAAGTCTTGTGCAAAAAAAAATTGTTTAGGAGGCATAAAAGCCGCAATTTGAGCTAAAATGCCATCGAATGGATCTTCGTCGTCCTTTAAAAGGGCGCAAAAAAACAAAAATTGAAAGAAAAGTTCATGAACCGAGGCATTCGCTTTTACAATTTGGAAAGTTTCTGGCAAGAGGTTCCGTTTTTCAATGTTATCCGCTTTTTGAGATTCTCATTGTCATGGAAATAGCTAACGAAATTTTGGTAATAGTTAAAATGGTGGCCTCCATTTTTTTTGAAAAAAAAAATTTTTCAAAATTTTTTTTCAGAGAAATTTATTTTAGGGGTTTTCGGGGTCGGTAAAACCGATTCTGATATCCATTTCAACCCAATTCAAACCTGGGTTCAAATCAGAATCGAAAAGCACGATTTAATTATTACCGAAATTTTAATTTTCTGTAACATTAAAGATTTAAACTTTTTGGCAAAAATTTCGGTAATATTCAAGTTTGTACCCCCCCTTTTTGTGAGAAATTTTTTTTTGATTTAAAAAAGCCGTGGAAACATGTTTCCTGGGGTTTTCGAGGTTGCTGATCACGAATCTGACATTCATTTCGATCAATTTCGAAACCCGACCCGAATTCGAACAAAAAGCCGAAAATTCAAATTTTTCAAATTTTGAGTTTTTGGTCGAACAAGGCCTAAATACATTCAAATGAACTTTAAAGTCATCAGTGCTTCTATAAAAGATTGTTTAAACCATTTTTAGCTTAAAAAGCGAAATTCGAAAAATTTGAGTTTTCGACTTTTTGTTCGAATTCGGGTCGGGTTTCGAAATTGATCGAAATGAATGTCAGATTCGTGATCAGCAACCTCGAAAACCCCAGGAAGCATGTTTCCACGGCTTTTTTAAACCAAAAAAAAATTTCTCCCAAAAAGGGGGGGTACAAACCTGAATATTACCAAAATTTCCTTTCTGCCAGGGTATAATTTCAAAATTTCTAACCCTAAAAATCCCCCTCCCCCCAAAATGAAACCTTGATATGCTTCGGATCCTCCTCAATGGCCTCGAGTGTGAGCACCACCGGTGTGTCCATGTCACAGCCCAACTCCGTCCAAAAGTCGGCGTCCGTTGTGCCCGCCCATCGGTGGACCAACACATGGTCACTGTTCCGTGCCGACACCTTCTCCTCAATCTCGTGCCAAAACAGTTGTTTGGCCGACAGTGCGGACAGTCCAAACTCGGGCACCGGCATTTTGTGCTAAATTCGAACATACGATTAGACCATTGGGCTTGAGAATATATGCATTTTTTCCTGGTTTTTGTACCATTTTTTTGAAGCAATTTTTTAAAAATCCAAAATTTTGGGGCCATTGTTTGAATTAGGTTTTTCAATACTCGTAAAAATATGTGTTTTAAATTTTTCAAACTTTGAAAAGCCATGAGTTGGTGGATGTCAAGTTTTCAACTTGAATTGTTTCCTGGACAAAACCCCCAATAAAATTTGGGGCCAAAAAATAGGTACTTCCTTGTTTTGCTACCCCCTCCCCCTCGAAAAATTTTTAAATTTCAAAAAATCATAGATACTTTGTTAAATCTATGACCATGTGACAACAAACAGCATTTGGTGATGGTCAGTGATCTTGAAACCCTCAAATTATTAATTTTTTTTTAATTTTTGAGGGGGGTAGCAAAACACGGAATTACCAAAAAATCAAAAACCTAGGCCTGGATATGCCTATGGCTCTATTAGAATCTTAAGCCTATTAATTTTTTTTTCTATAATTGCTTACATAGAAATTGAGAATGAAATAGGTGGTAAAGTTGGGGCCCAACAGGTCTTTGATCGACTCTCTGCACATTGACCACTCCTTAACACCGACAATGTTCGGACTGTTGTTGCTGTTTTCCACTTCCATTTTGCACATTTTTGGTAGAACGAAAAGAAAAATGAGCAATTTATGTAAAGCTAAATTTAATTTTATTAAAAATAGAATTTTGAATAGAATTTTTGAAAAAAAAATTGCGGATTGCTGTCTGGAAGGGATCTTGCAAAGAATTTGGTTTTTGGAATTGAAGAAATTTGTTTTTCACCGATTCCATCGGACTAGTTTTTTTTTGCGCCAATTAGCGCTAATTTAAAATTTAAGTTGGTGGTTCCCACGCGGTCGGGGTCGTTTTCGCGCCGGCCGTTTTCGCGCCAGCGCAGTTTTTGAAGTATAACTTTTTTTAATTGTCAACCAAATCCAACTTTCTTGGTTTCATTCGATAGCCCTAAGTGTCCTCTATTAGCATGCAGAATTTCGTAAAATTTGGTTAAGGTTCAAAAAAGTACCGGCCAAAAATGTTCAGAAAACCAGTTTTTTGAATTTTTCTGGCCATAACTTTTTTGAACCTTAACCAAATTTTACGAAATTTTGCATGCTAATAGAGGTCACTTAGGGCTATCGAATGATACCAAGAAAGTTGGATTTGGTTGACAATTAAAAAAGTTATACTTCAAAAACTGCGCTGGCGCGAAAACGGCCGGCGCGAAAACGTCCTGGTCCGGTTCCCACGCATTTGTTAGGTTTGGGTTGATTTATTAATTTAACTACAGTTCGACACCAGCCAATTTTTTGACTATAACTTTTTTCTTTTTCAACCAAATCCAATAATTGGTATCATTCGAAAGCTCTTTACATACTCTATTAGCCTTACGAAAAGCAAAAAAAATTTCAACCCTGGAAAAAATTTATGATGAAAAAACTTCGAAAATATTGATTTTTTTAGTTTACATGTTATAACTTTTTTGATATTTGTCTAATTGCCAGGCAATAGCTTAGAAAAAGCTTCACCCTCTCTTTATCTCTCTTTCTCACTCTCTCTCTTTTTTCTTCTCTCTCCCCCATCTCTGTTCCTCTCTACCACCTCTCTCTCTCTCTCTTTATCTCACTCTGTTTCTCCCCCCCCCCCCCTCTCTTTCTCACTCTCTCTCTTTTTTCTTCTCTCCCCCATCTCTCTTCCTCTCTCCCACCTCTCTCTCTCTTTCTCCTACCCTCTCTTTATCTCTCTTTATAACTCTCTCTCTTTTTTCTTCTCTCTCCCCATCTCTATCTCTCTCTCTTTCTCCCACCCTCTCTTTATCTCTCTTTCTCACTCTCTCTCTTTTTTCTTCTCTCTCCCCCATCTCTGTTCCTCTCTACCACCTCTCTCTCTCTCTCTTTATCTCACTCTGTTTCTCCCCCCCCCCCCCCCCCCCCCCCTCTCTTTCTCACTCTCTCTCTTTTTTCTTCTCTCCCCCATCTCTCTTCCTCTCTCCCACCTCTCTCTCTCTTTCTCCTACCCTCTCTTTATCTCTCTTTATAACTCTCTCTCTTTTTTCTTCTCTCTCCCCATCTCTATCTCTCTCTCTTTCTCCCACCCTCTCTTTATCTCTCTTTCTCACTCTCTTTTTTCTTCTCTCTCCCCCATCTCTGTTCCTCTCTCCCACCTCTCTCTCTCCTCCCCACTCTCTTCTTTCTTTCTCCTTTTTTCTCTCCCTCTCTCCGCACTCTCTCTCTTTCTCCCACCCTCTCTTTCTCTCTGCATCCTCCACTCTCTTCTCTCTCTCTCTCATTCTCTCTTCTTCTCTCTCTTTCTCTCTCTCTCTCCCTCCCTCTCTCTCTCATTCTCGCTTCCCTTCTCTCTCTTTCTCTCTCTCATTCTCTCTCTCTTTTCTTCTCTCTCTCCTCCCCTCTCTTTTCTCCTTTTTCTCCCTCTCCCACCTCTCTCCCCTCCCACTAGACGAATCGGGGGAGGCGCTGACGGATTATCTAGTGACTGATTTTTTAAATTTAAGCGCCACCATTAAAATTGGCATTCGAAAATACTTTTTTCTCATCGGCACCGCCAGTCTAATGGAGCATTAAAAATTCACGTTCTTAAAAATTGAAAAATTTAATGAGGCATTAAAACAGAAATGAGACTGAATTGGACGCGAGGCAAAAAATCATATAGTTTTTTTAGAGTTGATCTGGACCGGGAATTTTGGGCTTAACCGGGACCAGGACCTTTTCGGGTTGAAAAACCGGGAATTTTTGGCTGGGAAACCCGGGAAAAAACCGGGACTTCGGTACTCAGTTGTCCGTGTTCCGGGACTAGTCCCGGTCCCGGTCAAAACCGGGACTTCGGTACTCAGTTGTCCGTGTTCAGGTCCCGGTCCCGCTCAACTCTAGTTTTTTTTAGAATTGAGCGGGACCGGGACCAAAACACGGACAGCTGAGCACCAAGGTCCCGGTTTTGACCAATTTTGACCGGGACCGGGAAATTCCCGGCTTTTTTCCCGGTTTTCCCAGCCAAAAATTTAGTTTTTTTCATATGCTTGGTATGCCAAAATATTATTATCATCTGTCTGCATAAGTGTGCAATCAATTTTTGCTCCACACATTTGGTGTTGGCAAAAATTTCAGTTTTACGCGAATTTTTTCTTATTTGGCATGTCAGCAATAAATTGGCAAAATGCAAATAGGCAAATAAAGAAATTGAATTGTATTATTTTGTCCATCTCTTTCTCTGGCGTATCCAATATTTGCACAAAAAAATTATGTGTGTATGACGGTTTACCTCCAGCAGTTGGGCGCGCACGGTTGGGCGCCAGCACATGTTTTTCCACTATAACTTTTTTCTTTGTCATCCAAATCCCACAATCTTGGTATCATTCGAAAGCTTAACATATTTAGAAGCTTTTTATAAGTTATTGCTTAGCGATTAGATAATTACAAAAAAGTTATACATGAAAATTGCAAGTCAACATTTTTTTTTAATAAATTTTTTCAGACTTAAAATTTTTTTTTTGTTTTTCGTAAGGCTAATTGAGCATGTTAAGGGCTTTCGAATGATACCAAGATTGTTGGATTTGGATGACAAATAAAAAAGTTATAGTGGAAAAACATGTGCTGGCGCCCAACCGTGCGCGCCCAAAAACATGGCCAAATCATTGAGGGAGGAGGGGCAATGATTTCGAATTTGGCCATACGCAATGTGCCAACGCATCGCCAACATCGTTTGTTTCTCTGCCCACTCTCTCTCTCTCTCTCTTCATTGGCATGTGCTGTCTGGTTTTGTTTGACCGTCTTCCATGTGCTATTTCTTCGCATTTGCATGCCGTGCAGTCTTTTCGCTGAGAGCGTGCCAATATAAAAGCGGTGCCAAACTCAGCCAATGGCACTTCATTTTCAAACAACAAACACTCGAACTAACTGTTGCACATCCCAATTTTATTTATTCCTTAATAAGTGGTTTTGGTGGGTGCTGTTAGTTTTCGACAGTGGTGAGATCGACAGTAAAATTTTGTTTTTAAAAAAATGTTCTATATGATGACTAGGGATCATTTATTTATGTAAGAAAAATCGCGAAATATGTAAATAAAATATGTATAAAAAACGCTGAAATATGTACAAAAATCCAAAAATATGTACTAAAATATGTAAATAAAATTTTTTAAATGGTGATTTTTTGGAAAAAAAATTCTTTCTAAAGGGTGAAATAGGCACAAATTGCCATAAAAATGACCTAAATAGGTTTAGAATTATCTTTTAATAATTTAAAAATTAATTTTTGATATCCCATTTTTGAAAAAAAAAACTATTTTTGGGGCACATTTTCAAAAAATTTTTTGCTTTTCGCAAAAAATTTCTATAAATTCTCAAAGTTTTTGAAAAAAATTGCGAAATTTTGGATGTTTTTGAGGGTAGTTCATAAAAAAATTCCCTAAAAATTCTCAAAAAATGCAAAATATGTACGAAAAAATGCGAAAAAGTCCAACATATGTATAAAAATATGTATTACATATGTAATATGTAGAAAAGTCCGAAAATATGTAAATAAAAGTCCCAACTTTTGTTCGCAAACACAAAAAAGAAAGTGTTTTTCCTACTAATTAGGCTATGGAGAATCCAGGAAAAAAACATGTATTTACATAAAAAAATGATCCCTAATGATGACCCGAAGCGGGGAACCGGCCACTTTGGCGCCAGCCATTTCGGCGCCAAACACTATAACATTTGTATTTCTCATTCAAATTAAAGAAGCTTGATATCATGTTAAAGCGCTTGATAGTCCCTAATAGCCTGCAAAATTTCAAAAAATTTAATTGATACACAAAAAAGTTATGGCCAAAAACCTCAAAAAACTGACTTTTAAAAATTCGTATATATTTTTTTCGTCGTTGTTTCGACTTCTCATTTTTAGAATCTTAATATTCTCTGAATTGCTACGTACAGCAGTAAAAATTTCGCTCGATCGGTTCATGTGAAGTGGTCAGACTCAAAAAAAACAGGGTGCGGCTATTTTAATGTTACACAGTGTAGAATTTTTTTTTTTTTAAATATTAATACATACATAATATGTATATACAGGGTTACCCTTGAAAATTGCCCGAAATAAGAACATCGCTGGTCAAAAATAAGATTTTAGGGTCAAAAATAAGGACATTTTTAAAAATACGTCTTCAAAAACTTTAAATTGCATTTTTATTCAACAAAATCAAGCATTAGCAACATATTTCTCGCCGCCAACTATTTTTCTGACCAATTCCGGCTTAGAAATGAGAAATTTATAATTTCCGAAAATGGATTTTAACATTTTGAAGTGTACCGCCGTGAGAAAAATTTGAATATTTAACTGAATCTTGTTAAGATTTTGCATAAATTCGCTTCAAAAAATACATTTTTCTTTCAAAAATTATCATTTAAACTCTACATTTCTCTCTGAATCCAAAAAATAAGTACAAAATAAGTACATTGAGCTCAAATAAGTACATTTTAAATTTGTAAGATTTGGACCCCCCAAAATAAGGACAAATCTTACAAATAAGGACAAAGGGTAACCAACCCTGTGTATATACAATAAATTTATATAGAAAATTAATTTTAAAAAAGTATTGTCGAAACCAATCACTGTCGAAAACACCTGCTGCTGGTACGGTTTTGGTGCAGAATGCGCAATTTTATGTTCATAGCCGTGGTCGGGTTGGTGTTGACCGTCATCATCATGGAGAGTGGTAATTAAAATTTAAAAAATTAATAATAAATTATTCATAATTATATTTGTATTACTATTTTAGTATCTGGTACTCCGACCGGAACGCCAAAAGCAACGAAAGACGGTAAATTATTATTATAATAAAATCAATTTTAAAATTGAACAATTAGGATGAATTTTTGGGAAACTTAATTCCTGGGGTCAGGTGAAGCGTACTTCCCTTCTTTAATATTTAACATAATAATTTATTTTTTGAAATTTAAGCGATTTGGCCTTGATTTTCGGGTTTGGACCCAAAAAAAACGAGTTCGGGTAATAAAACGGGCCATTTGCGGCTATGTCCAAAATCGGATTCAAAGTTGCATCTTTTTTTCAAGCCCTGATAACTTAAACATAGAGTTGAGCGGGACCGGAAATTTTGGGAAAACCGGGACCGGGACCTAATCCTGTTGAAAAACCGGGAATTTTTGGCTGGTAAAACCGGGAAAAAAGCCGGGAATTTCCCGGTCCCGGTCAAAACCGGGTCCTTGGTACTCAGTTGTCCGTGTTTTGGTCCCGGTCCCGCTCAACTCTACTTAAACAGCATTAAATTAAGAAAACACTGTCTTCTAGTTCATTATGATCAATAATTTATTGTTTGAAGTTTTATTATTTTTTCAAAAATTCAATTAACGATCAAATGATCGGATAAAAGCACTTTAAAGCACTTATTTATGGCTGTTTAGGCGATCAGGGATTGAAAAAAAACACTTAATTTCGAACCCCGATTTTGTACAAAGGCGCAAATGTCGGGACACGGTACAAACGAGTTGGGTGTGGTCCAATAGTTCTTTTCAAATTAGTAAATATGTATAAAAAACACTGAAATATGTATGAAATATGTACAAAAATCCAGAAATATGTACTAAAATATGTAAATAAAATTTTTTAAATGGTTATTTTTTGAAAAAAAATTCCTCGTAAAGGGTGAAAATAGGCGCAAATTTCCATAAAATGACCTAAATAGACTAAAAAACACTTTTTAATAGTTTAAAAATTAATTTTTGGTATCTCATTTTTGGCAAAAAAAATAATGATTTTTGGGGTACATTTTCAAAAAATTTTTTTTTATATTTTTCACAAAAAATTTCTATAAATTATCAAAAATCCTCAAAAATTGCAAAATATGTACGAAAAAATGCGAAAAAGTCCAAAATATGTATAAAAATATGTATTACATATGTAATATGTAGAAAAATCCGAAAATATTTAAAAATATGTAAATAAAAGTCCCAACTTTTGTTCGCAAACACAAAAAAGAAAGTGTTTTTCCTACTAATTAGAGCATGGAGAATCCAGGAAAAAACATGTATTTACATAAAAAAAAAAGATACCTAGTAATAT
Organism: Heterodera schachtii; assembly: GCA_023374025.1. Taxonomy (NCBI): domain Eukaryota; kingdom Metazoa; phylum Nematoda; class Chromadorea; order Rhabditida; family Heteroderidae; genus Heterodera; species Heterodera schachtii. Next base: position 127,025 of record SIJG01000127.1, read on the forward strand.
GAGCTTTGTGAGATACACCAAAACAAATGCGCGCCTTTGTCAGGAAATGATCATTCCCTAAATCCTGCAAAAAACAACGATGTCTCTCCCTCAAATCTTGATGATATTGTCACGCCATGGACAGTCTCTGCGACAAGCTCAAAGGGCATCGACTACGAAAAGCTAATCGGTGCGTAATTGGGCGGTCTACCTCAGTTGGGCGCGCACGGTGGGAACAGTTCAACTCGCCGACGGACTAATCTTTTGTTCGTAACTTTTTTCTTTTTCTTCCAATTTTTATAAAATTAATGTTATTCGGAAGCAAAAAGTGTTTAGAAACTATCATTAAGCAGATGTTAAGCGATTAAATAATTCTCCAAAGAGTTATAATTTTTATTATGCAAAAAATTGAAAAAGATGTGAATTTCATGAGTTTTATTTTCTAACTCTTTGGAGAATTATTTAATCCGCTTAACATCTGCTTAATGATAGTTTCTAAACACTTAATGCTTCCGAATAACATTAATTTTATAAAAATTGGTAAAAAAAGAAAAAAAAAAAGTTACGAACAAAAGATTAGTCCGTCGGCGAGTCGTGCGTCGGCGAGTTGACATGTACCCCTGCTTTCCAATGATATCAACAATGTTAGATTTGGTTGACAAAAAAAAAGCAATAGCAAAAAACATGCTGGCGCCCAAACGTGCCGGCGCCCAACTGAGCGGTTCCGTATAATTGAGGGTATTTCCCTCTTTTTTCGAAAATTCAATTAACGATATAATTAGAGTGCCAATTTTGCAGCATATGCTGACATTTTTTGCTAACTTGGGGCGTGATAATGGGCATGAAAAACGCATTTCTAACTTGGTTTCAGGCTTCTACGTAAACTTTTTTCATGCTGATTTTTGCTGATTTCTCAAATTTTTTGATTTTGATTCTGTTTTGTCATTTTGAGGAATTTTCTAAAATATTTTCAGCGATTTTCAAAAAATGTATTAACAAAAACGAAAAATACACCCCTAAGAAATGGAAAATTTTTATCAAAAATTCATCTCCGAAATTATTTTTACGGACTACCGTAGTTTGTATACGCTTTTTTGGTCAATTTTTTTTTCTGGTTTAAAAATCCTGAAAACAAATACCCAGGGGTTTTCGAGGTCGCTGATTATGAATATGGCATCCATTTCGAGCAATTTGGGATCCCGGACCCGAACTCGAACAAAAGGTCGAAAATTCAAATTTTTAAAAATTCTAACCATTACTCTTGATTAAAATAAGCTAAAAAACCAATCATTGAAACATAAAGAAATGTCGATTTTTTGTTCATATTCTAACATAAAAGCAAATTTTCAAAAATTTGAATTTTCGACTTTTTGTTCGAGTTAAGGTCCGGGATCACAAACTGTTCAGAAATGGATGCCATATTCGTAATCAACGACCTCGAAAACCCCCGGGGCATTTGTTTTTAGGACAATTTAAACCAAAAAAAATTTGACCAAAAAAGCGGATACAACAAACGGTGCTGGTGCGTTTCTTAAATCCGCCAATGGGTTTAGTGACAAAAAATGGGTAATATTTATAAATTCATAGCTTGGCTCAAATTTCACCAAATTAATATTAAGTGATATTATTCAATAGCTTTAACTGTTCTCTTTCAGAATATTATTTTTCAAAAATTTTTTCTTAAGTATAAAAAAAGTTATAAAGCATTGAACATGCTATATTTTTTGCAATTGTCATGCATATATAATTACAAACAAAAAGTGTTTAAAATGTAAATATCGCAAAATTATTTTATATATTCGATAGCACTAAGAATTCTCTATTTACCTCTAAAATTTCAGAAAATTTCATTGAGTTTCAAAAATGTTCTGGGCAAAAAATTCTGATTTAAGCTTTTTTGAAATTTTATGACATATCTTTTTTTTATATATAAGTAAAAAATTTAAAAAAATTATATTCTGATAGAGAATACATAGAAGCTATACAATGGTACCATGAAATATATTAATTTGATTGAATTTAAGCCAAGTTATGAATTTATTTGTGTTACCCATTTTTGTTTTTTCAAACCCATTTTGGCGGAATTTAAGAAACGCGCCAGCACGCAACAAACTACGGTAGTACCATTATTTTTACCTTAGCATTTCAGAGCGATTTGGCTGCAAGAAAATAACAGATGATTTGGTGACCCGAATCGAAAAATTGACGGGGAAAAAAGCACATGCGATGTTACGGCGTCGCCTCTTCTTCGCTCACCGGTTTTTCGATTGGAACTAAATTTTATGGGTGCACTTTATTTCCCCGCCCCCCCCCCCGAGAAATTTAAAAAAAAATCTAAGAAAGTTTTTCCATTAAAAAATTCTACTATTTTTGGTGGCTATGTCATTGTAAAAAAGCCATCAAAAAGGGCGTTATAAAAAAAACCATCAAATGAAAATTTCGAACAAAAAACTATCTGTAACTTTTGTCAAAGTCTACCAAATTAGACATTCTTGATATCATTCGATAGCACTAATATTTCTCTATTAGAATAACCTAAATTTCATAAAATTTGGCCAAGGTTGAGCAAAGTTATGGCCATATGTACAAATGTGGCCAGGTTTTCGAATATTATTGGCCATAATTTTTTGAAACCTAATGAAATTTTTTGAAATTTTGCAGGCTAATAGAGGACACCTAGGATTATCGAATAATAGCAAGATCACTATTTTTTTCGTTGTAAGAATGTCTTGGTCAGAATTTTTGATGATCAAAATAATTTTAGCCAAATAAAGCGAAATATGCGAAAGCGAAACGCGAGAGCGAAAGCCCATCCCTGCTCAGCACCCTATTTTTGACCGATTTTGAATTTTAGCATTGGCAAACTTTTTTCAGCATGGACCAAATTTCAAAATGTTCACATCGTTCGATACCCCTAAACGCCCTCTATCTGCCTACTAAAAATCTATAAATTTTATTCAGTTACAAAAATTTATGGCCGTAAATGTTTGCCACGTTTTTTTTTGTGTGTGTGTGCTAATCTGGCCATATTTTTGTAACTGAATAAAACTTATTGAGAGTAGGCAGATAGAGGACATTTAAGGGTGTCGAATGATATCGACATTTTGAAATTTGGTCCATGCTGAAAAAAGTTTCGCCAATGTTAAAAGTCAAAATCGGTCAAAAACAAGACGTCATTTCAGTGATATGACAGAAATTGTAATGGGCCAGAGGAGGGTGGTGGTGGTGTGGGGGAACAGTTCAACTCGCCGACGGACTAATCTTTTGTTTGTAACTTTTTTCTTTTTTTACCAATTTTTATAAAATTAATGTTATTCGGAAGCAAAAAGTGTTTAGAAACTATCAATAAGCAGATGTTAAGCGATTAAATAATTCTCCAGAGTTATAATTTTTATTGTGCAAAAAATTGAAAAAGATGTGAATTTCATGAGTTTTATTTTCTAAATCTTTGGAAAATTATTTAATCGCTTAACATATGTTTAATGATAGTTTCTAAACACTTAATGCTTCCGAATAACATTAATTCTATAAAAAATTGGTAAAAAAAGAAAAAAAAAGTTACGAACAAAAGATTAGTCCGTCGGCGAGTCGTGCGTCGGCGAGTTGACATGTACCCGGTTGGTGTGGTGGTGGGAGTGTAGAAAAAAGTAGAGATCGAGCCGGACCGGTACCGGTACCGGGTTTTCCTGGGTCCGGAATCCGGTCCGACGATTTTTTTTTGGAAAAACAGGATTGAGCGGATTACACCACAGATTGAGCGGATTATGAGATTGGATCCGGAATCCGATTCTTTTTTTTTGCAAATACCAGTCCGGTCCGGCAGATTTAGAAATCTCGGAGTATCCGCGGTTTCGAAAAAAAAACCATCCATTTTTCTCTCTCTTATTAGTGACCTTACATCAATTTTGGACCGGTTCGAGCAGAAAATGCCCTTCTACCTTTACACCGGCCGTGGGCCGAGCAGTGGGAGTCTCCACCTCGGCCATCTCATCCCATTTTTCTTCGCTAAAAGTTTACAAGACGCTTTTGACGTCCCACTGATCATCCAGGTTCGTTTCGTGCTTCCATCGTCAACAATCCAATAGCAATTAAAGCAGAGATGCGATATCTGAGGATTTTTCCTCATTTTGTGGTCTTTTAGAGGGTCAAAGAGGAATTTTTTTGAAACTGAGGATTTGCGGATTTTTGTGGTCTTTTGATAAAAAAAGTGACAAAAACGCATAATTTTTTGAAAAAATAGGTATATATTTGGCAAATTGTTTGAACTTTTTCTTCAAATCATTAACATTTTTCGAAAAATCCTCAGTCAAAATCATTTTTGACAAAATTTGTTAACAAATCGCACTCAAAATTCCAAATTTTTGTTTGCATTTTTTTATGTTTTAAAAAAGAGGATTTTTCATGCCAAATGAGGATTTTTTGGGGAATTTTAGTGGCAAATGAGGATTTTTTATGGCTGAAATGAGGATTTTCAAAATTTTGAGATCGCATCTCTGAATTAAAGGGGGGGGGGGGGGGGCAGCGGGGGGGGGGCATAGCCGGCACTTGGCCAGGGAATGAATTTTGGGGACGGGACAAAATATCGCCGCCGGAAATATCGCCGAGACAAAATATCGCCGTAAAAATAAAAAAATTGGTAATAGTATACTTTATCCCCCCCTTTTTTCCAAAAAAAATAAAATTTTAAAAGTGTTTAAAGATAGGTTTTAAGGGGTTTTCGGGGGTCGCTGATCACGAATCCGACATCCATTTCGACTAATTCCGAACCCCGGACCCGAATTCGGACAAAAAGTCGAAAACTCAAAATTTTCGATTTTCACTTTTAGTCTAAAATTAGTTTAAATGATATTTTATTGAAGCAATGATGACTTTAATTTCGTTTCCACATGTTTAAACAAAGTTTGAACCAAAAAAGTGAAAATCGAAAATTTTGAGTTTTCGACTTTTGGTTCGAATTCGGGTCCGGGGTTCCGAATTAGTCGAAATGGATGTCGGATTCGTGATCAGCGACCCCGAAAACCCCCTAAAACCTTATCTTTAAACACTGTAAAAAATTTTTTTTTTTTTTTTTTGGAAAAAAGGGGTGGATAAAGTATACTATTACCAAAAAATTTTTTTTTTCAAACTTGGAAAATTTCTGTTTAAATTTTTGCGGCGATATTTTGTCTCGTCGATATTTCGGGGTGCATTTCACCCTGAATTTCTATTGGCAGATTACGGACGACGAAAAGTTTTTGTGGAAGGACATGGACCTGGAGCGGTCTAAGCAAATTGCCATTGAAAATGTCAAGGACATCATTTCGGTGGGCTTCGACCCACAAAAAACGTTCATTTTTCTCGACACGGAGTATATGAGGCGAGCATAACTTTAAACAGAGAATGGCAAATCACCTTTTAATTGCTTTTTGACGGCGTTTCAATTTAATCGGACCAGGAAAAAACGTCGCCGGGCGAGCGAATGTCTGTACTAGGGCTTCGATTTATAGTTCTTTCACTATTTTTTTCCTCAGCTCCCCGTGGCCTGAAACGCACGAAACAAAAAATGTTTTTTAAGGGGGTTGTTAAGCTAGTTTTCGAGTTATTAGAAAAACTATTTTCTAGTTTTTTATTTTTAGCAACTAAAAAACTATAAAATTTTTGAAAAAAACTATTTTCAACTATTTTGGCGTTTTGCCCAAAATTTGTTAACAAAAATGCAATAAAAAGGAAAAATACACCCCTAAGAATCGACTTAAATTTTTTTTTTTTCAAAAAATACACCCATAAAACTTGACCCGAAAATTTTCAAAAGTGCACCCCTAAGAAATGAAAAATTTTTCAAAAATGCATCTCCAAAATTAATTTAATTATTTTAATGACGATAATTTTGATTTTGAAAATTATGTATCTCATTAATGGTTTGGCATAATATTTTTGCTTTTTGAAGAAAATTTTCGATTTTACACCCCTAAATTCGGAACTTTTTAGCAACTATTTACCCATTTTTAGCAACTTTTTTGGGGCTTTTTTAGAAACTAAAAACTAACTATTTTGGCACTTTTTATCAACTATAAATCGAAGCCCTAGTCTGTACCATAACTTTTTTTTTCCTTCTCAACCATATTAAACATTCTTGGTGTTGTTCCAAAGCTTATGAAAAATTCAATTAATCTGCAAATTTTCAAAATTTTTAATTCATGTACAAAAAAAATCAGGGCAAAAAACTTCGAAAAACTAGGTTTTTGAGTTCCTTCTGGCCATAACTTTTTTGAAACTTAACGAAAATTTTTGAAATTTTGCCTATTACTATTAAACACATAAAGCTACCGAACAACACCAAGAATATTTCATTTGATTGACAAGGAACAAAGTTATGGTCCAAAAAGTCGTCCGGCGACGTTTCGGCCAGCGACGTTTTGGGTCAATGGCAACTCGTACAAAGGCAACTCGTACAATTTTTAATGGGTGTGGCCATAACTTTTTTTTAAGTCAACCAAAATCTTCAAACTTGATATCATTCGAATGCTCTCCAAGTTTAGAAGCGATGATTAAGCAAAAGCTAAGTGATTAAGCATCTCACAAAAAAGTTACCTTTTAAAGAACATTAAAAATTCACAAAAGCAGACTTTTTCGCAATTTATAAATTATAACTTTTTTGTGAGATGCTTAATCTCTTAGCTTTTGCTTAATCATCGCTTCTAAACTTGGAGAGCATTCGAATGATATCAAGTTTGAAGATTTTGGTTGACTTAAAAAAAAGTTATGGCCACACCCATTAAAAATTGTACGAGTTGCCTTTGTACGAGTTGCCATGACACCGACGTTTTGGGGTGCACCCCAATTTAATTTAAGGGACCAGGCCGTTTTCGCGTGGGGCGGAGTTTTTGGACTATAACTTTTTTTCTTTGCCAACCAAATCCAACACTCTTGGTATCATTCGAAAGCTCTTCAGATGCTCTATTAGCCTACAAAACTCCAAAAAATTTTGTTCAGTATAAAAAAAGTTCGAGCCAAAAAAGTTGGAAAATTTGGTTTTTGAACTCTTCTGACCATAACTTTTTTGAATCTTGACAAAATTTTTCCAAATTTTGCAGGCTAATAGAGAACACTTAGGGCTATCGAATGATACCAAGATTGTTGGATTTGGTTGACAAAGTAAAAAGTTATAGTTCAAAAACTCGCCCCACGCGAAAACGGTCCACGCGAAAACGACCCCGACACTCAATTTTCATTAAGTCCATATATTCATGTAGCCTAGTGGTTAAGGCTTCTGATCTTCCATTATTTGTCGCTTGGGTTCAATTCCCCATTGGGACAGTAGGTCTTTTATATTTTCTTTGAATTCTTTTAATTGAAATTTAATTAATAAGAAACTTTGTCTAACTTTAAAATTTTTTTTTAAATAGCCATTGCCACAAATTAACCAATTATTGTTCATTTTTTGGACAAAATTTGTTAACAGATTTCACTAAAAATTTCAAAATTTTCCCCAGCGGCGCCTATCGGCACCGCCTGACCCCGTCCCTGTATCACAAAAGATTTTATAAAGGCGCTCGCAAAAAAAAAAGAGATTTTAACCAAAAAAGGCGGGAATCCCGTTCGGGAATCCCGCCCCGTTCTTTTTCGTTTTCCCGTTCCCGGAAAATTTTTTTTACCGGACTAGTTGATATTTATTTAATTACGGGCCAGGCCGTTTTCGTACGGCCGTTTTCGTACGGCCATCCATTTCAGTTTCTGTGTTTACAAAAGATACTGTATTTCAGAAGGAAATCGTGCGTTTTACAGTAAAACGATCAACACCAAAATTGAAATGCCTATACCTCAGCGGGTATAATTCGTAGACCAACCTTCCAAAAGACAATTTGGTAGAGAATTTTGTTCTCTTTCTGATAGGCCTTCTCAAATTTTCCAGAAAAAATTTCCCAACCTCCTAGGAATTTTTTTCGAGAAATTTCCCGATTCTCACTGTATTTTGGGGTGTCCCGATCACTATGAAGAAGTGATCTGATCAAGTTGGTGTAAAAGACTTTTTTGATCTCCATCAAAAGTTAGCTTAGCAGGAAATTTTTCAGAATTTTTGGTCCACAAAATATTGATTTTATTAAAGAACTAAAAAGTGAGTCTAAACATATGACTACCCAAAATTGGGGGTGAAGTTGACTTTTATTTTGTAAGTATTAACTATGTTAAGCAATTGGGATGTAAGTGATATCATTGGAAAGTCCACAAAAAATGCTACAAAAAACACTAAAACATGTTAGCCATTTGGCCACTAATTAAGCTTTTATCACGCATTCAATCAATATGCACTAAGTGAGTCTAAACATATGACCATGACTGTAGTTATATTAGTTTTCAAGCTTTTTACATCGGTCTGACGCCTGTACACAACTCGTACGAAAACGACCCCCTGCCGTACGAAAACGGCCCTCGTACGAAAACGGCCGTACGAAAACGGCCGTACGAAAACGACCCTGACCGATTTAATTAACATTATGCCAACAACACAAATATCAACGTAATTTTTAAAATTGCGATAATTTTTTAAAATTTGTATCAACGGGTCATAATTTTAGCGAGAGAGATAATGCAAAAATCAGAGAGTGCTGAATTTCAGTCCCAGTCATAAAAACATATTTTTGATGGACGAAACCCAACTCGTACAACTCGTACTATTATGTGGTAAATATAGAAACAGAAAAAAGCGAGACAGCGTTAAGTCATCAGAGAACAGAGAAAAAAAGATACTCTAAAATAGTACGAGTTGGGTTTTTACCATTTTTGATGAAGGAGGGTAGAGAAAATAATTCCAATAGAGAGTGCGATGGGAAGGAAATTCATGTCCCTTCTTCGCTGATTGTTTTGGTCATAGACGCAGGCTCCTCATTTTGTTCTCTGTTCTCTCTCTGTCTTAAATCTCTTCCCATAACAATCCCTTTTTAATTCATTTTTATTGTTCTTCACCAAATCGCTAAGAGAAAAATGTTGATTTGCCTTTCTCTAGCTTTAAAATGGTGGTGAAGAAAAGAGTGTAATACTGTAGTTTGCCCCCCCCCCCTTTTTTGGGCTTTTGGGGCCGCTGATCATGAATCTCGCATCCATTGCGACCAATTCCGAACCCCGGACCTGAAAACTCGAACAAAAAGTCGAAAATTCCAATTTCGCATTTTTGGTCTAAAAATGACTAAATGATCTGAGCTTTTATTGCAAAATTGGTAACTTTTAGAATGTTGGTAACTTTTAGAATGTCTTCGTGCATTTTTAAACCGGTTTTGAATGCGAAATCCAAAAATTTGAATTTTCGATGTTTTTGTTCGAATTCGGGTCCGGGGTCCGGAATTGGCCGAAATTGATGCCAGATTCGTGATCAGCGAGCGACCCCAAAAGCGCCTCTGGAAACTTGTTTTTGTGGCAAAAAAAATTTTCCAAAAGTGGGGGGGGGGGGCAAACTACAGTATTCCCGGAAAGCGTCACTTTCTCCGTCTCTCGTTTTTGTTAGACCATCTTTCTACGAAAATGTGCTGAAAGTGTGGAAATCGGTGACCAACAATCAGTCGCGTGCAATTTTCGGCTTCACCGGGGAGGACTCCATGGGCAAGTCGGCCTTCCCGGCCATTGAGGCGGCGCCTTGCTTCAGCAGCTCATTCCCCGAGATTTTCAATGGGCGACCGGACATTCCATGTCTGATCCCTTGCGCCATTGACCAGGTCAATAGCGCCACCAAAAGGCGTAGTTGGGGCAACAGGACAAAATCACGCCGCCGAAATCACGCCGGGACAAAATCACGCCGCTAAAAATTTTTAAAAAAATTTTCAAACCTAGAATTTTTTTCAAGAAAAAAATTCTGGTAATAGTACCGATGGTAGCCCCCTTTTTCCGAAAAACAAAATTTTTGAAATTTTTTTTCGAATGAAGATTATATTAGGGGTTTTAAGGGTCAGAGAATCGGAATCTGGTATTAATTTCGACCTATGTCGAACCCAGAACCCGGATTCGAGTAAAAAGTCGAAAATTGCAATTTTCGAATTTCTCATTTTTGGTCTTAAAATGATTAATTAATTTTTTTTAGAGGATTTGCTGACTTTTAGTTTTGTTCCCTTATATGTAAGCCATTTTAAAACAAAAATAAAAAATTCGAAAATTTGAATTTTCGATTTTTTGCTCGAATTCGGGTTCGGGGTTCGACATAGGTCGAAATTAATGTCAGATTCGGATTCACCGACCCTCAAAACCCCTAATATAATCTTTTCTCGAAAAAGATTCAAAAATTTTGTTTTTCGAAAAAGGGGGGCTACCATCGGTACTATTACCAAAATTCTTAGAAAATTTTTTACAAGAAAATTTCAAAGAAAAAAAATTTGAAAAATTTTCAGCATTTTTTTTTTGGAATTTTATGATAAAATACTAAGTTTTTTTGAAAATTTCCAAAAAAAAGTTTTTTTTCTTTGAAATTTTCTTATAAAAAAATTTCTAAGAATTTTTTCTTAAAAAAATTCTAGGTTTGAAAATTTTCTAGCGGCGTGATTTCGGCCGGCGTGATTTTGGGGTGCTCCCGTAGTTGGCAGGGACGGGGGGGGGGGGGGGGGCGGGGGGGGGGGGTGGCTCATTTGTCAGGGGCTAAAGCCCCGGTGCACCCCAAAACTCCAGCGCCGAAACACAGCCGACACATAACACAGCCGGGAATAAATTTTTAAAAAATTTTCAAACAGAAGCAATCATATGTTTTACTGGTCCCGAAATTTTTTCTTTTTGAAACTTTTCTGAGAATTTTAAAAACATGTTTCTAGGGGTTTTTTGAGGCGCTGAGTACGAATCCGGCTTCATTTTTGGCCAATTCCGAACCCCTAACCCGAATTCGAACATTAAAAAACTTTTTGGTTTGCTTTCAAAAATCATGAAAACTTGTTTCTAAGGGTTTTCAGGGTCCCTGGTCACAAATCCGGCATCAAATTCGACCAATTCTGAATTCTGGACCCGAATTCGAACAAAAAGTCAAAAATACAAAATTTTCGAAATTCGGATTTTTGGTCTAAAAATAATTTAAATGATTATTTAATGAACCAATGATGACTTTAATTCGTTTCCGTGCAATTTAAACAAAGTTTGAACCAAAATATGAAACTCGGACATTTAATTTTTGCCTTTTTGTTCTAATTCGGGTTAGGGGTTCGGAATTGGCCAAAAATAAGGCCGGATTCGTATTCAGCGCCTCAAAAAACCCCTAGAAACATGTTTTTAAAATTTTCAGAAAAGTTTAAAAAAGAAAAAATTTCGGGACCAATAAAACATATGATTTCCAAATTTTTCAAGAAATTTTCAGGCGCTTTTTTTTTTTGAAAATTCTTAGTAAATTTTGAAAAAATCACCTGAAAATTTCGTGAGAAATTTCTAAGTTTGATTTTTTTTTAAAATTTATTCCCGGTTGTGTTATGTCCTGTTCCGCTAAAGCCCCCCATCCCCCCCCCCCCCCGAAACCCAAAAAAGAAAAAATTTCAGTAATTGTTTTTGTTTTGAAATTTTAAGCAATTTTCTTGGCAATGGTCAAGAATTGGTGTCCTGACGAAAAAAAAAATGTTAAAAATTTCTCAGGTATTTTTTCTGTTCTTAAAAAATATGCTCGCTGATCATGAATCTGAACTCAGATTTTGGAAATTATTGATTTTTATCTATGATTTTCCATCAACTACTTGATTTTTGAAAAATTAGTCGGGCGTAAAAAGTCATATACAACATATACTGTGGAGTCTAAAAAGAGAGAGAACAAATCCTCTATTAAAACGGCCCCCTCTATTAAAGCGGCCATGGGACTCTAATGACCGAAAATTTTTCAAAAATATCAGATTTTCGGGTATTTTCTGAAAAAAAGTAACTTTTTAAAAAATTGGAAATTTATGCCAAAAATAGTTAGAAAAAAGAAAATTAGCCATTTTTTAATAAATTTTCTTCAAAATAAATAAATAAATTTTACTTTTATTTTGAAATTTTTGGTTCTAACATAATTGTTCCTACTATTTTTTAAGCTATTTTCGGGATTTTTATGCATAAATTTAACAAATTTGAAGAAATTTGTAAAATTTGCCAATTTGGAAAATTTTACGTGCATATTTTTCACTTTTTATGTGCATATAATTTGACACCCTAGTCATATGACCCATAGGGATTAATAATTAATTTCAAAAATTGTATAAAATTGAAAACTTGACTTCTCTCTCTTTTGAGACTCTCAATATATGTTGTATATGATTTTTTACGCCCGACTAATTTTTCAAAAATCAAGTAGTTGATGGAAAATCATAGATAAAAATCAATGATTTTCAAAATCTGAGTTCAGATTCATGATCAGCGAGCAACATTTTTTAAGAATAGAAAAAATAGCTGAGAAATTTTTAACATTTTTTTTCGCCGGAACATTGCAATTTCTAGAGTTGAGCGGGACCGGGACCTGAACACGGACAACTGAGTACAACTGAGTACCGAGGTCCCGGTTTTGACCGGGACTAGTCCCGGTTTTTTCCCGGTTTTCCCAGCCAAAAATTCCCGGTTTTTCAACCCGAAAAGGTCCCGGTCCCGGGTTTGCCCAAAATTCCCGGTCCCACTCAACTCTACAATTTTCTTAACAAAATTGCATTAGAATACTCAAAAATTTTCCCGGCAGCGCCTGTCGGCACCCGCCTAAAAATCGACTGAAAAAAACACCCCTAAAAACGGTGGATGTCGTCATTTCCATTTCCATTGGGCATTTGCCCTTTTTAGGACCCCTATTTTCGGATGAGTCGCGACGTCGCCCCCCGTCTTAAATACCCAAAGCCATCCCTCATCTACAGCACTTTTCTGCCCGCGTTGCAAGGCGCGCAGAGCAAAATGGCTGCGAGTGAGGCCAATTCGTGCATTTATTTGGACGACACGCCAAAGAAAATCAAAGAGAAGGTCAAGAAGGACTTTTGTTTGTGAACAGCAGCTCGTTTCCCCCCGCCCGTCCGGACCGGCTCAGTTCGGCGTTTTTGGCTATAACTTTTTTCTTTGTCATCCAAATCCAACGATCTTGGTATCATTCGAAAGCCCTTCAGCAGATGCTCTATTAGCCAATTTTGAACAGATTTATGGCCAAAAAAGTTGGAAAATTTGGTTTTTTGAACTCTTCTGACCATAACTTTTTTAAACCTTAACGAATTTTTTCAGAATTTTGCAGACTAATAGGGGACACTTAGAGCTTTCGAATGATACCAACAATGTTGAATTTGGTTGACAGAGAAAAAAGTTATAGCCAAAAAGCCGCTGGGGCCGAATCGTGCCGGGGCCGAACTGAGGTAGACCGCCCCCGCCGTTTGCCCACCGTATCAGTTCCCTCCCAGCTCGGTTCCCCCACGAGACGAGAAATTTAAAAATAACTTAAATCTTAGAGTTTTTTCATAAGGAAATTCTAAGAAAAAAAAAAATTTTCGCGAAATTTTTATGGTGAATTAGTAAGAAGGAGCATAAATTTCACTTTTTGGAATGCAGACAAATTACGGAATAGCGAGCGGCACGTTTGGGCGCCAGCATGTTTTTGGACTATAACTTTTTTCTTTGTCATCCAAATCCAACATTTTTGATTTCATTCGATAGCTGTAAGTGTCCTCTATTATCCAGCAAAATTTTGAAAAATTTCATTAAGGTTCAAAAAAGTTATGGCCAGAAGAATTTAAAAAAACCAGATTTTCCAACCTTTTTGGCCATAAATTTGTTGAAAATTGACGAAATTTTTTGGAATTTTGCATGCTAATAGAGCATCTGAAGCGCTCTCGAATGTGATACCAAGATTGTTTGATTTGGTTGACAAAGAAAAAAGTTATAGTCCAAAAATCTGCCGGTGCCCAACTGCTGAGGTGTGCCGGACAAATTACCAAAAAAAGCAATTTTGTAGCGGGGGGAAAGTTGGAAAAACGTTGTCATTAACTGGAAATGACAATGTAATGAGGAGGAGTGATTATTTAAGACAACCAAACAAATTGGTTGTTTAGATCAACAAATATGCGTTCAGTGGCGGGAGGGACACGAGGGAAGAACACCGCAAATTTGGGGGCGACTGTGCCGTGGACACTTCCTTCCAATTCCTGCGCTTTTTCCTCGACGACGACGAAAGATTGGAAGAAATAAGAGAGGTCCCCCCTCTTACAAAACGGACCAGGAAAAAACGTCGCCAGCCGAAACGTCGCCGGGCGAAACGTCGCCGGGCGAATTTTTGGACCATAACTTTTTTCCTACTCAACCAAATTAAACATTCTTGGTATTGTTCCAAAGCTTATGAAAAACTCTATTAATCTACAGATTTTTCAAAATTTTTTATTAATGTACAAAAAAATCATAGCAAAAAAAGTTCGAAATACTAGGTTTTTGAGTTCTTTCTGGCCATAACTTTTTTGAAACTTAACGAAAATTTTTTAAATTTATCCTAATAATAGTAAACACATAAAGCTATCGAACAACACCAAGAATGCTTCATTTGATTTACAATGAACAAAGTTATGGTCTAAAAAGTCTTCCGGCGACGTTTCGGCCGGCGACGTTTTGGGGTGCCCCCTTACAAAATTCATTATGATGGATAGGGCTGGTAATTATATGGAAATCCATATTTTTTTTTTCCTGGACTCGGGAGGCCTGAAACGTACGAAAAACATGTTTTTAGCTTGGTTTGAAGTAGAGTTGGTCGGGACTGGTTCTGAGTACCCAGTCCCGTTTTTGACAAATTTTGACCGGGACCGGGAAATTCCCGGGTTTTTCCCGGTTTTCCCAGCCAAAAAGTCCCGGTTTTTCAATCCGAAAATTCGCGGTCCCGGTTTTTGTCAAAATTCCCGGTCCCGACCAACCCTAGTTTGAAGCTTCTAGGCCGTATTTCCATATGCATATTTTGCATATTTGTGCATATTTCGCGATTTATGTGCATATTTGCATATTTATGCATATTTTGGAATTTCATGCATATTTTATGTGCATATTTGGGCATTTTTTTTAAATACCCGTATTAGAACGGCCCCTAACCAGACAATTTGGCCTTTTTTCCCTCAAAAACCGGAAAATTTTCCAAAAAAAAATAATTTTTTAGCAAAATTTTCACGAAAAATATTGAATAAATTTAAATTTTCTCAAAAATGGTTAATTTATGTCAAAAATAAGCAAAAAAAACGAAAATTTCGCTTTTCACGTTGCTTTTTCGCTATAATTGAAATAAATTTAGTTTGAAGGTTTTCATTAATTTAATTGTGCTTTAACTTTTGGATTTTATTAAATAAAAAACAAAATAAAATTTAATATTGTATTTTTTTCACTTGAAATAAATTAAAATTTGAATTTTTTTTTAAATTTTTTGAATTTTTAAAATTTCCCGGTTGGTCCCGGTTCCCGGTCCCGAAGAAAAATCGAGGTCCCCGTCCCGGCTTCTCAGGTCCCGGCAAGTCCCGGTCCCGGTTTTGCCCAAAATTCCCGGTCCCGCTGTACTCTAGTCGAAACGATCATTGGCGAAATATCCGGGAGCCGTTGATTACAGTTGCAAATAATTTTTTATTTTCGAAATTCACAAATATTTGATCGGACTCATTGACTCTGATTAGACTTACAAAAAAATGATTGGACTCATAAAACTCTGATTGGACTCATAAAGTGCATTAGAGCGCCTAAAATGTTATGTTTAAGCAATACACAAGTGGTGCTATGCTTTCCGGCCAGCTCAAGGCGATTGCCATTGAAACTGTGCAAGGCATTGTGTCAGAATTGCAAACGCGACGGAAGGCGATCACCGACGACGTGGTGCGCGAGTTCACCACGCCACGGAAGTTGGGATACGACTTTTAGCTGGTTGAGATCTTCGTATGAAATACTGTACTGTGTTTTTGAACAAATTTGCGAAAAAAAATGAAGTTGGTCGTCGTTCTTCATCACTAGAGACCGACTCTTGAGGCATATGCCTTTTTTCGGTGTCATGGCAACTCGTACAAAAAAAAATTTAAGAATTTTCAACCAAAACTTAGAATTTTTAGATAAAAAAAAAATCTAAATTAATTTTTTAGCCTAGAAAAACTTGTAAAAAATTTTTTTTAAGTTTTTTTTACTAAATTTTCAGCTGATTTTTTTTAATTTCTTAAATTTTTTGAAAATTTAAGTGTTTTAAAAAGTTTTTTTATGCTAAAAAATCCATTTAGATTTTTTTTGATCTAAAAACTCTAAGTTTTAGTTGAAAATTCTTGGAATTTTTTTTGTACGAGTTGCCATTGACCCCCTTTTTTTGTGCGCACTCGTTCCGATATATTGAGCATAAAAAACGCATTTTCCACTTGGTTTGAGGCTTCTTCTACGTTGACGTTTATTATGCTTTTTTTTGCCTTTTTCGGGATTTTCATGCCTTAAATGCCTTTTTTGGCATTTTGCCGTTTTGGTGCCTTTTTTGGGCGTTTTTCCGAAAAATTCCATTAGAAATGCAATAAAATTAGGAAAATACACCCCTAAGAAATGAACCGAAAAGTTTTTTAGAAAATACACCCCCCTAAGAATTGATATTTTCTTCAGAAATACACCCCTAAGAAATTAGCTGAAAATTTTTCAGAAATACACCCCTAAGAATTTAAAAATTTTCCTAAAAATTGATCCCCAAAATTTCATTCTGTTTTTCTTGATAAAAAATTTTAGGTTTAAAAATTTTTCTTCTTCGAAAAACATTATAAAGTATTTAATTATCATTTAAATGACCAAAATTAGAAAAAAAGGCATGAAAAGGAGGCACAAAAATCCCGGAAAAGGCATGAAAAAAGGCATTTAAAATTTTTTATTAAGGATTTTTAGGGAGCCAAACACATAAAACCTCACGAAATAACTTAATTTTGGTCATTTAAATGATAATTAAATACTTTATAATGTTTTTCGAAGAAGAAAAATTTTTAAACCTAAAATTTTTTATCAAGAAAAACAGAATGAAATTTTGGGGATCAATTTTTAGGAAAATTTTTAAATTCTTAGGGGTGTATTTCTGAAGAAAATATCAATTCTTAGGGGGGTGTATTTTCTAAAAAACTTTTCGGTTCATTTCTTAGGGGTGTATTTTCCTAATTTTATTGCATTTCTAATGGAATTTTTCGGAAAAACGCCCAAAAAAGGCACCAAAACGGCAAAATTGCTGTATCCGCAGCATTCAAAATTCATATTTTGTGCATAATGTAAATTGCCCTACTTTCCCCTACCCAATCCCGTCATAAACTTATCCATCTGTTCGTCCCATCCCAAGCCAATCCTATCCCTCTCATTTCCAATATTATCGTGCCATTTCTATCCATTCACCTCTGTTGCATATGCCATCCATCTCTCTCATTTCCTTTGTGTTTATGCCGTCATAATCCTCATCCTATCCAAAGTCCATCCCCATTGTGCCAGTATATAAGTCCACTCAATTTCCCCCTCGGGGGCTGCGAGATGTCTGCGGTGGGTCAGTCTGTGCCATTCCTTGCCTTTGGCAATCCTTTCCCAAAAAACCAATTGCACTGACCCGCCCAAAATGCTCTGAGGTTGTTGTTGACCCAAACTATTCCCGGTTTTGAACACGTAAATATTTTGTTAATGCTTTTCCTTCAATAAATCCCTCTCTCTTAAATGGTAATTCGAAATGGCTTAAAGCCTTAAACCCGGGGACACAACAAAAATGCCAAAAAAGGCATTTAAGGCATGAAAATCCCGAAAAAGGCAAAAAAAGCATAATAAACGTCAACGTAGAAGAAGCCTCAAACCAAGTGGAAAATGCGTTATTTATGCTCAATATATCGGAACGAGTGCGCACAAAAAAAGGGGGTCAATGGCAACTCGTACAAAAAAAATTTCCAAGAATTTTCAACTAAAACTTAGAGTTTTTAGATCAAAAAAAATCTAAATGGATTTTTTAGCATAAAAAAACTTTTTAAAACACTTAAATTTTCAAAAAATTTAAGAAATTAAAAAAAAATCAGCTGAAAATTTAGTAAAAAAAACTTAAAAAAAATTTTTTACAAGTTTTTCTAGGCTAAAAAATTAATTTAGATTTTTTTTTTATCTAAAAATTCTAAGTTTTGGTTGAAAATTCTTAAATTTTTTTTTGTACGAGTTGCCATGACACCGAAAAAAGGCATATGCCTCAAGAGTCGGTCTCTAGTGATGAAGAACGACGACCAACTTCATTTTTTTTCGCAAATTTGTTCAAAAACACAGTACAGTATTTCATACGAAGATCTCAACCAGCTAAAAGTCGTATCCCAACTTCCGTGGCGTGGTGAACTCGCGCACCACGTCGTCGGTGATCGCCTTCCGTCGCGTTTGCAATTCTGACACAATGCCTTGCACAGTTTCAATGGCAATCGCCTTGAGCTGGCCGGAAAGCATAGCACCACTTGTGTATTGCTTAAACATAACATTTTAGGCGCTCTAATGCACTTTATGAGTCCAATCAGAGTTTTATGAGTCCAATCATTTTTTTGTAAGTCTAATCAGAGTCAATGAGTCCGATCAAATATTTGTGAATTTCGAAAATAAAAAATTATTTGCAACTGTAATCAACGGCTCCCGGATATTTCGCCAATGATCGTTTCGACTAGAGTACAGCGGGACCGGGAATTTTGGGCAAAACCGGGACCGGGACTTGCCGGGACCTGAGAAGCCGGGACGGGGACCTCGATTTTTCTTCGGGACCGGGAACCGGGACCAACCGGGAAATTTTAAAAATTCAAAAAATTTAAAAAAAAATTCAAATTTTAATTTATTTCAAGTGAAAAAAATACAATATTAAATTTTATTTTGTTTTTTATTTAATAAAATCCAAAAGTTAAAGCACAATTAAATTAATGAAAACCTTCAAACTAAATTTATTTCAATTATAGCGAAAAAGCAACGTGAAAAGCGAAATTTTCGTTTTTTTTGCTTATTTTTGACATAAATTAACCATTTTTGAGAAAATTTAAATTTATTCAATATTTTTCGTGAAAATTTTGCTAAAAAATTATTTTTTTTTGGAAAATTTTCCGGTTTTTGAGGGAAAAAAGGCCAAATTGTCTGGTTAGGGGCCGTTCTAATACGGGTATTTAAAAAAAATGCCCAAATATGCACATAAAATATGCATGAAATTCCAAAATATGCATAAATATGCAAATATGCACATAAATCGCGAAATATGCACAAATATGCAAAATATGCATATGGAAATACGGCCTAGAAGCTTCAAACTAGGGTTGGTCGGGACCGGGAATTTTGACAAAAACCGGGACCGCGAATTTTCGGATTGAAAAACCGGGACTTTTTGGCTGGGAAAACCGGGAAAAACCCGGGAATTTCCCGGTCCCGGTCAAAATTTGTCAAAAACGGGACTGGGTACTCAGAACCAGTCCCGACCAACTCTACTTCAAACCAAGCTAAAAACATGTTTTTCGTACGTTTCAGGCCTCCCGAGTCCAGGAAAAAAAAAATATGGATTTCCATATAATTACCAGCCCTATCCATCATAATGAATTTTGTAAGGGGGCACCCCAAAACGTCGCCGGCCGAAACGTCGCCGGAAGACTTTCTAGACCATAACTTTGTTCATTGTAAATCAAATGAAGCATTCTTGGTGTTGTTCGATAGCTTTATGTGTTTACTATTATTAGGATAAATTTAAAAAATTTTCGTTAAGTTTCAAAAAAGTTATGGCCAGAAAGAACTCAAAAACCTAGTATTTCGAACTTTTTTTGCTATGATTTTTTTGTACATTAATAAAAAATTTTGAAAAATCTGTAGATTAATAGAGTTTTTCATAAGCTTTGGAACAATACCAAGAATGTTTAATTTGGTTGAGTAGGAAAAAAGTTATGGTCCAAAAATTCGCCCGGCGACGTTTCGCCCGGCGACGTTTCGGCTGGCGACGTTTTTTCCTGGTCCGTTTTGTAAGAGGGGGGACCTCTCTTATTTCTTCCAATCTTTCGTCGTCGTCGAGGAAAAAGCGCAGGAATTGGAAGGAAGTGTCCACGGCACAGTCGCCCCCAAATTTGCGGTGTTCTTCCCTCGTGTCCCTCCCGCCACTGAACGCATATTTGTTGATCTAAACAACCAATTTGTTTGGTTGTCTTAAATAATCACTCCTCCTCATTACATTGTCATTTCCAGTTAATGACAACGTTTTTCCAACTTTCCCCCCGCTACAAAATTGCTTTTTTTGGTAATTTGTCCGGCACACCTCAGCAGTTGGGCACCGGCAGATTTTTGGACTATAACTTTTTTCTTTGTCAACCAAATCAAACAATCTTGGTATCACATTCGAGAGCGCTTCAGATGCTCTATTAGCATGCAAAATTCCAAAAAATTTCGTCAATTTTCAACAAATTTATGGCCAAAAAGGTTGGAAAATCTGGTTTTTTTAAATTCTTCTGGCCATAACTTTTTTGAACCTTAATGAAATTTTTCAAAATTTTGCTGGATAATAGAGGACACTTACAGCTATCGAATGAAATCAAAAATGTTGGATTTGGATGACAAAGAAAAAAGTTATAGTCCAAAAACATGCTGGCGCCCAAACGTGCCGCTCGCTATTCCGTAATTTGTCTGCATTCCAAAAAGTGAAATTTATGCTCCTTCTTACTAATTCACCATAAAAATTTCGCGAAAAAATTTTTTTTTCTTAGAATTTCCTTATGAAAAAACTCTAAGATTTAAGTTATTTTTAAATTTCTCGTCTCGTGGGGGAACCGAGCTGGGAGGGAACTGATACGGTGGGCAAACGGCGGGGGCGGTCTACCTCAGTTCGGCCCCGGCACGATTCGGCCCCAGCGGCTTTTTGGCTATAACTTTTTTCTCTGTCAACAAAATTCAACATTGTTGGTATCATTCGAAAGCTCTGAGTGTCCTCTATTAGTCTGAAAAATTCTGAAAAAATTCGTTAAGGTTTAAAAAAGTTATGGTCAGAAGAGTTCAAAAAACCAAATTTTCCAACTTTTTTGGCCATAAATCTGTTCAAAATTGGCTAATAGAGCATCTGCTGAAGGGCTTTCGAATGATACCAAGATCGTTGGATTTGGATGACAAAGAAAAAAGTTATAGCCAAAAACGCCGAACTGAGCCGGTCCGGACGGGCGGGGGGAAACGAGCTGCTGTTCACAAACAAAAGTCCTTCTTGACCTTCTCTTTGATTTTCTTTGGCGTGTCGTCCAAATAAATGCACGAATTGGCCTCACTCGCAGCCATTTTGCTCTGCGCGCCTTGCAACGCGGGCAGAAAAGTGCTGTAGATGAGGGATGGCTTTGGGTATTTAAGACGGGGGGCGACGTCGCGACTCATCCGAAAATAGGGGTCCTAAAAAGGGCAAATGCCCAATGGAAATGGAAATGACGACATCCACCGTTTTTAGGGGTGTTTTTTTCAGTCGATTTTTAGGCGGGTGCCGACAGGCGCTGCCGGGAAAATTTTTGAGTATTCTAATGCAATTTTGTTAAGAAAATTGTAGAGTTGAGCGGGACCGGGAATTTTGGGCAAACCCGGGACCGGGACCTTTTCGGGTTGAAAAACCGGGAATTTTTGGCTGGGAAAACCGGGAAAAAACCGGGACCTCGGTACTCAGTTGTCCGTGTTCAGGTCCCGGTCCCGCTCAACTCTAGAAAATTGCAATGGTCAAGAATTGGTGTCCCGGCGAAAAAAAAAATGTTAAAAATTTCTCAGGTATTTTTTCTATGCTTAAAAAATGTGCTCGCTGATCATGAATGAATCTGAACTCAGAGTTTGAAAAGCATTGATTTTTATCTAAGATTTTCCATCAACTACTTGATTTTTGAAAAATTAGTCGGGCGTAAAAAGTCATATACAACATATATTGAGAGTCTCAAAAGAGAGAGAAGTCAAGTTTTCAATTTTATACGATTTTTGAAATTAATTATTAATCCCTATGGGTCATATGTAGGGTGTCAAATTATATGCACATAAAAAGTGAAAAATATGCACATAAAATTTTCCAAATTGGCAAATTTCTTCAAATTTGTTAATTATGCATAAAAATCCCGAAAATAGCTAAAAAAAATAGTAGGAACAATTATGTTAGAACCAAAAATTTCAAAATAAAAGTAAAATTTATTAAAATTTTTTCTAATTTTGGCATAATTTCCAATTTTTTAAAAAGTTACTTTTTATCAGAAAATACCCGAAAATCCGGTCAGGGTCGTTTTCGTACCGCCATTTTCGTACCGCCGTTTTCGTACCGGGGACGTTTTCATACGAGTTCTTGTACAAGCGTCAGATTCGATTTGAATAACTTAAGAATCCCATTCATAAAATATAATGTAGAAAATTCATAAATTTAACAAAAATAACAAAATTCCGCGACAAAATAAGGTCGCATCTCATAGTTTCGAGAAATACCGGCGAGAAAATTGTCAATGTTCTCGGGATTGACATTGGCTGGTTCATTTTGTAGTTAATAAAAGCTAAATTGTCAAAACATTAAGACTGATACGGTAGGGTATCTAATTAGCAAAAACAGTATTTCTACCAAAAGGGAAATTATGCTGCCACTTTAAATCCGATACTGTATGAGAGTATATAACATGAAGAAAACACAGTACCCTACCAAAAGGGTTGGAAATTGTGCCACTCACACTAATGCCGACGAGAATGGCGATGAGTCGACCGGCCAATGACTTTGGCACAATGTCACCGTATCCGTTGCCGTTGAAAGTGATGGCGATGAACCACAAAGCGTTGGTGATGTTAGCCCTTTCCCCCCTCCCCCTCTCCCTGTATTCCTTTCACCGTTTCTCTTTCTCAGCCCTTTGCCAGGCACCGGCACCATCCGTTGGGCCTTTTTTGAGCCCTCCCGCGTGTGGTCGCAGGCCGACGAGCGAAGCGTTTACAATGTGCGAAAGGTGCCGGTTGACGTGGTATTGTCCCTGCTGATGCTCTCGCGCGTTTACCTCGTCTGCCGTTGGCAAGTGCTGCACAGCAAACAGTTTCAGGTGCCGTTGTGTCCCAAAATGGGCTCTTTGGCATTCCGTCCATTTTCCATTTGTTTTGGCACTTCGTCCATCTTTCTTCAGGATGCCTCCACGCGGACTTTGGCTGCCTTAAACCGTATCCAAGTCAACTTCGCGTTCGTCCTCAAAACCGGTCCGTCTCTGTTCGTCCGTTGCCTTTTCCCTTGCTCATTTCCCCAAATTTCGTAGTGCTCGACCAGCGTCCGATGTTTTTCCTTTCCATTTTTCTGTTCGTCTTTTGGCTGATCACTGCTTGGTCCTTCGCCCAACGCGAACGTTTTGGCCGTGACGTGGACGACCCTTTCATTCTGTACACCAACGCTTTGTGGTTCATCGCCATCACTTTCAACGGCAACGGATACGGTGACATTGTGCCAAAGTCATTGGCCGGTCGACTCATCGCCATTCTCGTCGGCATTAGTGTGAGTGGCACAATTTCCAACCCTTTTGGTAGGGTACTGTGTTTTCTTCATGTTATATACTCTCATACAGTATCGGATTTAAAGTGGCAGCATAATTTCCCTTTTGGTAGAAATACTGTTTTTGCTAATTAGATACCCTACCGTATCAGTTCTAATAAAAGCAACAAATATTCCCTCCCTTACGGGAGGGGTACTGTATGTTTGTTCCGGCTACCGTTTCTTACAGTGCGATCATTTCCCCTTTCCCTTTAGGGTGCCATCATTTCGTCCATTCTGATCGCAGTGATTTCGCGCAAAATCCTTCTTTCTCAAGGGCAAAAGAATGTCAACAATTTCATGAACGACTCTCGACTGACATTGGCACATAAACACGCGGCGGCACGCGTTTTGCAGAAGACGTGGCACATTTACCGCTGTCTGAGGAGCAGTGACGCGGCCGACCATCAGCTGAGACGGCACCAGCGGAAGTTTCTCAACGCCATCCATCAGTTCAGAAGCATCAAAAACAAAATGCGTTCTTTCGGGGAGAACAGTTCGGCATCGGTGCAGCAACTCAGTCGGGTGGGCAATGGCACAAAACGGGGCTTGGCAAAACGTACACAAAAAAACAAAGAATTTTTAAAAAAGAATGATTTAAAAAATTGCGCTGCTTTTTCTTCAGCTAATGACCGAAATGCATTCGCACACTCAACGCCTTGCGCTGGCCCAAGAGGAAATGCGTGTCCAAATTGAGCTGTTGCATCACGCAATGCGCGACCATTTCGCCCAGCAGCAAAGGGACGTGGGGGACGGAAGTCCCACCGATGGCATTTCCACCAATTGCATTCCTTCGTGTCGAAGGCCTAATTTTGTTGGTACAATTTCGTCAATTGATCGGTCGGAATCCATTGCACACCAACCGGAACAACAGCAGCAGCAACAGGGCACCGTCAGCAGTTTTTATCCGGTGAATAAAAGGCAAATGACCAAAATGAAAGTGACCGTTTAAGAAAAGGCTATTATAACGGCAGCCGACATTCACTGTTAATTAATTAATTGCCTGTCGCATTCGATCTCAATTGGCTGATTTAATTGCTCGAAATGATGACTCAATGTGCTCCTCACCACCTCTTCGATTTTTTTTTCTTTTGAATGCAATTGCCTTTTCACTAATTATTTAAAAAAGTGGAATAAAAATTAAGCAAACAAAAGGAGGAATTTATTACAACACAAAATGCCATCGCAAATAATCCTTTTGTACTTCTCCGTCAATTATTCTAATTTGTCATCGTTTTTTGTTCGCGTCTCAGCCTAATTTGAGTTGCCCAACTCGCAAAGGGCTCTTCGGAAAAGGCGTTCAAAGTCGCATCAAAAAACTCAGTCAAATCGATGGAGAGCCTTTTTTCGTAGGAAAAGGCCTGGGCCAACATATCCTCAAAATCAAAAAATTCAGAAAATATTTGAAATGAAATATTCTCTCCGAAATGGGTTCACAGATGAAAATGCTCAAAAGATTTGAATAGTCAAAAATTTGTCCGTCACCGTTTTTTTATTGCCTTCGCAGCTTTTCCGCTACGTTTTCATAATTTTTAGGTACTTATGTACTTTACAGACCATAAAAAAAATTTTATTTTTTAAATCGTTTAGAAAAAAATTTATAGAGGGTTTTCACGAATCTGCCATCCATTTCGATCAAATTTGAATCCCGAACCCTTATTCGAACAAAAACTAGAAAATTCAAATTTTCAAAAAATCATTTTATGGTACGAAATAACTGGAATACGGGTTTGGGGTTCGAACTTGGTCGAATGGATGTCAGATTCGTGATCAGCAACCCCGAAAACTCCCTAGAAATTTTTTTTTATAAAGATTTAAAAAATAAAAATTTTTTATGGTCTGTAAAGTACATAAGTACCGAATTTGTTTAATTCGTCGCTTTCGCGCACCATTTACCAATTTGTCCAATTGTTTCACTGCCTTTGCTTCCGCACTTTTTCCCTCGTCGTATTCCCTCCATAAGTTTTTCCATTCGTCGCCCACCGTTTCGGGCAACCAATTCGAAATAGTCTCAACAGCCTCAAATTCAGGTGGTTAAATATTGTTGTGTTACAATTTCTGCACGTACCTCTTTCTCTCTTTTGTACTTTTCTTCATTCGACACGCCGCAGTGGGGGGTAATATCTGTGGGGAGGGGGGGGGGGGGGACGAAGGTCAAAAAACAAAAATTGACTGAATAACCCCCAATAATCGCTTCGCCTATGTCGTGGACCAATGCCATTCGAATGCATTTGTTGACGTCCAAATCAGTTCGGTGCGCCGACAAAGTCATTGCTTAAAGTGTCTTTTCCATTTGTTGATGACGACAATTTATCATACCCAAAGTTGCCATCCGATACATATGAGAAGCGACTGTCTCAGGCTCCGAAATGCCGACGAGAACCCAACCTTTAACAAATGAGAAATGATTCGGTACAAAGGCAGTTTTCTTAAAACTTTTACATGAAACTTTCATTTGTCGTTTTTGTTTGAAGATTTAAAATGAATGTGTTTCTAAAAATTGGCACTTTTTCACTTTAGGGGCATGTCACAAAACCTAAGGGTAGGCAAAACGTTTAAGAGATGAATGCAATACAAATCAAACTAACCGGTCCGCTTTAAATGTTTTAAATTGTCAATGGCATCCAGAAGACTGAAGATATCGGTGGCACTCGGAGGGAAAGGAGACATTATGCAATAAGAAAAGATAAATGAAATAAAATTGGCAAAAGCGGAAATATTTTTGGATTGTCATTTCCATTTAGAGACAATTTTACAAGAATGGATCCATATAATATATGTTAAAAAAATTCCAATGATCGCTAAGTCTGAAGAATGGCCCTCAGATGGATGATTTCCTCCTCCAATCGCTCAATCTGACGCATAATCTCCGCCTCATCTTCATTAGGTAAGGAATTGTCGCCATTCACGTCCAAAACATCGAAGAGAAATTCGTTCAAATGATCCTACAATTGGGTTTTAACTGTTGAAACATTTTCAAAATCGAATGAATGAATGCCTTTGCTTGAGCAAGAATAACATCGCAACGGCCATTCTCCAAAAATCGACCGAACAAAAGGCCGCGCAAATGTCTGAACCGTTCGCTGTCGGCCGTCTCGGCCATGTTCATTTTCTGATTGAATAACGGCAGCAAAGACTCGTCCAGCACGGCATTCCAACCATCGAGAAGAATGGCACGGTCTTAAGGGGCACAAATGAATGAAATTTTCAAAAAAAAAGTGAAATATATGAGGTTCTAAATGGATTTTATGAGTCCAACCTTTTTGGAAAAGAAAATTTTCAAAAAAAAAATTTTTTTTTAATATTCTTTTAGGTTTCCAGTCAGGGGGTTGGAGAATACGATTCTAGCATCCATTTAGGCCCATTTCGAATCCCGAACCCGAACAAAAAGTCGAAAATTCATAATTTTCAAAACTCTCACTCCAGTTCCTAAATTGATTAATAAACAAGCTAAATTTGGTCACAAATTAGCGAAAAGTTAAAAAATAGTCATTCTTTACAGATTCGAACATAAAAGTGATTTTGAATTTGGGTTTTTGTACGAGTTCGGGATTCGAAACGGGCCAAAATCGGTGTCAGAATCGTATTCTGCGACCCTGAAAACCTATAATAGACTTAATTATTAGAAATTTTTTTTTGAAATTTTTCTTTTTTCATAAAGGTTGGACTCATAAAGTGCATTTAGAGCCGAAAAGAACTGCATTTTCCTTACACATTTTGGTCAATCCATTGCAAGTGAATCCGAACTCCTCAAATTGGAGTTCTGCCAATTTGAACTTTTTGAGTTTTTCCTTTTCGCTGTTTTTGTCTGATTTTGGCGTTAATTCCATTTTTTTATGGAGGGCGAGGCAACAAACAAATGGCGAGGCAACAAATAAATATGTAAGAGATGAAAACAATTTGGTATCTTAAAAGATTTTATAATTACCTAAATGCACAAATCACCCCAAAAATGAGATAAAATAATAAAACTTGTGCATAGAAACATAAAAAAAAAAAAAAATTCATTTTCCAAAAAATCAACAAAATTTGGTCGCCAATTTTGATTTTGAGTCAACATTTTTGTCAGCGTTGACGGGAAAAATTGAAATGATTGTCAAAAACATTATGCCAATATATCAAAATTAATCATATAACAGATTCTGACATTTTCCCCGAAAACCTCAAAATTTCTAAGAAAAGCCATAAAAAGCCTCAAAATTTCTAAGAGAAGCCACAAAAAGCATTCAAATTTTCTAAGAAAAGCCTCAAAATTTCTAAAAAAAAAAGCCACAAAAAGCCTCAAAATTTCTAAGAAAAGTCACAAAAAGCCGCAAATTCCTAAACAAAGCCATAAATGCCCTCATTGACCTATCAAAAAACCACAAAATAAGGCTGCTAAAGCCTCAGACCTGGGAGCCCTGGCCGAATAACCTTTAATTTGAGTTGAATTTACATATTTTTTAAACAGTCCAAATCGGTGATATTATTAATTTCATTCTCACATCACGGATAAAAATATTGTGAAAACTATCCATTGTTTTCTGCTGCTGCTGATGTCATTGTGATCGTCATTCTTTCACATCACTGTATGTATATAGCAAATTTTTCTGATAAAATGTCAAAAAAAAACTTGTATTTTTAGAGTTCGGCATTTTGAAAAAGCCTGGACCTGGATTCCATGTTGGACGTGGATTTCCCTGACAAAAATTACAGGTTGCCGAAAAACGGCCTGGACCTAGATCTTGGAATGAAAAACCCAGACCTGGATCCAAGTCCAGGCTGAGCTATAATAATTTTTTGTAATTTACACTCTCGGCTCTTTTGTGACAGAATTTGAAATATAGGCTAAGGCTATCCCGAAAATTTACTATCGAAATTTCTATGAAATTTTCCTAATAAATTTTTTTTTCACTAATTTCACTGTCTTCTTTTTTGGCACAGTATGAGCAGACGTGCCCGCTCACTGTTCTGTGTCAGCCGTCGACGAATGTCCGCCGCGTCGGCCGCCATGCTCGGCACCGCCGCTGGCGGTTCGGCACGCGTACGGCGCGAGGCCAGCCTTGTGCACGCGTTAATCGTCATTTTTCTCGAGTACAACAAACAAATTTTAATTCGAAATTAGGAAAAATTTTTGGGGCACTTTTGCTGTTTACAATTAGATACCCAGAAAAAAGGTACTTATCCCTTTTCTAACCCCTCCCAGAAAAAAAATTTTTTTTTTTTTTTTTACATTTTTTTCTTGGGCCGATAAAGACGTATCTGCTGTTTGCACGTTACCTTAAAATAAATAAAAGATGCGTTTTCAGCGCACCCAAAAAAATTTTATGGACGGGTCACAAATGGGATAAGTACCGAAAAAAATTCCAGAGGGGTGACCCTTTTGTTTTTTTTTGTCATAACTCGTGAAAACTTGTTCACCGGGTGATCGCTAATCACGAATCTAACATTTATTTCAATCAACAAATTCCTCAAAAGCCCTCCCCCCTTTATGGAAAATTGGACTATTTTTTAAACAAATTTTTTTTTTGCAATTTCCATTTTGTTTTTTCAGGTTTTTCTCCTGGGGTCTTCTGACTGTTCCGGTGATTAATGTGTTGGCCGATACCTTTCCAGCCAACAAATTCTTAATGAACGGTCTCATCTTGGGCTTAAAGGTTTGTTTGTTTTTTTTTTTGTAAAAATTTCGATTTTTTAGGAATTTTTGCAAAAAAACCGTTCCTAACTGAAACAACAGATTTTTGGAAAAAAAAAACAGTTTTCGGTATTCGTACTACAAATTTTGAGTCAAAATTTGAAAAAACCCAAGCAAATTAGAGTTCAAAACGGCAATATTGCCGAAAAATCTTCAAACTTTTCAAAAAATACCACCCACAAATTGTTCCAAATTTTCAACAATTGTCCATTTTCATTGTTTGGATAAGATTTTTTTTGAAGTTTCTGGTCAAGAATTCATAGAATTTTGCAAGCCAATTTTTTCCAATATTACAAACAAAAAAATTTTTTTTAATAAAATTTAACGAAAAAACTGACGGAGGAATTGAAATTTTGGGTTGACTAAATGCCAAGAAAAAATGTTTGTCCCCCATTTTCCAGGGCATTCTCTCCTTTCTCAGCTCGCCTTTGATCGGCGCTCTGTCCGACGTTTGTGGCCGAAAGCCGTTCCTTTTGCTCACCGTTTTCTTCACTTGTGTGCCCATTCCGTGCCTGAAAATTTCGACCTGGTACACCCAAAAAATCCGGGGAAAAATGGCACCCAAATTAAAAACGTGGCGGGGTGATTATTGGATTACCATGAACATTAATTAGTAACAGTGTTTATAGGTACTCATTGCCCCATCCATTTAAAACACCAAAAAAATTTTTAAAAATCTGCCTAAATTTGTCGCTTTTTTCGGTTTTCAAGAATTGTAATTTTTTAGCTATTTGTTTAAAGAAAAATTTTTTTTAAAAATTTTCTATTTTTCCAAAGAAAATTATAATTGTTAGTTTTGATAAATTCTTAAAAATTTTATAGGGCGGAAAGAAACAATATTTTGCTATCTGGTATTTGGGAAAATTTTTTTAAAATATGAAAAAAATTTCAAAAAATACATCTTTTTCAAAAAAAAATTCCAAACGCTTAAGGTGGTATTTCACACTGTTCACCCTGAGCGGCCTGTTCTCCGTCACGTTCAGTGTCGTGTTGGCCTATGTGGCGGACATAACGGAGCGCAGCGAACGGACAACCGCGTGCGGTTTGGTGTCCGCCACATTTGCCGCCTCGTTGGTCACATCGCCAGTAAGAAATTGGCATTTTTTTCAAAATATTTTTTTTAATTCCAAAAAATCGAAAAAATATATTCCAATACATTGTATCAAGTTTTATTTTATAGTATATTGAATTATTGAAAAATACGGCGTGAAAACCAAAAATGTTTGGTTTTAATTTGAAAAAAAATTTTTTTTTTTTTTTGCTAAACCCTCGAAAAAAATTTTTAAACATTTAACATTTTGACTTGGAGAGCTATTTGTTGTAGCTTTGTTTTGACTCATAAAATGGAGGAGAGGGCCTTGGTTTTTGAAAAAAAAATTCAGGTTTAGAAAAAATAAATAAAATTCCGAATTGTGCCACAGGCGTTGGGCGCCTATCTGAGCCGTGCCTATTCCGACGACGCGGTGGTGCTGCTGGCCACCGGCATCGCCGCGCTCGACCTGCTGTTCATCGCGCTGTGCGTGCCCGAGTCGCTGAAGTCGCCGGCGGTCAGTGCCGGCACGGGCGGCGGTGGGGAAAGTCCAGAGACCGACTCCGGTGGCACCGGAAAAAGTAAATACCAAAACACACACATTAATCATAAATCCGAAAAATGGGACGAGAAATATTCACCCCTCCCCTTAAATTTATAAAAAAAAATTTAAACCGAAAATTTTCAAAAAAAAATTTTTCACAATTTTTTATGAAAATTTAAAATGCAGGGCGGTATGTCAAACCCTCGCCGCTCAACAAATTAAAAAAAAATGTAAAATAAAATTAAAAATTTTCCCAGCCTCGCCACTCATTTAGGTTGAAAAATCCGGTACTTTTCTATTCCGGGGCCACAATATTCTAATTTTTTTTGTTTCCACATATTTATGGCATTTTGAAAAATCCGCCCATTTTTTAGTGTCCATCCTGAAAATTGAGGGCACCGACCCGCTGTTTGTGCTGCGCTTTTTGCGCGACGAGCCCACCGTGTTACGGCTGTGTGCCATCGTCTTTCTCAGCTATTTGCCCGAGGCGGGCCAGTTCAGCTGCTTCTTCGTCTACCTGCGATTGGTCCGTCCGTTCGGCACATTTTGCACTTTTGGACCCTTTCCCCAATCCTCACCAATTTATTTTTCGGAAAAAAATATAGAAACACATAATTTTTAACATATTGTTTAAAGTTCCCAAAAAAAAAAAATTTTTTTTTTCCTGACTTACCCCATTTTAACATATTTTTGCAATTTAGACCCCAAAAAATGGACAAAATTTATCATTTATTGGCCAAAAATGGCTAGTTACAAATTCCTGCTTTTTTTTCACTGGCGACAACAAAAAATTTTTAAATAACACTGGAGAAAAATTTTTTGGCTCAAAAAAAGGCTTCAGTTTTCCTCCGATTTTTTTTCTGGCTACACGCCTATACAAATAAATTTCATGAAACATTTAAAAAAAATTTAATTTTTTGAATCCCCTCTTTTTCAGGTTGTCGGCTTTTCGCCCGAGGCAGTTGCTCTGTTCATCGCCTTTGTTGGCGTTCTGTCCGTGTTCAGTCAGACCGTCTTTCTGCTGTTGATCACACGACGCTATGGGCCCAAAGTAAACATTTTTTTTAAATTTTCATGGCGACATTTAAGGAAATTTCGAAATTGAACCCGAAAAATTCCTTACAACTGGAGGTTTTCTAGAAAAAAAAAATTCAAAAAATTTTTTAAATTTTTCCATGGGGTAAACCATCAAAAAATCCCCCATTTTTTCAGTCCGCCATTACGCTCGGCCTGTTCTTCCAGTTCATCCAGTTGGGTAGAACAATTTTTCTCGTTTCTTGTATTTCAATTATTTTTTCTTGCATCTCCCATCTTTCAGTTTGGTACGGTCTCGGCTCGGCGCATTGGATGTAAAAAATGGGAAAAATGGTTTTTTACAAAAAAAAAAAAAATTTAGGATGTGGGGTGCCGGACTGTTCGCCGCCCTCTCCCAAACCTCATATCCGGCCATCTCCGCGTTTGTTTCCCTACAAACTGACAAGGAATTGCAGGGCACTGTCCAAGGCATTCTAAGCGGTCAGTCATTTTTCCAGAAATTTTTCAAAAATTCAAAAAATGTCCATTTTTTCATTTTTTTTTCATTTCATATAAATTTTATTTAAAAAAAATTAACGTAGTCATTTTTGTCCCTATTAAAAATTAAAACTATGGTAAAAAATTTACGGGAAAAAATCGAAAAAAATTCATTCATTGCTCATATTACTTGTAAAAAAGTGAATAAATCGGCATTTTTTTTAAATAATTTTTCAATTTGCAAATAATGCTGCCAAATTGAAAAAATTCATTTTTAAATGATTTTCTCAATTTTAATAATTCAAAAATTTTGTCAGGCATTCGCGGCCTCTGCCAGGGCATGGGCCCCGCCTTCTTCGGCCTCATTTTCTACGTGTTCAACATGGATCTGACATCGGATGCGGAGAGTGCCGGTCACATTGGCGTTGGGCCCCAATTTCCGGTGCCAAACATTCGGCTGCCGCCCTTCAAGCAGATCATTGCGCCGAACAAAAGCAGTGCCCAGCAGGAGCGGTTGAGGCCGGACAACGAAGCGATGGTAATGGGAAAAATTTTTTTTTTGAGTTTTTGAAAAAATTTTGTATTTTTTTTGTCTAGCTAAGTAATGGTTGATTGTTTTTGTAATTTTTTTTTTGAAAAATCAAATAAAAAATCTAACAAACTTTTGGTATGCTCTAGAATCCATTAACTGGACAAGCCCGTATGCAAAAAAAAAAAAAAAAAAAATTTCAGAGGGTTGAATCCGATAACCATTTTTTTTGTTTTGCTCTTGTTTTCTACTTCTTTCTTCAATATTTTTTAAATGTTTTCAGCGTTTGAATGAAAAAGGAGGAATTTGTAGCCTCAAAAATTACTAATTTTTGCCATTTTTGGGGTCAAATTGCAAAAAAAAAAATTTTTTTTGCTAAAATGGGGGTTCGCCGCTAGGAAATTTTTTTTTAAATCTCAAAGCAATTTCTTACGATTAAATTAATTAATGAGATTTTCAAAAAGTTTGCCCATTTTTTTTTCTTCCAAATCGGGGTGGAGGGGTTTCCACTTGGATTTCAAAATTTTTTTTTGTTTTAATTACCTATTTAAAACACAAATAATAAATTAGCAATTAATTTAAATTCGCCCCATTTGTCTCAGGGTCTGATCCCGGGCCCGCCCTTTCTGTGCGCCGCTCTGCTCGTGTTCATGGCCATCCTGCTCAACTGGTCGCTGCCGGCGAGTGCGGCGAGCGCTGCCGCGGCGCGCAAGCGACTGTTGCTGATGAGGCGAGGCGGCGGCGGTTCTACGAGCGGTCGCCATCACCACGCGGCGTCCGACGTAGCGGCGCTGCTCATTGACGACAACGGTAGCGAGAAGGCGGCAAGCGAGTGAGGGCGAGTAGAGGGAGAGCGGCGGCGAGTGGCGAGTGTACAACGGCGGCGACTACGACTGAACTCGCTGACCCACACCCGCGGCGAGTGTGGCGGAGGGATGGAAAAAAACAATTGCATTTATTTCCCATTGGAAAAAAACTAAATGTTGTTGCACAAAAAACAATTGTAAATTCTTTTGGGTACGCCTTATTTTGTTCATTCATTTTGTTTCGTTTTGTCGGGTCCGTAGCCAAAAAAAAAAAAAATTTTAATTAGACGCCGTCGGAGAAAAAAAATTGGCATTTCTGACAAATTTGCTAACTGAATTTGGTCGAAAATAACAAATTTTAAGAGGACTTTTTGCAAATTTTTGTGTAAAACCCAAATTTTTAGTGAAATTTATTCAGAATTGGTCAAAATTTTCGGAAAATTTACACACCTCTTGGTTACGGACTTGTTGTTGTTGCTGTTATATGTTACATTTCCTCCTCTCTTTTTTTCTCCAATTTGTTGCTACCATTTCCTTTTTCCTTACCACCTTTTCTCTCATGCCAGTTTTTCACATTTTATATTTTTAAAATTAAAAAAAAATGTGAATCAATTTGAAAAATAGACGTCGAATGGGGGAGTTTGATTGGGTCAACATGGAAAACGAATTTTTTTATAAAAGAAAACAAAAAAATTCGGTACTTCCGGGTTATGCTGCCCTCCCCCCCCCCCCCCCTCAAAAAATTCCAAAATTCGTAATTTGGGATTTCCAGGATCGCTGATCACGAATATGATATTTATTTTAACATCTATGACTTTTAATCATAGATTTAACAAAATATCTGAATTTGACGAGATTTTGCGAATTTTTTTGAGGGGGGGGGGGGCAGCATAACCCGAAAGTACCAAAAATTCATGCTAGAAAAACGAAAACTCTGATTTTTAGAGAATTTAAAAATCTGAACTTAGCCGAAATTTTTTTTTTTTTTTGATTTTTTGTCCGAATTCGAAATATTATTTTTTAAATATGTTTTTCGGATTCGGAGATTTTCCAATTGTTATGCTGTGTTACACCGAGTAAAGGCCACTTTTTATACAGAAATGTATCACATAATTTGTTACTACTTTGGTTGTATTCTCACATTTTCCTCCACCATTTCACCGCATATTCATCTTTTTTATTGCTCGAATGTTTTTTTCGGGTACCGAAATTTGTGAAAAAAAAATGTTTTTTTTTCTGGACAAATTCACAGATTTTTTTACCTTTATTATACGGTCATTTTTTCAGTTTTTTTCTATTTAAAAAAAAAATTTTACCATTAAATTTATTATGCTTGAAATTTTATAAATTGTATTCAGACTTCTTGAACATGGTATAAGTTGGTTATGGAAGCGAATTTTTCACAATTATGGCCAATTTTTTTTTTCTAAATTTTTTGGCCTCTAACCTCGGTAGTAGAAACGTTTTTTAAGTTCAATTTTCGTGACAAATAAAAATTTCAAAAATTTCTTTATTACAAAAAATGGAAGAACTATGCATTTGTTGTCATAGGTATACACAATTGTAGAAGAGCGACGAGGATAGAAAGGAAGGAATGCGAGTGATTAAAATTGATTGATTGATTAATTAGGTGTTTGGTATGTCAAAAATGGAATATAATAGGTATACTGTAAAATGGAATATTATGGTATTACTGTATATATATGGAGGAGAAAAGTGATGAGTGGAGGGTTTTGTTGGAGATTTCTGCCGGTTAAACACAACAAAAAGCAAATGAGAACAGACACTCTCACTGTGAATAAAAAAAATTTGGTGATGGTCGAACACTGTGAACGGCCCGGAATTAAAAAAAAATCAGGACACCAGCAATAATAAAATGGTAGTACATTTTTCAAAAATATTGCAGTCACTTCCGTCAAATTGGCCAACAATCGAAAACAGTGGATAAAAATGGCATCCCTGTTGAGATTCTCTGGACCCCGGAAAATTCCTTTTTCACAAATGCCGGAGGGCAAATTTTTGGGAAAAAAATCGGATCATGTCCAGCTGAAGCACCACCACCAACCAGCACAGACAGAGCAGGGAGGGGATTATGGACAACAAAATGTGAGGGGGTGGGGAAGTGAAAATGAAATTAAAAAGTTTGTATCTTGAAAATTTTGAGAAAAAAAAAATTTTTTTTCCGGCATCCGGCATTTTACTGTCTCTTAGGCATCATATTTATATTTTGGTCCAACATGATGATGATGCCACTCCACTTTCACTTGCCAAACGGGAAAAAATTCTTCACAGAGTCCAGTGCCGAGTTCACCGCCGTTTTGGCCTTCTGAAAAAAGGAAAAAAACATTTTTTTTTTTTTTGAAAATAAGTAAAAGAGACCTTAAGTTTTCACGGGTTGTCCATTTTTTCGATTTTTTAAAAATGGGAGAGAAATTTTCCCGATTTATTTTCGCATTTCCCGCTTTTTCTCCGTATGTCTTTCGCATCAATAATTGAAAATTAACCAAATTGTTATGCCGATTTTTGAAAATGCATTCAAATTTGGAGACCACTAATTTTTTCCCCGGTGTTATATTTTTTCAGAAAAATATAGGCATTGAGCGAAAAATGTACTTTTTTTTTATTTACAGATTTTCGCCAAAAATGACCCGTTTTCGGGTCAAGAATTCGGGCATTTTTGAGCGAATATATACACAAAATTCACGAAAATTTCCTCCCCTGTCCGCTCTAATACAGCCCCCCGCACTCCATTTGCCGCAAAATTTTCAAAAAAAAAAAAAATTTTTCCAGGGACAAAGAGAGACCTCCACTTGTTCAGTCAGGCCCAGCTGGCCAATGATGGAGTCCTCCTCCGCCGCCATTTCGGCCGCCAATTCCTCCGGCGTTTTCTTCCGTGCCGAGCCCACGCGGCCGTCCTCAAAGCCGGCACCCATTGAGCCGCTTTCGTCCTGGAAAATTTTCAAAATTTACGAAAATTTGTGCGTCCAAAATTGTGCCCGAGTGAAATGGAGAAAATTTACAAATTTTTGGATTAGAATTTTTTTGAAAAAAAATCTTGGCCCCAACCCGAACTTACATATATATTTTTCTATTTAACAGGCTAAGGATTTTTGAAAACCAGTGCCCCCCCCCCCCCCCTCTACCGAATTTTTCATTTTTCTTGGTTATCAGGCCTCGTAACAATTTTTTTTGAAAATCCACCTCAAATTTTGCATCTTTTTTCTTGGTTACCAGGCCTGCTAACAAAAAGGGCCCATGGCCTCGCCTATACGAATTTTTCAAACGCTTTTTTTCCCATGCCTTCTTGTGCAAGTTGTATTTGTTGCGAATTTGGTCCCGCATTTTCTCCCGTTCCACCTCCATTTTTCGGTGCTTCTCCTTTCGACGTTCCTCCAATTCTTGGCGGGCAGCGATCACCTGTAAAAAATGGCAAAATTAGCAAAAATTTTCCATAATTTTTTCCAATTTAAGGCATAGGGTGGAGCCATTTGTTTTCAAAAAAAAAATTCACATGAAAACTTGGGCTCTATTGCAGTTCAAACGACCATAAATTTTTTTTTTTTTTTGCAAGTTTAGTGAACCATAACTTTTTCAAGAAGCATCCAAATTAAACATTCTTAGTATCATTCGATAGCTCTAAAAATCCTCTATTAGCATGCAAAATTTCAAAAAATTTCGTTAGGTTTCAAAAAATGTATGGTCAAAAATGTTTAGAAAGCCAACGAAATTTTTTGAAATTTAGCAGGCTAATATAGGATTCTTAGGGCTCTCGATGATACTAAGAATTAGAGATCGACATTTTGAAAAAAGCCTGGACCTGAACCTGGATTCCATGTTGGACCTGGACCTTGATTTCCTGGACAAAAATCCAGGAAAAATCCAGGCTCCTCGAGACCTGGATCCAGGCCTGGACCTGGATTTTTTGAAAATTGTTTTAAAAATCAAAAAAATGTTTGAAAAAAGTAATTATTTGCTTAGAAGGATCTAAAAATATCTAATTAATAATAATAATGTGTTTTTAAATTTATTTAATCTGTTTTTGAAAACTTGAAAAAACATCGGTCACTTGAAAAAATAAATTCTAAAATTTTGTCCAGGAAAATCCAGGTTTTTTCCTGTTTTGCCTGGACCTGGATTTTTTTTCACATTTGACCTGGACCTTGATTTCCTGGACAAAAATCCAGGAAAATCCAGGTTGCCGAAAAATGGCCTGGACCTGGATCCAGGAAAAATCCAGGCCTGGATCCAGGTCCAGGTCGATCTCTAATAGGGGCTTTTTTGAGGTTGTTAATGCGATTTTAGCCCCCAAGAATTGCCAATTTTTTTTTGTTGATATTTCACACCTCCGGATCCTCTCCTTCCGCCGTTTTTTGCTCATCATCGCCGCCCAATTTGTTGGTCACCTCGTCAAACTTATTGCCCACCATTTGCTTCATCAAAAAGCCGGCCATTTTTGTTAAATATGTAGAAATTTACTGGCCAAAAAAATTGGCTAAAAAATAGAGAAAAAAATATGAAAATTTTTAAATTAGCGGTACGATTTGGCTTTTAGGGGTAAAGCAAATTTTTAGAGTAAAAGTAAAAATTTCTTGGCGAAATATTTTTCTAAAATCAAAAAATTGGCCAAAATTGGACAGTTCTATGCTTCCAACCTTTTCAAACCGTACGGGTAAGATAAATTTGGTATCATTCGAAAGAATTTCCGTGAGTTAAAGCCTGAAAAATTTCGAATGATACCAATTTTGTCCGGCTTTGACCGTTCGAAAAGGGTTAGAATTTAATTGTCAAATTTTGTCCAGTTTTCTATTTAAAAATTTCATTTTTGCCTTCGAGCCAAATTAGCATCAAATTTTAAAATATGCAAATAAAGTGAAAACTCAGCGACAAAAGGCGGTAACATTGGGGAAAAAAATGCTTAGGAAAGCTGCTTTTTTGTGTTGAAAAGTTAATTTCATGTTAGTGTTTGTTTAGGTTAGCTTTTCAGCGGAGCTTGGCATGTTGAAAAATTTTTCTTTTTATAAATTTAAATTTTCTAGGGTTTTTATTTCAATTTAAATTACGAGGATAAACTAGAGCTCGGCATTTCGAAAAAAGGTGGGATAGTGTTTTCTTGAAAACAGGAAACTTAAACGACACAAAAAATAAAGAAAATCCAGGTCAAGCTTGGAAAAATATTTTTTTTCTATCCTAAAAAATCATTCAAAAATTTTTCCATTGGTAAAACATAAAACTAGTTGGTTGGATATAAAAAAAATGGCACTCTCACACCAAATGGGCCGAGGTCGGCACCAGATGGCCCCGCATTTGGTGGTTGGAAAAAATGCCGAAAAAATTGGGGCACTTTCCCCCCACGGGGCGGGAGCAATTTCCTGTCAATTGAAACTGGCCAAGGCCAAGACCGCCGACAACGCCATTCATGAGAGGGGAAAAGCATAGAATTTCAACGGGGCTATAGTGGAGAAACATGAGAGGAGAAGCATTCTCTCTCATTGTGTGCCATGTGTGCCGCCGGCATTTGGCCAATTGAACGGGCGGCGAAATGCCGTGGCCACCAAATAGTGTTTTTTTTTCTTCTCCGAAGGACGGCAGGGTGGCGGGCGCCGGGTGGGAACAGACTTGGCCATTTTTTTACCCATTGATTTTGCTGCTTGTAAGAAGTGGGCGCCCTCCTACTTTTTTTTTGCCGAGTTTTACTATAGGCGGCATAAAGTGCATTTGAAAAGCGAAAAGAGACCGGAAATTGCCTGAGGGGGGGGGGGGAGGTTAAGGAGAGAAAGAGAAAAAATGACAGACCGAGAGCGAAAGAGAACGGAGAGAGAGAGAGAGAGTGAGATAGAGGGAGAGAATGAGAATCAGAGAGAGAGAGAGGGAGAGAGAGAGAGGGAGAAAGAATGAGAATCAGAGAGAGAGAGAGAGGAGCAAGGGAGGGAGAAAAAAGAGAGAATCAGCAAAATGATGGTTAAGAGAAAAAGATGAAAAATGGAGAGAGATGAAAAGCAAAAAGAAGGGGGGAGGGGGAGGAAGAGAAAAAGGGACAAAAAAGAGAGAGAAATAACGCGCCAAAAACAGGCACAAAAAGTGAAAAAAGGCATAAAATGACAAAAAAGGCACAAAAAATTTTATATATTTTGGACAAAAAAAATTTTCGTTGAAACCCATGATAATTACTTACATATTGGGAGTTACGGCACTCCTGACTTATCCGGGGGATTTTTAAAACGATCGAAACTTGATAAATTTGGTATCATTCGAAAGCTCTTGATGAGCTAAGTCTAAAAATCAGAGGATGAAGTTGATCCGTCCGATATAAACCGGTTTTTGAACCGGTTCAAAACTCGAAAAATTGAGATTTTGCACTATAACTTTTTTTTAAAACGATCGAATCCTGACAAATTTGGTATCATTCGAAAGGTCTTGCCGAGCTTAGTCTAAAAAAACAAGGTATAAATTCGAACCGACGACATCTGAGCACTCGGACAATTGAGTCCCAGTGAAAATGGACATTTCAGTACCAATGAAAAATGGATAAACAAAATGAAACAAATTTTCGCAAAAGGGAGCATGCGAAGACGGAGCAAGTAGTGGGGCGAGACGGAGGGCGGAGGAAGACGTCTGACGAGCGCCACAGGCGGTTGACTGCTTCAACCGCATGCGGACTTCTTCCGTAGCCCGTAGTCTCGCCCCACCTACTGGCCGCCGTAGTCGAGTGTGCGGCGGTTTTTTAGCGCAATAACAAAAAACAAAATTTTTTTTTAATTTGTAGTTGTGCCAAGTTCATTGATTCTGAACCGGTTCAAAAGCCTATTATTGTCAGATGGCGTCCATTCAACTTCATTCCCTGAATTTTAGACTAAGCTCGTCAAGAGCTTTCGAATGATACCAAATTTGTCCGGATTAGATCGTTTAAAAAAAAGTTATAGTGCAAAATATCAATTTTTCGAATTTTGAACCGGTTCAAAAACCGGTTTATAATTTGTCGGATCAAATTCATCCTCTGATTTTTAGACTTAGCTCATCAAGAGCTTTCGAATGATACCAAATTTGTCAGGTTTCGATCGTTTTAAAAATCCCCCGGATAAGTCAGGAGATTCGGAGTTACTTATATATTTCGGGAAAAAGGGCACGAAAAAGCATAAAAGTCAAAAAAGACAAAAAATCACATGCCCGCCGGTCCTCCTCAGTTCGGCACCGGCGCGATTCGGCCCCAGCGGCTTTTTGGCTATAAAATTTTTCTTTGCCTACCAAATCCAACAATGTTGGTATCATTCGAAAGCTCTAAGTGTCCTCTATTAGCCTGCAAAATTCTGAAAAATTTCGTTAAGGTTTAAAAAAGTTATGTCAGAAGAGTTCAAAAAAAACCAAATTTTCCAACTTTTTTGGCCATAAATTTGTTCAAAATGCCATTCAAATGGGGTAGGAAATGGACAAACTCTAATCACTAGGAAAATGAACCTGTTCAGGCATCAGGGTATAGACAATATCATGGAACAAAAGGACATGCTAAACATGGGATAAAACGACATCCTGACCAACGTGGAAATAAATTAAATGATCAGGGAGGGAAGGGAAAACGGCACTGATCAGAGCGAAAGGGGAACACACTGATCAGAAATGATCAGGCCAAAACAGGAGAGGAATTCCAAATTTTGAATTTTCGACCTTTTGTTCGAGTTCGTGACTCGAAATAGTCAAACTGGATGTCATATTCATAATCAGCGATCCAGAAATCCCCATAAACCAGGGTGCGGATCGAAAATTTTTCAAAATCAGAACATCGAGCCCAAAAAATCAGATTTTGGGGTAAAAAATCAGAACATTTTGCAAAATTGCTTCAAATCAGTATTTTTTACAATTTTTCGATCAAAAATGTATCAAATATTATATTTTTCGTCTCCCATTATCGGTTTTAACAATTTTGTGGAAGAAATTAGCAAATCATAAATTTTAGCACATTAGGGATCAAAAAATCAAAATATTAACAATTTTCTTGCGGCACATTTTTCCAAAAAACTTTTGGGAAATGGGCGAGGGGGAGGGTCCGGCGGTGCCGATAGGCGCCGCCGGAAAAATTTTGAAAATTTGAGTATATTTTTTTAACAGATTTTGTCCAAAAATTGTCCAAATTTTGTGATTTTCAAGCCAATTTTTAAGAAAACAAAGGATTTTTAGGGTCCGGCGGTGCCGACAGGCACCGCCGTGGAAAATTTTTTTGGAATCTGAGTGATATTACGCCATAAAATTACCAATTTTTGAAGAATTTTACGAAATCAGAACAAAATTTGGTCGCTATCCCGAAATCAGAACATTTCTGATAAATCAGAACATTTTTATTTTCTCAGATTTGGACCCTCCAAATCAGAACATTTCTGATAAATCAGAACAGATCCGCACCCTGCCATAAACAAGTTTCCATGATTTTTTATAACAAAAATTTTTCTGCCAAAAAATGGTACGATCACTAATCATTATCATCATCATAATTATAATCACGATTCATCAGCATCTAATTGCGTTCATCATCCGCCTCCTCCGCATTTTCGTCATCACCGGGCACCCAATGATACGTACAAAAGCCGGCAATAAAACTGCACAAACTAAAAAATATGAGATGGAAAAGGTTAAATTGAGAGAAAAAAAAGTGGAAAACGTACGCAACAATGATTTTTGGATGCATTGTCAGAGGGAGAAAAATTCGAACAGAGAGAGAGACGCAAATAAATGGCGAATGGAAAATAAAAATGAAAAAGTGGCGGAGGAGCAACCGCTTTTATATTAAATTTTATTGAAGAAATGATTTTTTACCGAGAAATGAGAGCGAGAATTGACCCACGAGAAGCCAAAAACCCGAGAAATTTCTCGAGTCGAGAAATCTTTAGGGATTATTTAAAATGTATTAAAAAACAAAAAATTATTTTATGGTTGTCAAACATTATGCCAATTCATCAAAATTAATCATAAAATTTAACAGATTCTGACGATTTCCCTCAAAATTTCTCAAAAAGCCTTCAAAAAAACCCTCATTAAAAGGGAGAATTTTTCGACTTTTTGTTTCGGACCCAGGATGCGAAATAAGTCAAAATGGATCTCAGATTCATAATCAGCGAACCAGCTAACCCCCATAAAAACGTCTCCACGATTTTAGAACAAAAAATTTTTCTTCCAAAAAAAGGTGGGGGGGGGGGACTCCATCTATAGTATTACCCTTGCATTTAATAAAGATTACAATGTTCACGATCACTAATCATTATTATCATCATCATAATTACAATC
Source organism: Heterodera schachtii (assembly GCA_023374025.1). Taxonomy (NCBI): domain Eukaryota; kingdom Metazoa; phylum Nematoda; class Chromadorea; order Rhabditida; family Heteroderidae; genus Heterodera; species Heterodera schachtii. Next base: position 169,779 of record SIJG01000127.1, read on the forward strand.
ACTATCATTATTATCATCATCATCATAATTCCGATCACTAATCCTCATCATCGCCTGTCGTCATCATCCTCATCATCTCATTTTCGTCATCATCATCATCCTTCTCATTGTCGTCATCATTACGACCACTAATCGTTATCATCATCATCATTATTGCCGTCATTATCCTCATCAGCTCATTGTCGTCATCATCATCATCCTCTTCATTGTCCTCATCACGTAACATCCAATGCATGATACCAGCGCCGACAAGAAAACCGCACAAACTAAAAAAATGAAATGGGAAAGGGAAAAATTGAGAAAAAAAATGCGAAAAACTGACAAGTCGTCTTTTAAAGGCATTGTCAGAGGGAGAAAAACTCGAAGAGAGTGAAAAAGACGAAAATAAATGGCGAATGGAAAATAATAATGAAAAAGTGGCGGAGGAGCAACCACTTTTATACTACTAAATTTTATTGTTGCCGTTGTTGTTGTTGGTTAGGGATGCGAGAGAAATGATTTTTTCCCGCGAATCGAGACCGAGAAGCGAAAAACCCGAGAAATTTCTCGAGTCGAGAAACCTTTATGAAATTAATTGTTTAAATCAAAAAGACATGAAAAATAAGGGGTGGGTCAACCGGAATTTTTTTTTTTTTTTGCGAAGAAGTCTCAGCATCGAATTGACGACCTTTTTTTTCTTTTCATGGGTGGAGTTCGGTTTAGTCCAGGGTTTCAATTTGTTCTGATTTATCAACAGCAGCTGGAGGGATGGTAATTACTAGGGCCCGGATTTTTAGATTTTCAACAATTTTTTTTTGCAGTTAGCATTTGCTGAGATAAGCGCAAAAACACACACATTTTCTTCGATCAATTTTCGATTTAGAGCGACTTTTTAGCAACTATTTTCAACTATTTCTGCTTTTAAACAAAAAATTATTATGAAAATGCAATAAAAAAAAACAAAATGCACGCCTGAGAAGCGACCTAATTTTTTTTCAAAAAATACACCTTGAAAAATCAACTTTTTTTAAAAAAAAATTCAAAAAAGAAACGATTTTTCAAAAATCAAAAATCCTGGCCATGATTTGGCGGATGATCGAAAACTTTTTACGCTTCAAAATCTTCAAACGTGTTTTAATTACAATTGTGCAACCGAAAAGGATAAAGATGAGGAAATTTTAAAAATTCATACATTTATTAACATTTTTTTCCAATTTTTTTAGCAACTATTTTGGCTTTTTTAAGTTTTTTAATCGGGATTAACATTAACATGGTAATTGTGATCATTTTGGCGCGCCGCCGGCTTAATGTTGCTAATGGCATTGTAACCCTGTAAGAGTTGAAGAATTTTCGCATCGACGGCACGATATTTGCGCGTTTTTTGATGAGGGAGTTCACCATCGACGACGCATCGTGCGCGATGGATGTCTGCGTCAGGGGTGGGGCGAAACCGAGATCCGCGGATTTTGGCCAGGCGGATTTATGTAAAAAAGTTTTACGCACGAGCTTATTAATTTGGTTGAATTTGAGCAGGGTAGCCAGATGAAAATTTTCAAAAGCCTCATTTGGCATGCAAAAAAACCTCATTTTGGGTCAAAAAGCCTCATTTTTACAAAATTTATTCAAAACACGTTTAAAATGATCAAATGTTGTATTTTTGATTGTCCATGATCAATTTGAGCAATTTTTTGTTTGAAATAAGCATTTGTGAAATTCTGAGCACGAAAAATCGAAGTTGATTTTTCTGCGGCGCTTTTTCCAAAAAACTTGGGGAACAAGAGGGGCCGGCGGTGCCGATAGGCGCCGCTGGGGAAAATTTTGTGTTTTTTTTTTGGAAAAAATTGGTTATTTTCTGATTTTTAAAAAAATTAGCAATTTTTTTGGAAAATTTGGATGAGATTTTCGTTTTGATGCTCTATTAAAAACCCAAATTATTAAATAATTGTAAAACATTATGCCAATGTATCAAATTTAAAAAGATTCTGAGGATTTTCCCCAAAAGCCTCAAAAATCCTCAAAATTTCTCAAAAAGCCACAAAAATCCTCAAATCCTCATTTTCCAAAAAATCCTCATTGACCTATCAAAAAGCCACAAAATGAGGATAAATCCTCAGATCTGGCTACCCTGAATTTGAGCCAATGACATTTTTTATTTTCCTACCCCTTGGCGGATTTAAGAAACGCCCACCCTAGCACCACTTTTGCTCATATTTAATCACCCGGGAGTTCTCAAATTTACAAAATTCCTCCACCCTCCAGCGTCGCCTTTTCGGACAACGCCGACGCAGGGCAAATTTTCATAATTTTGTAAAAAAAAAATAATAATAATAATTAAGGTTGACAAATCTCCAGTTCGGGACAAATGTGCATAAATCAGAACATTTGTGACAAAAATGCTTCTTCAATTAAAATGTGTTGTTATGCCACAAAAACTAAAGAGAGAGAGAGAAAAAGAGAGGTAGAGAGAGAGAGATAAAGAGAGAGAGAGAAAAAGAGATAGAGAGAGAAGAGAAAAACAGAGAGGTAGAGAGAGAGAGAGAGAGAGAGGTAGAGAGAGAGAGAGAGAAGAGAAAAACAGAGAGGTAGAGAGAGAGAGAGAGGTAGAGAGAGAGAGAGAGATAAAAAGAGATAGAGAGAGAAGAGAGAGAGAGAAGAGAAAGAGAGAGCGAGAGAGATAGAGAAAGAAAAAGAAAAATAGAGAGAAAAGAAAATAAGAGAGAGAGAGAGAGAATGAGAGAGAGGGAGAGAAAGAGCGAAAAGAGCGAGATAGAAAGAGAGAGAGAATACGAGAGAGAGAGAGAGAGAGAGAGATAAAAAAAGAGAGAGAAAGAAAAAAAATAGGCAAAATGATTTTCTTATTTTGTAAAATTTTTCATATTGTGAAGCTCCAATTCATGACAAACGTGAAAAATGAGTACACATGTGCCATAAATCCACGCAAATTAACACCACGTTTTAAATGCCAACCAAATTTAATCCCACGGAAATTGTAATAAAAATGGATTCACATTCATCGCAAAGCATTCTCATTCTAAGATTTACTTATTCACAGCATTAATATTTTATGTATTATTTTAAATTATTAAAATTAAATTAAAAATTTTTATGCTAAAATTTTTTATTTTAATAAATAATTACAATAATAAAAATTTATAAATTTGCCTTTGATTTTATTTAAAATTTAATTTTTGAAATTTTCTATCTATTGGGCCAGGGCTTTTAAAAATTTTTCATTTTTAAGCAGGGTTCGGATCGAAAATTTTTCCAAATCAGAACATCAGGCCCAAAAAATCAGATTTTGGGGTCGAAAATCAGAACATTTGTGACAAAAATGCTTCTTCAATTAAAATGTGTGGTTATGCCACAAAAACTAAAGAGAGAGAGAGAGAAAAAGAGAGGTAGAGAGAGAGAGATAAAGAGAGAGAGAGAAAAAGAGATAGAGAGAGAAGAGAAAAACAGAGAGGTAAGAGAGAGAGAGAGAGAGAGAGAGGTAGAGAGAGAGAGAGAGAAGAGAAAAACAGAGAGGTAGAGAGAGAGAGAGAGGTAGAGAGAGAGAGAGAGATAAAAGAGATAGAGAGAGAAGAGAGAGAGAGAAGAGAAAGAGAGAGCGAGAGAGATAGAGAAGAAAAGAAAAATAGAGAGAAAAGAAATAAGAAGAGAGAGAGAGAATGAGAGAGAGGGAGAGAAAAGAGCGAAAAGAGCGAGATAGAAGAGAGAGAGAATACGAGAGAGAGAGAGAGAGAGAAAGATAAAAAAGAGAGAGAAGAAAAAAAATAGAACAAAATGATTTTCTTATTTTGTAAAATTTTTCATATTGTGAAGCTCCAATTCATGACAAACGTGAAAAATGAGTACACATGTGCCATAAATCCACGCAAATTAACACCACGTTTTAAATGCCAACCAAATTTAATCCCACGGAAATTGTAATAAAAATGGATTCACATTCATCGCAAAGCATTCTCATTCTAAGATTTACTTATTCACAGCATTAATATTTTATGTATTATTTTAAATTATTAAAATTAAATTAAAAATTTTTATGCTAAAATTTTTTATTTTAATAAATAATTACAATAATAAAAATTTATAAATTTGCCTTTGATTTTATTTAAAATTTAATTTTTGAAATTTTCTATCTATTGGGCCAGGGCTTTTAAAAATTTTTCATTTTTAAGCAGGGTTCGGATCGAAAATTTTTCCAAATCAGAACATCAGGCCCAAAAAATCAGATTTTGGGGTCGAAAATCAGAACATTTGTGACAAAAATGCTTCTTCAATTAAAATGTGTGGTTATGCCACAAAAACTAAAGAGAGAGAGAGAGAAAAAGAGAGGTAGAGAGAGAGAGATAAAGAGAGAGAGAGAAAAAGAGATAGAGAGAGAAGAGAAAAACAGAGAGGTAGAGAGAGAGAGAGAGAGAGAGGTAGAGAGAGAGAGAGAGAAGAGAAAAACAGAGAGGTAGAGAGAGAGAGAGAGGTAGAGAGAGAGAGAGAGATAAAAAGAGATAGAGAGAGAAGAGAGAGAGAGAAGAGAAAGAGAGAGCGAGAGAGATAGAGAAAGAAAAAGAAAAATAGAGAGAAAAGAAAATAAGAGAGAGAGAGAGAGAGAATGAGAGAGAGGGAGAGAAAGAGCGAAAAGAGCGAGATAGAAAGAGAGAGAGAATACGAGAGAGAGAGAGAGAGAGAGAGATAAAAAAAGAGAGAGAAAGAAAAAAAAATAGGCAAAATGATTTTCTTATTTTGTAAAATTTTTCATATTGTGAAGCTCCAATTCATGACAAACGTGAAAAATGAGTACACATGTGCCATAAATCCACGCAAATTAACACCACGTTTTAAATGCCAACCAAATTTAATCCCACGGAAATTGTAATAAAAATGGATTCACATTCATCGCAAAGCATTCTCATTCTAAGATTTACTTATTCACAGCATTAATATTTTATGTATTATTTTAAATTATTAAAATTAAATTAAAAATTTTTATGCTAAAATTTTTTATTTTAATAAATAATTACAATAATAAAAATTTATAAATTTGCCTTTGATTTTATTTAAAATTTAATTTTTGAAATTTTCTATCTATTGGGCCAGGGCTTTTAAAAATTTTTCATTTTTAAGCAGGGTTCGGATCGAAAATTTTTCCAAATCAGAACATCAGGCCCAAAAAATCAGATTTTGGGGTCGAAAATCAGAACATTTTGCAAAATTGCTTCAAATCAGTTATTTTTATAATTTTTCATCAAAAAGGTATTAAAAATTATATTTTTTGCTTCCGATTATCATCTTTAAAAATTTTAGTGAGGAAATTAGCAAATTGAAATTTCAGTGCACTCGTGATGAAAAATCAGATTTTTAAGAATTTTTTTGCGGCGGATTTTTCCACAACTTTTGGGAAATGGGCGAGGGGAGAGGGTCCGCCGGAAAATTTTTTTTTTTTGTAATTTCGTACTGATTTGTTAACAAATTTTCACCAAAAAAGGCCAATTTTTGCAATTAAAAGCCAAGCGACGACTTTTCCTTGCGTTTAACGATGCCTATTTTTTGTCGCGATTTTTTCAAAAAATTTTAGGGGATGGACAGGTCAGAGGAGCGGCGTCCGGCCGGGGGGGGGGGCCCAACTCAAAAAGTCGATTCTTAGGGGTGTATTTTTCTTTTTTTAGGACAATTTTTAGGGGTATATTTTTGGTTTTTTGAAATCCCGAATTATGGGTGTATTTTACAAAATTTTTCGCCAAAAAATTAATATTTTTTGCCATTTTGGCCTTAATTTTTCAAAAATATGGTAAAATGGGGGTCCGGCGGTGCCGATAGGCGCCGCCGGGAAAAATTTTCGACTTTTAATTCGATTTGTTTTGTTAACAGATTTTTGTCAAAAATTGACCAAATTTTGCCACAACTCTTATATTTTCTTGACAAAAAGTGACATTATGCCACAAAATTTTCAAAAATATGAGTTTATCTAAGAAATCAGAACAAAATTTGGTCACTAGCCCAAAATCAGAACATTTCTGACAAATCAGAACAGATCCGAACCCTGTTTTTAAGTTAAGCGAGAGAATCAAAGACACAAATTCCATTGTTTTCGGGCTTTCTTTTTCTGCAGATCGAGAAAATGCGTTTGATTTTTCTGCTGCTTTTGGCAACCCTTTTGCCAATGAGCGAATGCAAAGTACAAAAGGACTCGAAAAAATCTGTAAAAGTGCCAAATAAAAGTGGCGAAATGCCGACAAATTCTGGCAAAGTGCCAACAAAAACTGACCAAATGCCAAGACAATCTGGCAAAGCGCCGAATGATTCCGGAAAAAAGGCAGCCAAAATCGACGACAGAAATGTTTATTTTTTGTTTGAAAAATATGGAGAAAAAATTCTCGGCAAAAATAGCAAACAAAATGATCAATTGAAGAAGGTCATTGAAGGGTTAAACAAGAAACAATGCCTGCTGGAAGCAGTTTTTGATAAAAATGCAAAGGTAAATTTGAAAATTTAAATGGTAAATTTGTGCCATTTTCCCCTCTAACATCCGATTAATCTAGGGTTGCAACCCCGACGTCGGGGTTGGAAAAGTCGGGGTTCGGGGGTGAAAATTCCTCGACTAAATTTGTCGAGGTTGGCTGGAGAAAATTTAAAAATGTCGGGGGCAAAATTTTCATAAAAACTCAAAAAAAAATAAAAGAAAAAATTCCTGTACAAAAAAGTCTTAAAAACTCATTTAAAGACACTTCCATCTCATTTCAAGTGCAATTGACGACTTTCGTAAAACCCCGAAAATGTCGGGGTGCAACCCTAGATTAATCATTAGGGCTGTGCCAAAAATCTCGAAATAGTTAACTAAAATAGTGAGCAAAAATGCCAAAATAGTGACGAATAGTGACATAATTTTCAGCCAAAAATTGAGCAAAAAAGAATTTTATTCAATTACAAATGAGGTACATTCTCCTTTCTTACATTTTTTTTAGCAATTATTGAAATTTTTAAACCAAAAATTTTGTCAAGAAAAAAAAATTTGAGGGGAAAAATTTTTATGAAAATTTTCCAATTCTAACTGGCATTTTTTAAAAATTTTTAGGTCGATTCTTAGGGGTGTATTTTTTTTTTTAATTTTAGGTCGATTCTTAGGGGGTGTATTTTTTAGTTTTTATTGCATTTTTGTTAATGAATTTTCCAAAAAATGTCGAAATAGTGAAAAATAGTGACAAAACGCCAAAATAGTGATTTCTAGTGAACGATAATGACATCAGAATCGAAAATTTTTTAATGCAGAAATGCGTTTTTTGAGCTCCTTTCTTCAAAACAATTGAGCAAAAAATTTAGTTAAAACCTAAAATTCACAGCCCTATTAATCATTCACAAAATTCATTTATTTTAACTTTTGACAGAAAAATATTTATTTGGATGAAAAAGAATTCAAATTTTCCAAAAATCGTTGGGAAGAAATTTATCAAAACGATCCGGCATTAAGTCAATTGTTGGAGGGATTATTTGCTGTTATAATTAGAGCAAATGAGGCGATGAAAAAGGGTAAAAAACCAAAATTAAAAAACAATTTAGGCCAAATTTTCGAGTTTTTTTTCTTCAGAAAATGCCAACGAATTATTTGCGCGAAAGAATGAAGTCAAACAGAGTTTGGCATATGCCGTGTTTTTTGTAGCAAAACGTGGCAAAATTCCACTGGAAAGCCCCCGAGGGGAGAAGAAAATTGAGCCAAAAGCAATTTTAATTGAGCTAATTGACATTTATAATGAGTTGCAATTAGACAATGAAAAAATGATAGAAAATTGCCAAAAATGTGGCAAAAAAGGAAAAGAAGAAAAAGGGCTAAAAGAAAAAGGAAATAATGGACAAAAAGAACGGCGTTTTCTTCAATTTGTTTCGCGATCATTGGAAATTGAATGGGGCGCAAATGCATTTTGTGCTGATGGACAAAACAGTGATGACGATGAAGGTATTTAAATTAGAGTAGGTCAGGACCGGGAATTTTCGGGTTAAAACCGGGACTTTTTGGCTGGAAAACCCGGGAAAAAACCCGGGAATTTCCCGGTCCCGGTCAAAACCAGAACTTCGGTACTCAGTTGTCCGTGTTTTGGTCCCGGTCAAAACCTGAACTTCGGTACTCAGTTGTCCGTGTTTTGGTCCCGGTCAAAACCGGAACTTCGGTACTCAGTTGTCCGTGTTTTGGTCCCGGTCCCGACCTACCCTAATTTAAATGGATTGGTGATTGATTTATTCTCTCTTCTCTGAATAGTAGATATTATTTTTGCTTATATTAAAACAAAAAGAAAAATTTGAGAATCCTTTTTTTCAATCTGCGGATTTTTTGCGGGTCAGAAATCGGAAGACTCCCCCTTTTTGGGGGGTTCCAAAAAGGGACCATCTATTTAGCACTAATTGAGTAAGCAAGTCCATATTTGCCGCATTATTTATCCACATTTTAAACAAATAAATCACATTTTGGATGATGCAATTGGTCGTCGTCAGAGGCGTCGCAAACGAATGGATAATAATAATAATATTTCGAGGGCACCGGCGCCAACAACTTTAAACGACATTATTGTTATTAGCTGGATTGGGACCATATTGGTTGGTATTCCTCTGCTCTACTGTTTCCAACATTGTTTTCGTTCAATCGTCGTCCCAAGAATACAACATGCAAATGTGTTTAGAATGCCGGCCCGAAATGTGTTTAGAATGCCGGCCCGAAATGTGTTTAGAATGCCGGCCCGAAATGTGTTTAGAATGCCGGCCCGAAATGTGTTTCGAGTGCCACCGCATCCGCAGGAAGACAGTGCGTACAAAAATAAATTTTTACAAAATAACGCCTAAGCCTAAGTCTGGGCTCAAGCCAAAGCACAATCCGAAAGCTTATGCTTATTCTAAGCCTTTATATAAACTGGCAATGTATGAATTGTTCATTGTACAAACTGCCTAGACCCCCCGGGGGAAGGGGATGAGGGGGCTAAAGTCCCCCCCCCCCCCCCCCCGAAACCCAAAAAAATTTTTTTTCCTGCAAATTCTTTTAAATACAGTATCAGGGTGGTGACGGAAGTATTAATTCTTGTTAAAATTCCTACTCCAGCAGCAGCAGTAAAATGCTGTTTTTCAGGAGGGGGGGGGGGAATACTGTGTCAGAGACGGTGGGTGTTACGGTATATTTAATTTATAGTAGTGAGAAATGCTAACACCAAAATGATAATTTCAACACCGTATGATGGCACGGAAAACATCGAATGCCAAATTTGTCTCGGTGAGATTAAAAAGATGGGAAAGGAGGAGGAGGAGCAGGTCAATGAGGTCATTAAGTTGGAGTGCAATGTAAGAAAAAATAATAAAATTATTAATTGAATTTAATTAATTATGCTAATTTTAGCACATTTTCCACTTTGAATGCATTTCCAAATGGTACTTTTTTGTATTGTTATTTTTGAAAAGAAAATATACATGTTTTTATTCTAAGGTTTGAAAACAGCCATAAAACATGTCCATACTGCCGCCTTGGTAAAAGATTTTAAATCATTTGTATATTTAATTCAGGAATAAATTTTTAGATTTATTTTTAAAAAACAATTTTAAATTTAAAAATTCAGTTTCTTTTTATGAAAATTTTCAATTGTCCAAAAAATGAAAACCCCTTAATTTTTGTCTAAATTTCTGGTCTAATGAGTTAAAATCAAGTTCATGCCAACACCCGTTTGTTGAATGGTGCCACAAAACGAGGCGAAACTGTGGCCAACACACAGGAAGTGGTCATTGATGTGCCATCGGTGGATGGCCAAAACGATGGAAATACTGTGGGGACGGGGACGGACAGTGCCGAAACTAATGGGCACAACAACGGCACGGCAAATGGGCCAAATTGATGGACGATGGACAAGAATGGGCGACCAAATTTGTGATACATTGACGATATGGGACGCATTAAGGACTGGCAAAGTGATCGATTGACAAACAAGACAACTTTGTTGTCATTTTGACTGACACATGAAATAAAATGGCATTTGTTGTAATATTGTAAATGAATCGAGAAAGGCAAAAATCAGTAACTAAAAGAGAAAGTGGACTTAAATTATTTAAAATTTAAATTAAATTAAATTTTTTCAACAAAAACAAAAATTAGTTTTAAATTAATAGAGACGGTGCTATGACGTTAGTCAAAAACCATCAAATGAAGAGATTTTTTGATATAACTTTGCTCAAACGCAACCAATTTTTAAAATCTTGATATCCTTCGATAGGCCTAAGTGTTTTCTATTAGCAGACAAAATTTCAAAAAAATTTATTAAGCGTCAAAAAAGTTATGGCCAAAAATGTTGAAAAAAACTTGATTTTCTGAGCTTCTCAGGTCATATAACTTTTTTGTAACTTAATGAATTTTTTTTGAAATTTTGCAGGATAATAGAAAAGCCTTAAGGCTACCGAAAAATATCAAGATTTTAAAATTTGGTTCATCTTAGACCAAATTATGAATAATTTTCTGTCAAAAAATTTTTTTGACTAACGTCCCAGCACCATAGAGACCGCATTTTGAGGCATATGCCTTTTTTTTCTGCGCACTATTTCCGATAGATTAAGCATAAAAAAGCAGTTTTCACTTGGTTTGAGGCTTCAACATTGACTTTTATTATGCTTTTTTTTTTGTCAGTTTGCCCTTTTGGTGCCATTTTTGGCGTTTTTTCCGAAAAATTTCTTTAAAAATGCAATAAAATCGGGAAAATACACCCCTTGAAATTTTTTGAAAAATTGAATTCATTTTTTTTCTTGATAAAAAATTTAGGTTTAAAAATTTTCCTTATTCTGAAAACATTATAAATATATTAATAACCATATAAATGACCAAAATTAAGTTTTTTTTGATTGATTTATACGTGTCTTATTCCCCAATTCACTAAAATCCTTAATAAAATTTTTAAATGCCTTTTCCAAGCCTTTTTCGCTGTGGCTGGTCCCCGTTTGGTCGTGTCGGAGGATGGCAATACCTTAGGCTGGGAATGACTATGGGCCGGTGCATCGATGTAATTTTTGCAGCATTTTTTTAAATTTTTGCAGCAATTTTTGACTCGGTTCCCCCATTTTGCCAATGTTTATTTTCAATTCCTGTCTCGTCATAGATTGAAAAGTCGGGATTTGGGTATTGGGTAAGAGTTTTTTTTTGAAAAACCCAGATCCGCTCCAGAAAAGCCTGGATTATAGGAATCCTTCCTTGGAGACTTACTTGGTTCAACTCAATCATTTCTGAATTTAATTTGAAACTGATTAAGAATTTTAACATGTCCGTCGTTGCTTGCCACGAATTGCTGCACGCGCTTGGCTTTAGGCATGAGCAAAGCCGAAATGATGCCCAAAATTACGTCATTTTGCGGGAATTTGACGGAGTAATTAACAAACATTTAAATATAATTTTTCATTTTGCTCATTATAAAGCAATCGGAAATTGACCCAAACACCCAAAACTTTGGCTTCCCTTACGATTTCGGATCGGTGATGCATTATGAATCTGAGGGCGATCATGAACAGTAAGAAAAAAAGTCTCGGATTTAATTGACTGTAAATTGGAATTAAAGGGCTTATACGACCTGATCACTTTGCCACGCTTTTCCATACCAACAAACGAGTGCCAAACGCGAACGACTCTCTTACAAAGACGCGGCCATACTTAACCAAATTAATTGCAAAGGCAAAATTATTGACAAATATAATTTTAAGTAGATTTTCCATTTCAGACTCAGGAAGGCCATGAGGACAAGTGCCAAAATGGGGGCTATTTGAATCCGAATGATTGCACAAAATGCCATTGTCCGACGGATACGGTGGCAATTACTGTAACGTACTGGAAGAGAGTGAGCAATTAATCGATTCAATTAAAATAATTATAAATAAATTGAAGATTTGAACTGTGAGGATTTGAGTGGAATTCCGAGAGAATTGGTGGCCAATGAGTCAGCAGTGTTATTGAAGACGAAGGCCAAATGTGGGGGGAATGGGCCGTGCCGATGCCATTGGCGAATTAAGGCAATAAATATATTTTTAATTTAAATTTTGTATTATAATGCAAATTTTAATTGCTTTCAGCCTGAAGCGGGGAAAAAGGCGCGAATTCAGTTCAAAAGTTTGAGCAATTTGTTTGAATGCACATACAACTGCTCATCGGCGTATGTCGAAGTCAAATACCGAGACGACAAAAGGGCGCAAGGCAAAATGACAAACAATTAACTAATTAATTAGTTAATTAGCAAAATGATGGCTCATTAAGGTGCCAAACTTTGTTGTGCCGCATCACTCACTGATCTGAATGCAAATGAATACAAAAATTGGATTGAGGCGGAAAAGCCGGACATGGACATTTTCATTTCCGCGCGCCTTTCACCAAAATGGACCGTACCATCTACCGTATTCGAACTGTCGTATGAATCAGGCAAGGAAAATTGCAAAATAAATTTTATATATTTTTTTATTTTAATTATATTTTAAATTTCTTTGTTTTAAATGTTTTACCAAATCAGAACCATTACAAAATAGTGAAATTGTTCACAAAATGTTAAGGCAATGTCAAACTCATAAATTCGAGCAAGTGCCGTCATGCGGGTAATTTATTTGCCGAAAAAAGGAACCCCGGCAGCGGCACTTTGCAGTGTTATGACATCGACAAGGAACAATATTTTGAATGCCCCTGTAAAGATGGTGACAAAATATGCCTCGCTGAAGAAAAATGGGCACACGACGACTTTATTTGCCCAATAATTAAGGCAATATTAGTTAATATTGATTTAATTAATTAATTAATGCCAAAGGCACACGCCACAGTTCAAAATTGAACAAATACGATTAATAAGGAAGAAATAAGTGCAAATCATAGAAATAGGACAAACGAGATAATTAAAAACTCGATTGTATTAGAAAATTTCAAAAATAACTTAAATTTAAGGAAACGGGAAGATTTTAAAAAAAACTAGCAAAAAAAATCTAATTTACTTTTGTAAATTCAAGGTCAATGGAATTCAAATAATGGAAGCAGACAACGAGTGTTTAATGACCCAAAAGATCCTCGACACAATTTGACTCGGATTGAGCTTGATTGCTATGTGAGTTGGGTCTTAATCTAAAATTTGTTTAATTGAAACTAATTATACAGAAGGCCGAAGCGGGTACCGTAAGCTTTTGGGGCTACAGTAATCCCGGAGACCAAAGAAATCATTCGGGTGGACGAAATCCACTGCTTGCATGATTATGCAGTTGCTGGAGTGCCAGAACGGTTCAAAAATTTGCAAGTCGAAGAACAGCCGCCGATGAAATTGAGTCCAAATCCGCTCTCGGCCAATGCTTCATCCCTAATCCATGTGTTCGTGCCATTTGTTGGCCATCCATGAGATAAAAGGGGGAGATCAGTGTTCAATGTTGTTCATTTGTTTATTTGTTCATCTTTTTGTTTTTAAAATTAAATTAAATTAAAAGAATAATATTTTTTCATTTCTATCGACCGCTAAATTTTAAAATTCACAATTCAAATCGATGTATTCTAAAATTCATATGCATTTTCTGAGTTACAGACACGAGGGTTCACTTGTAACCCGAATGATTTGTGGTAAATTATTAACTGTTAAAAATTATAAAAATGTAAAAACAAGATTTCGATGCTTTATCCTATCACCGCATTTATCAATTTTATCATTTTTATTTACCATCCCAAATTCGTACAATTATTTATTAATTCTATAATAATAGTTAATTAATTATGCATTCATTAATTCACATTTACGCCAAATTGTCGATGAAAAAGTGGTGAAAATTTTGCTGATGATTTTGTGATGATTTGGCCAAAATATAAAAAATAAATGAATAAATTAACTTTTATCTTTATCGGTGTCCACAATCTCTGCTGCTAAATGTGTGGTCGTTTGTCCGCTTTTTCTTCTGCTCGTGGATTTTCCCCCACTTTTTTTTTTTACTTTTTTACACGTCGACACAAAAAATTCAGTGATTGGTCCAACGGATTCACCCCACATCAACCAATTCCATCCATCCCACCACTTTCATTCATTCATTTCATTTGATCATTTGGGAAATAAATATTTTATTCATAAAATAAATAAAATAATTTTTAATATTAATTAATTAAATAGTATTAATGTTAAATCTAATAATTAATTAATTAATTAGACAATGAATTGCTTTTCTCTATTGACCGTCTTTCTTTGCTTGGTCATTAATTGTTCAGCTCCTCCGTTACGGTAATAATTTCATATACAATTAAAAACCCAAAAATACTTTGAATTTAAAAAATTTATTTTTTTGTAAATTTTTCAATTTTCAGCCCTTTGTCATCCGACGTTGGCATTTGGAAAACGTGCAATGGCAAAAATGGGCACAATTTTGGTGGAAAATGGACTGCACAAAGTAAAATATTTGAAAAATTTTTATTTAAATTAATTATTTTTAAATCATTTTTAGGCTACTCATCTGCTACCAAAGTGAAATGGCCAAAAACAGAAAAATTGGAAAACGTTTTGGGGTGGGCAAAGGCAACATTGGCAAACTGAAATTTGTGGAATGTGCCGAAGAGATTGGCGAAGACCAATGGCACGGACTGATCATTGCCAAACACCAAGACGGAGTGATCAGCTACGAATCGAGGCAAATTGGGAGAGAAAAATATTTGAAAATATCAATTTAATTAAGCCATGGATTCGACGACATTTTCGGCACCGAACAAATGAAAAAAACGGAAAAATATTTGGAAATTAATTTGTCCAAAAGTAAAGCCAAATTAATAATAATATTTTAATAATTATTATTATTTTATAGATGCTGAATCACTGGGAAACGAACTTGAAGAAGCGCTTTCTTCTGCCGCATTTTTTGATGATTTTATGCCATTTGTTTTGGCATTTGAATTTGGCGCAAAATTTTGTGCCGAAAACGGCGGCACCACCAAATTGTGCAAATAGAAAGTCCAATTTTCATAATTAAAATTCTCAATTTAATTAATTTTATGTTTTAGTGCCTTACAAAGGCACCGTTTGTTGGCCCAACCAAATCCTATGGCACAACGCCACGCGCAGTGCCAAAGACCACTTTTGGCATTGTGCCAACAACTGAACAAACCTTTGGCTTTGTGCCATTTGCACGAAATGTGGACCATTTTGGCACGAATTGTACAAACATTTTCTTCCCGACGGAAGTGGACAAATTTTTGTTGAACATCACCATAACGCCATATGATGTTGCATGCAAAAAGTATCAACGGCCTTTGAAAATGAGAGATCCGGAAGGTCCGCCAAGCGAAAAGCACCGTTATTTCGATGCTTGTAACAAAGTGCCAACGGAAGAAAAATGCGAAAAGTAAAAGAAAGTTGGGATATTTTTATGAGTAAGTCGTCATTAATTAGTGAAAAAGTCATTAATTAATGAGCGGGGCACATATTTATAATGCTTAAAATGGAACACAGTGCCAAATTTCCAGAAAAGACAATTTTTTGGGCTTTTGGCCATATTTGTGCTTCATTAAATTTTTAAATTTAATTTGGCGACAAAATAGCCTGCACCAAAGTGGCCTGTGGCAATAATTAGGCATATGGCAATTAAAATTTGAACTTGCTTTAATGAGGAATACATTAGTTCCGAAGAGCTAATCGGGTGCTATAAAAGCTCGAAAAAATGGCCCGGAAACAGTTCAATCGCCGAAATGTGCAAAAACATTTGGAAGGAGTGGTGCCAATGCCAATGCCAATGTTGCCGGATTCATTGTCAAAGTTTGCGCCCACCGTAATGAAAACGATTTGGTCATTGAGTCCACCTTCAACATTTCTGGGCCCCAGGGTCTTTTGGGCCCCAAGTACAGAAAAATGAAAAAATCACAGTAAAAAACAACTTTTTAAATTTCAGAATAAAATGTAAATAAACATTTTAAAAATAAATTCAACAATAATTTTAAACAATAAAAAATGTAAAATTAAAGAAATTCACGGGTTCATAAGGTAATTTGGACAATAAAACAAAAAATCACGGGTTCATTCGATAGTTGCGAGAAATTGCCCGGAGAAACTCCAAAATAATGTGAAATTGATTGCGATGTTGCATTGTCGGTGCTGTTTTTGAATTCGCATCTCCAAAATTTTGTCATCCCATCAGAACTCATTTTAGCGAAGGTGTAAAGGTGGCGTTCGTAAGACAATTTTACTTTTGTTTTTTTGGTTGCAATTGGGTTAGGCATTTCGAAAAATGTCCAAATCAGAATGTACATCAAATTGGTTAACTATTAAAAATAATAGGATTTGGAATAAGTAAATTGTAAAAAATGAGCGAATGTTAATTAAAGCTAATTTGTAAGGTAAATTGAAGAATACTAGTACCTCACCGAATTGGACGAATGATATATCATTCGACGCCTCTCGGTCTGTAATGCACGAATCTGAAAGAATTTTTTGGCGGAAACCACTTTGGGCTGAGTTATGGGTCCGGGACTGAAGTGGCCAAATGGCTGTGGTACTGAACCGTCCAAAGCCTTAAAACTCACAAAAATGCAATATAATTGCCAGGAATCCTTTCTGAGGGCGCGCAGCGCCCGCCTTAGCGAGCATGCGAAGACGGAGCAAGTAGTGGGGCGAGACGGAGGGCGGAGAAAAAAGTCTGACGAGCGCCACAGGCGGTTGACTGCGGGGGTCCCGAAGGTGCCCCCACCAATCAGTCAACCGCCTGCGGATCACGCGCGGACTTCTTCCGTAGCCGTAGTCTCGCCCCACCTACTGGCCGCCGTAGTCGAGTGTGCGGTGTTATGGCCAAAATACACTCACCACCATAACTCACCCAAAGTGGTTTTCACCAAAAAATTCTTTCGGATTCGCGACTTACAGACCGAGAGGCGTCGAATGATATATCATTTGTCCATGCGGTGAGGTACTAGTATTCTTCAATTTTTCAAAGCTAACTTATGCCAAGTGGCTAGGGATCCCTCAGGCTTAGTTTTTAGAATCTTAATAATTTTAAAAATGCCATTTTTCTATTTTTAGGTTGGGGCCAAACGATCCTGGGGCCCAAAAACGGGGCCAGAACGCGGGGGCCCAAACGGGGGCCCCAAATCGCGGGGCCCAAAAACGGGGGCCCAAACGCGGGGGCCCAAAACGGGGCCACAAAACGCGGGGGCCCAAACGTGGCCCAAAGCGCTCTGGTCCCGAGAGACAACAGAATTAAAAACAAATTAAACGCCAAATTTCAAATACTAACACAAAAAAACCATGATTTAAATTAAAAATCATTAATTTTTGACAGAGCGATGGCATTGGCACCATACTTAATGACATAGAACCGAAAATAGTCAACGGCACTTTGGCAAAATGATTCATTTTGTGCCAGCCATCCAAAAGATACGAAAATGTTCGCATTTTCCCAAATTGAAAGGCCCAAATTTTCAAAACGCATAATTAACGACACGGATTTGTTGCCATACCAAAATGACCCGAACAATACAAGTCAGGAAAAATGAAAATATTTTAAATATTTAATTTTGGCATATTTTTTAGGGAGAGCAACACCATGTGATTACTACGGCGCCGATTGTGTGCCGATCAAAAATTTGTTGTTGAAAATTGAGGCATTGGAAAACTGTGGAAAGAACGAAAGCGAAAACAATGCGGTAAAAAACAGAAAAAAATATTAAAAAATATTATTTAAAAATAATTTAAGGCTTTCAAAAAGCCAGGATGGGCCCCACCACTTCCGCCAGAGATGCCATGGAAAAAGCCATCCGAAACATTAATATGTGATGGGGATTTGTTTTGTGATAAACAAACGCTGCAGCAACAGTACAACAGATTGAGGGAGAGTGAGTCATTTTAACAAATACGAATTAATTAATTGATTAATTAATTAAAAAATAAATAAAAAATCGAAAATTAAAATTCACAGTTTGTGGACTGAAGCCCGAAGAAGTGGAAAACCAGCGCAAAAAACGACAATACTATCCATACCAAAAATGGACTGAATCACCGATCAAAATCACATTCAACAAAACAGCTCGTAATAATTTCATTTAAGAATTGGAAAATTTCCCATAATTCTTTTCCCAAAAATTCTTCCCCCAAAATTTATTTATTTTTTTATTAACAAAATTTATATTTAAAATGTCAATATTTTCTAAGAACATACATATTAAAAATATTTAAATTATTCCTTTACAAAGAAAGAGAACCAAAATTTCACTCTTTGTTTGCTTTTTTCCACTAAAAAATCGTTAATAAAAATTTTTTATTTACCTATTTTTCTACCTATTTCCGGATTTTTGTACCTATTTAATAACTATTTGAGCTTTTTTGTACCTATTTAATACCTATTTCGCGATTTTTCTTACCTAAATTTCCCAGCCCTACTGATTATATTCGAACTATGGCATAATGTCTGTCAATTTGTAAAATAATAATTAATTAATTGTTTAGTGCCAAAGGACGGGTACCAAAAATGGAAGGATGCGATCGAATTGGTGCCGCTTTGATAATGTGAGAATGCTCTGTTTAGATTTATTTGATTTTCGGAAGGATTGATGGGGTTTCAGCCAAGTTTTGTATACAAAAAAAAAATGGGGCGCGGGTGGAAGCCAAAATGGAAAGCCGGGATTATGGGACGCAAATCCGAAGGCTTAATTAAAAAAGCGACAAAAAGTACCGGAATAAATGAGGGGGCAGTGAATGCTGCGAATTTTTAAAATTTTCATTTTTCCAAAAAAAAAAAACAAAAAATTCACATTTTTTAATTCATATTTCTCTTTCTGTGACAGGGAAGTCACGTGTGTTCGGTTTGAATTGTGGATGAAATGGTGGACGGAGAGAATGGCATCGCGATTGCAGACACTATAACTGGTAGTTTATATTCATTTCATTGAGAATTTCATTTATTTTGGCACAATTTATTATTTTTACTAATTATTTTACCCATTTTTGTAGCCTGTGGCTGGTCCCCAGTGGGTCGTGTCGGAGGATGGCAATTCCTTCAGCTGGGAATGACTATGGGCCTTTGCATCAATGTAATTTTGCATCATTTTTTAAAATTTTTGTAGCAATTTTTGACTCAGTTTCCCCATTTTGCCAATTTTTATTTTCAATTCCTGTCCCGTCATAGATTGAAAAGTCGGGATTTGGGTATTGGGTAAGAGTTTTTTGAAAAACAGGGATTCTCCACTCCGGAAAAGCCGGGATTACAGGAATCCTTGGAGACTTACTTGGTTCAACTCAATCATTTTTGAATTTAATTTGAAACTGATTAAGAATTTTAACATGTCCGTCGTTGCTTGCCACGAATTGCTGCACGCGCTTGGCTTTAGGCATGAGCAAAGCCGAAGTGATGCCCAAAATTACGTCATTTTGCGTGAATTTGACGGAGTAATTAACAAACATTTAAATATAATTTTTCATTTTGCTCATTATAAAGCAATCGGAAATTGACCCATACACCCGAAACTTTGGCTTCGCTTACGATTTCGGGTCGGTTCTGCATTATCGAGCTGATGGCGATCATGAACAGTAAGAAAAAAATCTCGGATTTTAATGACTGAATTGGAATTAAAGGGGATTATACGACCTGATCACTTTGCCACGCTTTTACCAGCAAACGATTGGCCAACGCGAACGAATCTCTTTCAAAGACGCGGCCATAATTAACCGAATTTATTGCAAAGGCAAAATTAATTGAAAAATATATTTAAGTAGATTTTCCATTTTCAGACTCATGTAATGGCACTGAGGACAAGTGCCAAAACGGGGGCTATTTGAATCCAAATGATTGCACAAAATGCCATTGTCCGGACGGATACGGTGGCGAATACTGTAAAGAACTCGAAAAGAGTGAGCAATTAATTAATTAATTAACAATTAAAACAAATTATAAATAAATAATTTAAAGATTTGAACTGTGAGGATTTGAGTGGAATTCCGAGAGAATTGGTGGCCAATGAGTCAGCAGTGTTATTGAAGGCGAAGGCTAAATGTGGCGGGAATTGGCCGTGCCGATGCCATTGGCGAATTAAAGCAATAAATAATATTTTTTAAATTTTTAGGTTTTTTAATTAATGCGAATTTTAATTGCTTTCAGCCTGAAGCGGGGAAAAAGGTGCAAATTCAGTTCAAAAGTTTGAGCAATTTGTTTGAGTGCACATACAACTGCTCATCGGCGTATGTCGAGGTCAAATACCGAGCCGACAAAAGGGCCCAAGGCAAAAAGACAAATAATTAATTAATTAATTAGCAAAACGATCGCTTATTAAGGTGCCAAACTTTGTTGTCCTCGTGCACTCAGTGATCTAAATGCAAATGAATACAAAAATTGGATTGAGGCTGAAAAGCCGGACATGGACATTGTCATTTCCGCGCACCTTTCACCAAAATGGACCGTACCATCTACCGTATTCGAACTGACGTATGAATCAGGCAAGAAAATTGTAAAATAAATTTTATTTGTTTTTTAATTCTTTTTTAAATGTTAAGGCAACGTCAAACTCATATATTCGAGTAAATGCGTGAAAGCCGAAAATTTGTATGCCGAGAAAAGGAACCCCGGCACCGGCACTTTGATGTGTTATTACCCGGCCTTCGACCAACTTACTCCCTGCTCCTGTAACGGTGATAAGAAATGCCTCGCTGAAGAAAAATGGTCAGAAGACACCTTTATTTGCCCAATATTAAAGGTAATGAGGTAATAATTCATTGAAAACTCAATATTAAAGGTATTTAATTAATTAATCAGGCACCGGCACAGAAAAATTTTAACTATTTCATTAACAAATTATTATCCATTAAAAATTGGCAAGTTTATGAATTTTTAGGCTAAAAATATAATTAAAAATAAAAACGAACGATGTACTGAAATAAGGACAAGAGAATTGTTATGTGAGTTGGGTCTTACTTTCTAGATCATTTCTAAAAGCCTGTCTAATAATTGACTAATTTTACAGAAGGCCGAAGGAGGTACCGTAAGCTTTTGGGGCTACAGTAAGCCGGAGACCAAAGAAATCATTCGGGTGGACGAAATCCACTGCTTGACTAATGAAGCTGCTGGAGTGCCAGAACGGTTCAAAAGTTTGCAAGTTGAAGAACAGCCGCCGATGAAATTGAGTCCAACGAGTCCATTCTTGGCCAATAATGCTTCATCCCTAATCCATGTGTTCGTGCCATTTGATGGTCATCCATGAGAGAATAGGGGAAGATCAGTAATCAGTGGGTGATCTGTCTGCTGCAGCTGATCAGTTGGCGAATTTCCAATCATCAAATTTTTATTTTATTTTTATTTTTTGAATTTTTAGGGGTGTCATTGTTTAAAACCATTTCTATTAAGTACTATACGCATTTTTAACGGATCCACCGGCATGGGCGTGTATTTTTTTTTGGCAAAAAGTACAAAAATATCCTACCCTAAATACTCAAAAAAATATATATACCAAAATTTATAATTTTTGTTTAAATGGATCGAAAAAATGAATAAAAGCAATTAAATGTTGATTATTAATGCCTGTGGATTAAAAATGTAATTAATGCCTGTGGTGATGTCTTTTTTGTTTAATTTGTTCATTTCATTTTTTATGGTACCAATGTATTTTATTCATTTTTATAATTATTTGTTTTTTCATCCACCAGTATGAGCAAATAATTTTTTTGGCAAAAAGTACAAAAATATCCCGGAGCAGCTAGCTCAATAGGGCGCCGTCACGTTTGGGCCGGCACGCAAACTAAGCTTTCAAATGATACCAACAATGGATATCTTTTTGTTTAAATTTCCAAATGTATATTTATTCATTAATTATTATTTTTTCATTTTTGGGAGTGTTTGAAAAGTTATTAAAAATGTTTTCATATTTTTCATTATTCACATTCAGTATAAATATGAGAAGCAGGCTGATCAGTGTGATAGATTTTTATGAAAAAATTGGAATTTTCAAAAAAATGGTTCTTTTCTTTGGCCAGAGGGGAAGGATCCCAAAAAGCTCTTAAATATCAACGAGATTTTACCATCGTCGTCGTCGCCATTTTGTCCATAAAATGCATTTGCGTCCCATTCAATTTCCAAAGACCGCGCGACAAATTGCAGAAAAGGCCGTTCTTTTTGCTCTTTTCCATTTTGTTCATTTTTTCTTTCTCCTTTTTGCCCTTTTTCTTTTTTGCCACATTTTTGACAATTTTCTGTCCCTTTTTGAATGTCCAATTGCAACTCATTATAAGTGTCAATTAGCTCAATTAAAATTGCTTTTGGCTCTTTTTCCGTCTCCCCTCGAGGGCTTTCCAGTGGAATTTGGTCACGTTTTGCCATGAAAACCACGGCATATGCCAAACTCTGTTTGAGTTTTTTCATATGCTCAAATAAGTTGTTGGCATTATCTGAAAGAAAAAAAAACGAAAAATGCAGCATTTATCATACAAAAATAAATTATTTTTAAATTTTTCATTTTATGGAGGGGAGAGATTTCCACGAAAAGCCCCAATTTTCCATTTTTTTTAAATTTACCTCTGCTGAATTTTTGGGGTAAAAAACAGCTTCCAACAGACACTGTTTTTTGTTTATTCCATCAATGAACTTCTTCAATTGCCCGTGCTATTCTTTTCCGAGCATTTTTTGCCAATGATTTTCGTTGGAGAAAACGAGAAATGGTTCGGGGATGGAATTGGGATTTGGGGTTTGGGATGGGACGAGGGAAATGTTTTCCAATTCCACCACTTTATATTTAAAGTCAAATACTAACTACTCGTTTTTGTAACGACAGCTTTAAAGTCAATGGGAATTAAAGTTTGGGGGCTTTATCAGGAAATTTAAAGACAATTCATAAAACATATAATAAATTCAATAAAAATGAAAACATAAAACATTACATAATTCGAAAAACAATTTTCGAATGAATACAAAACATGAAAAATATGAAAAGGACAACAAATAATATTTAAATGGGAAATTAACGCGAAAAATCATCGTGATGAAAAATAATAAATAAAAGGATAAATCACTATTTATCCTACGTCCCCCGCCGCTCAAAGATCCGTGTCCTCACGGATTGGTCGCTGCGCACCTCCCCCGGGTCCAGCAGATGTCGAGCGCCTGCGAGATGATGTCGGCCGAGACGATCAAACGGTGCAGTGGTACTCATGTCGGCATTGTGGAAACATTCTGAAAAAATAAAAGAGGGAGGGGGGCGAGTATAATCGGGACTTTGACAAATGGTGTCTTTCGGACATGGACAGATTTTTCCATTCCGTGTTCGATAATAATTGTCGACAAAATTCGGCGAAAAGGTAACTGAGAAAAGGCTTGGAGGTTTTGTTTGGTTGACAAAACCATTCTTTTCAGCTCCATTATTCCGAGTTTGACATGATTGATTCGATTTGTATTTTGAATTGACAAATATTCGATTTGAATTCGACTTGTCCAAATTTTTGGAAATTTCGGGAGATTTTTTGGGCTGGTTTTTAGCCAAAATGTTTAATTGGGAAGGTTCCTTTTTAAATTTGGAATTGATAAAAACATGTGAATTTCCCGATTTTTGGGATTGGCAAATGTTTTTATTGGAGGGATTTTGATTGTGAACTGTCGGTTTAAAGAATGAATTGGGTTTTTGAGAAAGATGACAATTTTCCACAAGACTTTTCGCGTCTTCCTTTTTGTCGAAGCATCTCAAAATTTTCTGGAATTTGTTAGAAAATTTTTTGAATCCTTTCCTCTTCAAAAATTTTCCAGCAAAAATTGACTCCAACAAATTTCTGAACTCGTCTCTTTCGGCAGACACGTCCTTTAATTCCTTTTCCAATCGATCGGTTTTCTCTTCAAATCCATTTTTCGGTACCTTTTCAATCTTTTCCGTCTGATCAAATTTGGAGATTGAACTATTTTTTGGCATAAAATCTTTATGCATTTCCAGCCATTGATTTGGATTCGTTAGAGACTGATGGGGATGGAATTGGATTGGGTCAAATGGCAATTTTTTGGGATTATAATTTAAAAAATTTTTCGGAATATGATTGTCCACCAAGATTTGGCTTCCAAATTCCTTAACTTTTATTGGGAATGGCTTTGAGTTGTAGGGAAAACGAGCTTTTTTGGATTTTTCAACGAAAATTCTTGAGAAGGAGCCATTGAGAATTTGTTGGTTGCCGTCCCACTCAGAAATGGAATACATCTCCATCAAAATCTGTTGTTGGGTTGGCTTTTCCTTTTTTGTCGGTACAATTGGTTGAAAAAGAGTTTTTGCTCCTTCAAATTGATTTTGCACTTTTTCGAAGCCTTTCAAATGTTGCTTGTTCGGGTCGTGCTCGCTTTCAGAACATATTTGGATATTTTTTGGATGTTCATCGAATTATTGAATGAGCGGACGCTGATAAGAAATTTGGTGGTGCTGTTGGCACGCTTGAGCATACCGCACCGGTTTTTGCTCTCGCATGCTTTCGTCTTCTGTCCAATTTTGAAAAATTTCGCCGTGAATTTTCCGAGCTGGATAAAATTCATTTTGGCCATTTCGAACTGCGAGTTTTTGTGAATTCGTTTGGGGAATTTGATTTGGGAATTCACAAAAATTTTGTTGGCCGAATTGGTTTCTGTCCGAATCCCAATTTGGTCGGCTGTGCCCATTTTCATAATCATTTTGGTCGTAACTGTTTTTAGGGCATTGGAAATTGTTATGGGAAATTTGGTTTTGATCGAAAACTTTTCGGTAAAATTGGTTTCGATCTGAATTCCAATTAACATGAGACAGCCCTTCATCATATTTATTTAGGCCATAATTTTGCGAAAATCGGTGCCGAACTGGTTGCCGATTTTCCATTTCCTTTTCACCCAAATAGCCAAAATTTTGAAATTGGGTGGCGTTATTTCCAACCATTGGCTCCTCTTGGTAAATTTGAGAGGAAGAAGCACATTGAGAATTGGGAAATTGATTTTGAGGCAGTTGGGAATATTGATTTTGGGGGAAATTTTGTTGGGTCATTTGGCTGTGATGAGAAAAATTTTGAAAGGGCTGAGATTGGTAGGAATAATTTTGTTGAAAATTTTGGTCTTGGGACGAAATTTGCAAACCTCCGTTTACATTTTGGTTCGTCCTCGCACTCATCACTGATTCATTGATGTACTATAATAGTCGAGCAATAAATTCATTGCTTAACGCCAAAAAATAAATTAGGAAAACTGAAAATTGGTGCTGAAAAATAAATTAAGCAAATTTCAAAAATGAATAGAACTGGGAAAAGGTCAAATGCTCCTTGTTGCACAATCGGTTTTTGCAATTCGGCTGCTGAAAGGCTGGGTTTACGCCGTCTCTGCAGGAGCGCCACGTTGGAGAAAACGAGAAATGGTTCGGGGATGGAATTGGGATTTGGGGTTTGGGATGGGACGAGGGAAATGTTTTCCAATTCCACCACTTTATATTTAAAGTCAAATACTAACTACTCGTTTTTGTAACGACAGCTTTAAAGTCAATGGGAATTAAAGTTTGGGGGCTTTATCAGGAAATTTAAAGACAATTCATAAAACATATAATAAATTCAATAAAAATGAAAACATAAAACATTACATAATTCGAAAAACAATTTTCGAATGAATACAAAACATGAAAAATATGAAAAGGACAACAAATAATATTTAAATGGGAAATTAACGCGAAAAATCATCGTGATGAAAAATAATAAATAAAAGGATAAATCACTATTTATCCTACGTTTTCAAGCCAAGAATAAGAAGCATCATTCGGCACTTTGCCAAAATGTTTCTCCACCATTCGGCCAGATTTCGTTGGCATTTGGCCAGATTTTTGCGGCACTTTGCCAGATTGTCTTGACCTATGGCCAGAAATGGTCCGCACTTGACCAGGGTTCGAATGTTTTGCCAATTCGTCATAATCTGTCGGCATTTGGTCAGATTATTCCGGCGTTTCGGTTTTTGAGTCATTTTGTCCATCGCATTTGCCCATTGGCAAAAGTGTTGCCAAAAGCAGCAAAAAAGCCACACGCATTTTCTTTCTCGATCAGCAGAACAAAATTAGTCAAAAATATATTAGACAATGGGATTTGTAATCGGATGTTTTCAGCTTAATTTTAAAATCAACAAATTAAGAAAAACCCAGGCTCATTGGATTGAAAAAAAAGAAATGGATATAGTATAGTCAACTCCCCGTAAAAAACGGCACAAATGATATACCAATCGATTCGTCTCGACGAGCTATGCACGAAAAAGTAGGTCTCCAGTTGCGGAAATGCAAAAAAACGGTTTAAAACACGAAAAATTGAGTGAAAAAGGGGGCCCCTGACCCTTTAAAACGGTCAAATTCGGACAAATTTGGTATCATTCGAAAGCTCTTGATCAGTAAGTCTAAAAAACAAGGTATAAATTCGAACCGATGCCATCTAGGCACTGGGACAACTGAGTCCCGGTGAAAATGGACACTTCAGTACGATAAAATAAAAAAGTTTTCTTAAATAATGCACAAAATCGTTTAGCCTTGAATAATGAGTATTGCGCTAAAAAACTGTCGCACACTCGACTACGGCGGCCAGTATTTTTCGAGTTTTAAACCGGTTCAAAAACCGTTTTTTTTTTTGGCATTTCCGCAACTGGAGACCTACTTTTTCGTGCATAGCTCGTCGAGACGAATCGATTGGTATTATCATTTGTGCCGTTTTTTACGGGGAGTTGACTATACTTCACCCAAAGAAATTAAATTAAGAAAGAACAAATTAAAATTTTATAAAATATATTATTGCAATTAGGAAAAAAGATTTATACAATGAAAATATTTAAATTCTAAAATTTTTTACTATAATAAATCAAAAATATTATTAAATGCTCTAAGTCTCTGAAAGGGGAATGATTGTTATTGAACAAATGATTCCCATTTTTGTTAATGATTGTCGTGGGATTTAATTGATTGGCACTTAACCGGTCGTGTTAATTTGCGTGGTTTTTGGCAAATGCGGGCCATTTCCGGGCATTATGCTTTTTCATCGATTAAGCATAGTTAATTGTTTTTTTTATTTGTAGACTAATAGAGAACATATGGCGGGGCTATGAATTATGGTGTCGCGTCGGCCCCGAAAATTAAGATTTTTAATTGGTTATGTTTTAGAAAAGTTATGACTAAAGGGCTCCCGGACAATCGGACAATGGACAATCGGACAATGGACATTTTGACAGTGGACAATACGACATTGAGGACAATCTGGCAGATATGGACATTCCGACAGTGCATAATCCGACAGTGAGGACAATCCGACAGAGGTGGACATCGGAGAATGGACATTTCGACAGTGGACAATCCGACAGTGAGGACGACAGAGGTGGACAATCGCTAATGGACATTACGACAGTGGACAATCCGACAGTGAGGACAATCCGACAGAGGTGTGCAATTGCTAATGGACATTTCGACAGTGGACAATCCGACAGTGAGGACAATCTGACAGAGATGGACATTCCGACAGTATAATGCACAAAAAGATAAGAAAATGCCGTCGCCGAAGGAGACCGATTATGACATATCAAGAAAAAGGAAATTTAAGAAACAATTTAGCTCAATACTGATTTGGCCTAATTTTTTTATTTACTTTTTTGAATAAATTTTGTAATTTTACATCCCTAAGTTTGAAAGTTTTTAGCAACTATTTGTCCACTTTTAGCAACTATTTTGGGTTTTTTAGAAATTAAAAACTATTTTTTTGGCAGTTTTTACCAACTATAAATATAAGCCCTATTCATGACCTTATAACGGCGCTCGGTCTACAAATTGAAGGATATGCAGGAAAATTGAAGGATTTTGAACATTTTGATGATTCACTTGTTCAAGTTCGTAATCAATTTTGTTGAATTTTAAAAATTGTCTACTTTCGATATGCGAAGTTTAGAATGTGTTTAGAGAGGTAGAATTCGAAATACGACTTTTTTGGCTTAAAAATGTTTTTGCAGGTAAAGTTAGAATTTTTTTCAATGGCATTTTCCCGATAAAATTATTTATAAAACAAAAATTAAAATTGAGAAAACTTTTTAGAGCTCCAATATTTATGGGAAATAAATTTTAGGGTTCGTTAATTCTCCAATTTTCCATAAGAAATGTATTTATTTTGTAAAAAAAAATTTTATGGAAATTAAAAATTTGAATTATTTTTAAGATGACTCCGGCGACGGCTCTTATTCGCATTAAAAATCGAGAAAAAAGTAAAAATCCTGAATCGAAAACGGAACCTTTATGAACTTAATTAGTGGAACCAAAAAGCACTAATAACAAATGCCGCCAATGAATTTTCTATGCTTTATTCTATCACAGCATTTATTTAATTTTATTATTTTGTTTATAATCACAAATTCGTACAATTATTAATTTTGTAATAAATAATTAATTATGCATTCATTCATTCACATTTTACGCCAAAATATCCGATGCAAAAAGTGGTGGAAAATTTGTCGGATGATTTTGTGGTGATTTGGCCAATAATTTGTAAAAAATAAATGAATAATAAATTACTTTTGTCATTTATCGATGTCCACAATCTCTGCTACAAAATATGTGGTCGTTTGTTCGCTTTTTCTTCTGTTGGTGGCTTTTCCCCTCTTTTTTTAATAAATATTTTATTCGTAAAATAAAATAAAAATATTTTTAATACTAAATAATTAAATAGTATTACATAATATTAATTAATTAGCAAATGAATTGCTTTTCTCTATTGACCGTCTTTCTTTGCTTGGTCATTAATTGTTCATCTCCTCCGATACGGTAATTTCATAGGCAATCAAAAACCGAATAATATTTGAATTTTAAAAGCATTTCAAAATAATGGAGTCCAAGCATTAATTAAGGCCTGATCAAAGCCTGGATATTTAGCCTGAATTTTTTTTTGAAAATTTTGAATTTTTTAGCCCTTTGTCATCCAACATTGGCATTTGGAAAACGTGCAATGGCAAAAATGGCACAATTTTGGTGGTGGAAAATGACTGCACAAAGTAAAAATATATGAAAATTTATTTTAAATAATTAATTATTTATTTAAATCATTTTTAGGCTTCTCCTCTGTTACCAAAGCGAAATGGCCAAAAACAGAAAAATTAGCAAACGTATTGGGGTGGGCAAAAGAAAGATTGGCAAATTGAAATTTGTGGAATGTGCCGAAGAGATTGCCGAAGACCAATGGCACGGACTGATCATTTCCAAGCACCAAGACGGAGTGATCAGCTATGAATCGAGGCAAATTGGGGAGAAAAATATTTTCAAATATGAATTTAAATTAAAATTAAGCCATGGATTCGACGACATTTTCGGCACCGAACAAACGAAACAAACGGAAAAATATTTGGAAATTAATTTAACCAAAAGTAAAGCCAAAATAATAATAATATTTTAATAATAGTAATATTATTTTACAGATGCTGAACCACTGGGAAATGAACTTCAAGAAGCGCTTTCTTCTGCTGCATTTTTTGATGATTTTATGCCATTTGTTTTGGCATTCGAATTTGGCGCAAAATTTTGTGCCGAAAACGGCGGCACCACCAAATTGTGCAAAGAGAAAGTCCAATTTTCATAATTAAAATTCTCAATTTAATTAATTTTATGTTTTAGTGCCTTACAAAGGCACCGTTTGTTGGCCCAACCAAATCCTATGGCACAACGCCACGCGCAGTGCCAAAGACCACTTTTGGCATTGTGCCAACAACTGAACCAACCTTTGGCTTTGTGCCATTTGCTCGAAATGTGGACCATTTTGGCACAAATTGTACAAACATTTTCTTCCCAATGGAAGTTGACAAATTCTTGTTGAATATCACTGCGACGCCATACGAAATTGCATGCAATGACTATGAAAAACGTGCCAAAATTTACGAACCAATACCGCCCGGTTATTGGTCAGATGGACGCTTTGTGAATGCTTGCATGGCTGTGCCAAGTGCAAAATGCCAAAAGTAATTTTTTGAAATTTAGCAACCGTTTTTGAAAATTTTAAATTTTAAGGCACGTCGAACTCTACGCGTGCTATGAAAGCATTGGCAATAAGCCAAGTGTCAATGCCATCGGCGAATTGTGCCAAAAACATTTGGACAACGCCACAAATGCCGCTGGTTTTGTTGTTCAAATTTGTGCACATCGGCACCAAACGGAGGGGATAAATGAGCTCATTGTTGAATCGTTCATCAACTTTTCATTCACTAATGAGCCGTTTGTTAATTAAATAAAAATAATAATTATTAATTTTATTAATTAAGGTTCCAAAAGACGCGCAATTTGCCAATTTCAATGGACAAGATTTGGGACATAAAAAAGAAAATGCCATATTTCCTCATCGAATTTGGCCAAAACGAGCAAAAAAGTGCAATCCGAGAAAAGGGCGACGGAGAAAATTTTGGTGGCGCCAAATGGCTTAATGAGGCAAAAATTCAAAAATTGTAATTAATTTTAATTGCCATAATTAATTTAGAATGATGGCATCGGCTCCATTCTCAAAGACATTGCGTCACAAATGGTCAACGGCACTTTGGCAAAAATAATTCATTTTGTGCCGCCATCGAACGATGACAAAATGCTCCCATTTTTCCAAATTGAAAGGCCCAAATTTTCAAAATTCATAACCAACGACACGGATTTGTTACCCTACCAAGATGATCCAAACAGATTCAGTCAGCAAAAAATAAATTTAATTTTTTAAAAATTAATTTCGGCACTTTTTAAGACAATCCTGACCCATGTGATGATTACGGCGCCGATTGTGTGCCGATCAGAAATTTGTTGTTGAAAATTGAGGCATTGAAAAACTGTGGAAAGAACGAAAGCAAAAACAATGCGGTAAAATAAAAATAAAATTTAAAAATATATTTAAAATAATTTTAGATTTTCGAAATGCCAAAATGGGCCCCACCCCTTCCGCCACCGATGACCATGAAAAAGCCATCCGAAACATTAATATGTGAAGGGGACATGGCATGTGACAAACGAAGGCTGCGAGAACAGTACAACAGATTGCGGAAGAGTGCGTTTATTTTGGAAAATTAATTAAAGAAATTAAGTAATTAATTAATTAAAAATAAATTTTAAAAAATCAAAAATTATAATTCACAGTTTGTGGGCTTAAGCCCGAAGAGGTGGAAAGTCAGCGCAAAAAACGACAATACCATCCATACGAAAAATGGACCGAAAACCCGATCAAAATCGCATTCAACAAAAAAGCTCGTAATACTTTTACCACATTATACAGTATTTGAACAAATGTTTTAAGTGCCTGATAAATACGGCCTCTGGGACAATGCCATTAGAGTTGGAGCAAAATTAATTGAGTAATTAATGGATTGAATTTTTTGTAATTTGAAAAATTTAATTCCGTTTAATTCTATAAAAAGGGAGGTCACCTGTGTTCGGTTTGAATTTGTGGATGAAATGATGAAAAGAGTGAATGGCATCAAGATTGAAAATACTCTTAAAGGTTGTTTATATTCATTTTCATTGAGAATTTCATTCATAAAATTTGGCAAATTTATTTATTTATTTTTTTACTAATTTTATTCAATTTGTAGCCTGTGGCTGGTCCCCGTTTGGTCGTGTCGGAGGATGGCAATATCTTAGGCTGGGAATGACTATGGGCCGGTGCATCGATGTAATTTTTGCATCATTTTTTAAAATTTTTGTAGCAATTTTTGACTCAGTTTCCCCATTTTGCCAATGTTTATTTTCAATTCCTGTCTCGTCATAGATTGAAAAGTCAGGATTTGGGTATTGGTTATGAGTTTTTTGAAAAACAGGGATTCTCCACTCCGGAAAAGCCGGGATTACAGGAATCCTTGGAGACTTACTTGGTTCAACTCAATCATTTTTGAATTTAATTTGAAACTGATTAAGAATTTTAACATGTCCGTCGTTGCTTGCCACGAATTGCTGCACGCGCTTGGCTTTAGGCATGAGCAAAGCCGAAGTGATGCCCAAAATTACGTCATTTTGCGTGAATTTGACGGAGTAATTAACAAACATTTAAATATAATTTTTCATTTTGCTCATTATAAAGCAATCGGAAATTGACCCATACACCCGAAACTTTGGCTTCGCTTACGATTTCGGGTCGGTTCTGCATTATCGAGCTGATGGCGATCATGAACAGTAAGAAAAAAATCTCGGATTTTAATGACTGAATTGGAATTAAAGGGGATTATACGACCTGATCACTTTGCCACGCTTTTACCAGCAAACGATTGGCCAACGCGAACGAATCTCTTTCAAAGACGCGGCCATAATTAACCGAATTTATTGCAAAGGCAAAATTAATTGAAAAATATATTTAAGTAGATTTTCCATTTTCAGACTCATGTAATGGCACTGAGGACAAGTGCCAAAACGGGGGCTATTTGAATCCAAATGATTGCACAAAATGCCATTGTCCGGACGGATACGGTGGCGAATACTGTAAAGAACTCGAAAAGAGTGAGCAATTAATTGATTCAATTAAAAATAATTATAAATAAATTGAAGATTTGAACTGTGAGGATTTGAGTGGAATTCCGAGAGAATTGGTGGCCAATGAGTCAGCAGTGTTATTGAAGCGGAGGCCAAATGTGGGGGGAATGGGCCGTGCCGATGCCATTGGCAAATTAAGGCAATAAATAATATTTTTGAAATTTATTTGGTATATTATTAATGCAAATTTTAATTGCTTTCAGCCTGAAGCGGGGAAAAAGGCGCAAATTCAGTTCAAAAGTTTGAGCAATTTGTTTGAATGCACATACAACTGCTCATCGGCGTATGTCGAGGTCAAATACCGAGCCGACAAAAGAGCCCAAGGCAAAAAGACAAATAATTAAACCAATGAATTAATTAGTTTAATTAGCAAAATGATGGCTCATTAAGGTGCCAAACTTTGTTGTGCCGCATCACTCACTGATTTGAATGCAAATGAATACAAAAATTGGATTGAGGCGGAAAAGCCGGACACGGACATTGTCATTTCCGCGCGCCTTTCACCAAAATGGACCGTACCATCTACCGTATTCGAGCTGACATATGAATCAGGCAAGGAAAATTGTAAAATAAATTTTATTTATTTTTTATTTTAATTATATTTTTAAATTTCTTTTGTTTTAAATGTTTTACCAAATCAGAACCATTACAAAATAGTAAAATTGTTCACAAAATGTTAAGGCAATGTCAAACTCATAAATTCGAGCAAGTGCCGTCATGCGGGTAATTTATTTGCCGAAAAAAGGAACCCCGGCAGCGGCACTTTGCAGTGTTATGACATCGACAAGGAACAATATTTTGAATGCCCCTGTAAAGATGGTGACAAAATATGCCTCGCTGAAGAAAAATGGGCACACGACGACTTTATTTGCCAAATAATTAAGGCAATTAATTAGTTAATTGATTATTTAATTAATTAATTAATGCCAAAGGCACCGCCACAGTTCAAAATTGAACAAATAACGATTAATAAGGACGAAATAAGTGCAAATCATAGAAATAGGACAAACGAGATAATTAAAAACTCGATTGTATTAGAAAATTTCAAAAATAACTTAAATTTAAAGAAACGGGAAGATTTTTAAAAAAAACTAGCAAAAAAATCTAATTTACTTTTGTAAATTCAAGGTCAATGGAATTCAAATCAATGGAAGCAGACAACGAGTGTTTAATGACCCAAAAGATCCTCGACACAATTTGACTCGGATTGAGCTTGATTGCTATGTGAGTTGGGTCTTAATCTAAAATTTGTTTAATTGAAACTAATTATACAGAAGGCCGAAGCGGGTACCGTAAGCTTTTGGGGCTACAGTAATCCGGAGACCAAAGAAATCATTCGGGTGGACGAAATCCACTGCTTGCATGATTATGCAGTTGCTGGAGTGCCAGAACGGTTCAAAAATTTGCAAGTCGAAGAACAGCCGCCGATGAAATTGAGTCCAAATCCGCTCTCGGCCAATGCTTCATCCCTAATCCATGTGTTCGTGCCATTTGTTGGCCATCCATGAGATAAAAGGGGGAGATCAGTGTTCAATGTTGTTCATTTGTTTATTTGTTCATCTTTTTGTTTTTTAAAATTAAATTAAATTAAAAGAATAATATTTTTTCATTTCTATCGACCGCTAAATTTTAAAAATTCACAATTCAAATCGATGTATTCTAAAATTCATATGCATTTTCTGAGTTACAGACACGAGGTTCACTTGTAACCCGAATGATTTGTGGTAAATTATTAACTGTTAAAAATTATAAAAATGTAAAAACAAGATTTCGATGCTTTATCCTATCACCGCATTTATCAATTTTATCATTTTTATTTACCATCCCAAATTCGTACAATTATTTATTAATTCTATAATAATAGTTAATTAATTATGCATTCATTAATTCACATTTACGCCAAATTGTCGATGAAAAAGTGGTGAAAATTTTGCTGATGATTTTGTGATGATTTGGCCAAAATATAAAAAATAAATGAATAAATTAACTTTTATCTTTATCGGTGTCCACAATCTCTGCTGCTAAATGTGTGGTCGTTTGTCCGCTTTTTCTTCTGCTCGTGGATTTTCCCCCACTTTTTTGTTTTACTTTTTTACACGTCGACACAAAAAATTCAGTGATTGGTCCAA
Organism: Heterodera schachtii; assembly: GCA_023374025.1. Taxonomy (NCBI): domain Eukaryota; kingdom Metazoa; phylum Nematoda; class Chromadorea; order Rhabditida; family Heteroderidae; genus Heterodera; species Heterodera schachtii. The sequence continues at coordinate 204,312 of SIJG01000127.1, forward strand.
CGGATTCACCCCACATCAACCAATTCCATCCATCCCACCACTTTCATTCATTCATTTCATTTGATCATTTGGGAAATAAATATTTTATTCATAAAATAAATAAAATAATTTTTTAATATTAATTAATTAAATAGTATTAATGTTAAATCTAATAATTAATTAATTAATTAGACAATGAATTGCTTTTCTCTATTGACCGTCTTTCTTTGCTTGTTGGGAGAATGACGGATGACAGTTTTAGGCAGAGTTGCAGGGGACCGGTAATTTTGACAAAAAGTCGGGACCGGGATCTGAAAAACCCGGGAATTCTCGCCCCGGTCCCGTGCAACTCAAGTTTTAGGTGCTAAAAACTGCCAAAATAGTTAGTTTTTAGGTTCAAAAAAATCCCAAAAAAGGTGCTAAAAATGTGAAAATTTATGCCAAAATGTCTCAAATTTAGGGGGTGTAAAATGACAAATTTTATTCTAATAGCAACAAAATTAAGCAAAATGCAGTATTGAGTACACAAAAATTCTTTATTGAAAATAGGATTTTTAGAATTATAATTATAACAATTCAAGAATTTAAATTCTACTCAAGTAAAAATATTTAGCAATCATATGATATGAAAAAATTTTATAGTTACGAAAAAAAATATCAAAATATTTTTAATTCTTATTTATGAGACCAAAAAATAGAATTCCGAATCAAAAACAGATTCACAGCATTTATTAATTTATCAATATTTTCATTTTCTAACACATATTTATTTGTATACAAAATTTATTATGCAATAAATAAGAATTTTTTAATCATTTTTAATTTCTCAAAATTTAATTTATATTAAATTGACTTTTTTTAAAGTCTTTTAAATGAGTAAAATTACTATCGACCATAAAAATTGGTTTGTAATAAATTAAACCATCAAAATAATAAAAATATAAAACACCATTTCGATGCTTTATCCTCTCATAGCATTTATTCAATTTTATAATTTTGTTTTACAATCACAAATCCGTACAATTATTAATTATGTAATAAATAATTAATTATGCATTCATTCATTTATAGTTTACGCCAAATTGTCCGATGAAAAATTGGTGGAAAATTTGTCGGATGATTTTGTGATGATTTGGCCAATATATAAAAAATAAATGAATAAATTTACTTTTGTCTTTATCGGTGTCCACAATCTCTGCTGCAAAATGTGTGGTCGTTTGTCCGCTTTTTTCTTCTGCTGGTGGCTTTTCTCCCCCTTTTTTTTTTTTACTTTTTTACACGTCGACACAAAAAATTCAGTGATTGGTCCAACGGATTCACCCCACATCAACCAATTCCATCCATCCCACCACTTTCATTCATTCATTTCATTTGATCATTTGGGAAATAAATATTTTATTCATAAAATAAATAAAATAATTTTTTAATATTAATTAATTAAATAGTATTAATGTTAAATCTAATAATTAATTAATTAATTAGACAATGAATTGCTTTTCTCTATTGACCGTCTTTCTTTGCTTGGTCATTAATTGTTCAGCTCCTCCGTTACGGTAATAATTTCATATACAATTAAAAACCCAAAATACTTTGAATTTAAAAAATTTATTTTTTTTGTAAATTTTTCAATTTTCAGCCCTTTGTCATCCAACATTGGCATTTGGAAAACGTGCAATGGCAAAAATGGGACAATTTTGGTGGTGGAAAATGACTGCACAAAGTAAAATAAATGAAAATTTTATTTTAATTGGAAAACGTTTTGGGGTGGGCAAAGGAAACATTGGCAAACAGAAATTTGTGGAATGTGCCGAAGAGATTGGCGAAGACCAATGGCACGGACTGATCATTGCCAAGCATCAAGACGGAGTGATCAGCTACGAATCGAGGCAAATTGAGATTGAAAAATATTTTAAAAATATGAATTTAATTAATTAAGCCATGGATTCGACGACATTTTCGGCACCGAACAAACGAAACAAACGGAAAAATATTTGGAAATTAATTTAACCAAAAGTAAAGCCAAAATAATAATAATATTTTAATAATTATTATTATTATTTTACAGATGCTGAACCACTGGGAAATGAACTTCAAGAAGCGCTTTCTTCTGCTGCATTTTTTGATGATTTTATGCCATTTGTTTTGGCATTCGAATTTGGCGCAAAATTTTCGACGGCACCACCAAATTGTGCAAAGAAAAAGTCCAATTTAATTATTTATTCACAATTAAAATAATTTTGCTTTTTTAGTGCCTTTCCCAAACATTGGTCGCCCCAAAAACAAAGGCACCGTTTGTTGGCACAACCAAATTCCGTCGGACAACGCCACGCGCAGTGCCAAAGACCACTTTTGGCATTGTGCCAACAACTGAACCAACCTTTGGCTTTGTGCCATTTGCTCGAAATGTGGACCATTTTGGCACGAATTGTACAAACATTTTCTTCCCGACGGAAGTTGACAAATTTTTGTTGAACATCACCATAACGCCATATGATGTTGCATGCAAAAAGTATCAACGGCCTTTGAAAATGAGAGATCCGGAAGGTCCTCCAAGCGAAAAGCACCGTTATTTCGATGCTTGTAACAAAGTGCCAACGGAAGAAAACTGCGAAAAGTAAAAGAAAATTGGGATATTTTTATGTGTAAGTCAGTAATTAATTAATAAAACAGTCATTAATTAATGAGCGGGGCAAGGATTTATTATGTGCCAAAAGTGCGCACCTTAAATTGGGGTCGGTTCACTTTGGTGCGGCACATTTTCGCGCTACAAAATTTAAAGTGACATAATGCTTAAAGAAAAATATGGAATACTGTGCCAAAATTCCAGAAAACACAATTTTTTGGGCTTTTGGCCATATTTGTGGCTCATTAAATTTTTAAATTTAAATTGGCGACAAAATAGCCTGCGCCAAAGTGGCCTGTGGCAATAATTAGGCATATGTCAATTAAAATTTCAACTTGCTTTAATGAGGAATACATTAGTTCCGAAGAGCTGATCGGGTGCTACAAAAGCTCGAAAAAATGGCCCGGAAATAGTCCAATCTCCGAAATGTGCAAAAAACATTTGGAAGGAGTGGTGCCGATGCCAATGCCAATGTTGCTGGATTCATTGTCAAAATTTGCGCCCACCGTAATGAAAACAATTTGGTCATTGAGTCCACCTTCAACATTTCTGGGCCCCAGGGTCTTTTGGGCCCCAAGTACAGAAAAATGAAAAATCACAGTAAAAACAACTTTTTAAATTTCAGAATAAAAATGTAAAATAAACATTTTAAAAATAAATTCAACAATAATTTTAACAATAAAAAATGTAAAAATTAAAAGAAATTCACGGGTTCATAAGGTAATTTGGACAATAAAACAAAAAATCACGGGTTCATTCGATAGTTGCGAGAAATTGCCCGGAGAAACTCCAAAATAATGTGAAATTGATTGCGATGTTGCATTTGTCGGTGCTGTTTTTGAACTCGCATCTCCAAAATTTTGTCATCCCATCAGAACTCATTTTAGCGAAGGTGTAAAGGTGGCGTTCGTAAGACAATTTTACTTTTTGTTTTTTGGTTGCAATTGGGTTAGGCATTTCGAAAAATGTCCAAATCAGAATGTACATCAAATTGGTTAACTATTAAAAAATAATAGGATTTGGAATAAGTAAAATTGTAAAAAATGAGCGAATGTTAATTAAAGCTAATTTGTAAGGTAAAATTGAAGAATACTAGTACCTCACCGAATTGGACGAATGATATATCATTCGACGCCTCTCGGTCTGTAATGCACGAATCTGAAAGAATTTTTTGGCGGAAACCACTTTGGGCTGAGTTATGGGTCCGGGACTGAAGTGGCCAAATGGCTGTGGTACTGAACCGTCCAAAGCCTTAAAACTCACAAAAATGCAATATAATTGCCAGGAATCCTTTCTGAGGGCGCGCAGCGCCCGCCTTAGCGAGCATGCGAAGACGGAGCAAGTAGTGGGGCGAGACGGAGGGCGGAGAAAAAAGTCTGACGAGCGCCACAGGCGGTTGACTGCGGGGGCCCGAAGGGCCCCCACCAATCAGTCAACCGCCTGCGGATCACGCGCGGACTTCTTCCGTAGCCGTAGTCTCGCCCCACCTACTGGCCGCCGTAGTCGAGTGTGCGGTGTTATGGCCAAAATACACTCACCACCATAACTCAACCCAAAGTGGTTTCACCAAAAAATTCTTTCGGATTCGCGACTTACAGACCGAGAGGCGTCGAATGATATATCATTTGTCCAATTCGGTGAGGTACTAGTATTCTTCAATTTTTTCAAAGCTAACTTATGCCAAGTGGCGAGGGATCCCTCAGGCTTAGTTTTTAGAATCTTAATTTTTAAAAATGCACATTTTTCTATTTTTAGGTTGGGGCCAAACGATCCTGGGGCCCAAAAACGGGGGCCCAAACGCGGGGGCCCAAAAACGGGGGCCCAAACGCGGGGGCCCAAAAACGGGGGCCCAAACGCGGGGGCCCAAAAACGGGGGCCCAAACGCGGGGGCCCAAAAACGGGGGCCCAAACGCTCTGGTCCCGAAGAGACAACATAATTAAAAACAAATTAAACGCCAAATTTCAAATACTAACACAAAAAAACCATGATTTAAATTAAAAAATTATTAATTTTTCACAGAGCGATGGCATTGGCACCATACTTAATGACATAGAACCGAAAATAGTCAACGGCACTTTGGCAAAAATAATTCATTTTGTGCCACCATCAAAAGATACCAAAATGTTCGCATTTTCCCAAATTGAAAGACCCGAATTTTCAAAACGCATAATCAACGACACGGATTTGTTGCCTTACCAAAATGATCCGAACAATACAAGTCAGCAGGAAGAAATGAAAATATTTTAATTTTTGGCATATTTTTTTAGGGAGAGCAACACCATGTGATTACTACAGCACAGATTGTGTGCCGATCAAAAATTTGTTGTTGAAAATTGAGGCATTGGAAAACTGTGGAAAGAACGAAAGCGAAAACAATGCGGTAAAAAAAACAGAAAAAAATATTTAAAAAATATTATTTAAAAATAATTTTAGGCTTTCAAAAAGCCAGGATGGGCCCCACCACTTCCGCCAGAGATGCCATGGAAAAAGCCATCCAATTCACAGTTTGTGGACTGAAGCCCGAAGAAGTGAAAAACCAGCGCAAAAAACGACAATACCATCCATACCAAAAATGGACTGAATCACCGATCAAAATCACATTCAACAAAACAGCTCGTAATAATTTCATTATATGTAAAAGCATTTTCCACTTGGTTTGGGGTGTCTACGATGACTTTTATAATATGTACCTATTCTTACCTATTTTGGAGTTTTTCTACCTATTATACCTATTTAAGGATTTTCAGAAAATTTTTTAACAAAAATGCAATAAAATCAATCAAAAAATTCACCCCTAAGAATTGGAAAATTTTCCCAAAAATTCTTTTCCCAAAATTTATTTATTTTTTATTAACAAAATTTATATTTTAAAATGTCAATATTTTCTAAAAACATATTAAAAATATTTAAATTATTCCTTTACAAAGAAATAGAACCAAAATTTCACTCTTTGTTTGCTTTTTTCCACTAAAAAATCGTTAATAAAAAATTTTATTTACCTATTTCCGGATTTTTGTACCTATTTAATAACTATTTGAGCTTTTTTTGTACCTATTTAAATATCTATTTCGCGATTTTTCTTACCTAAATTTCCCAGCCCTACTGATTATATTCGAACTATGGCATAATGTCAATTTGTAAAATAATAATTAATTAATTGTTTAGTGCCAAAGGACGGGTACCAAAAATGGAAGGACGCGATCGAAATTGGTGCCGCTTTGATAATGTGAGAATGATCTGTTTAGATTTAGTTGATTTTCGGAAGCATTGATGGGGTTTCAGCCGAGTTTTGTATACAAAAAAAAAATGGGGGAGGGGCGGGTGAAAGTGCCGTAAATGGAAAGCCGGGAGTTATGGGGAAGCGCAAATCCGAAGGCTTAATTAAAAAAGCGACAAAAAGTACCGGAATAAAGGGGAAAGAATGCGAATTAAAAATTTTCATTTTTTTTTCCAAAAAAGCAAAAATTCATTTTTTAAAATGGAAAGCCGGAGTTATGGGGAAGCGCAAATCCGAAGGCTTAATTAAAAAAAGCGACAAAAAGTACCGGAAGAAAATGGACAGACAGTGAATGCTGCGAATTTTTAAAATTTTTGTTTTTCCAAAAAAGCAAAAAATTCATTTTTTAATTCATATTCCTCTTTCTGTGACAGGGAAGTCACGTGTGTTCGGTTTGAATTTGTGGATGAAATGGTGGAAGGAGAGAATGGCATCGCGATTGCAGACACTTTAACTGGTAGTTTATATTCAAATATTTCCCATTGAGAATTTCATTCATTTTTGGCACAATTTATTATTTTTACTAATTATTTTACCCATTTTTGTAGCCTGTGGCATGTCCCCAGTGGGTCGTGTCGGAGGATGGCAATTCCTTCAGCTGGGAATGACTATGAGCCGGTGCTTATTTTCAATTCCTGTCCCGTCATAGATTTGAAAAGTCGGGATTTGGGTATTGGGTAAGAGTTTTTTTTTTTTGAAAAACCCAGATCCGCTCTAGAAAAGCCTGGATTATAGGAATCCCGGAGACTTGATCCAACTCAATCATTATTGGATTTAATTAGAAACTGATTAAGTATTTTAACATGTCCGTCGCTGCTGGTCATGAATTGATGCATGCGCTTGGCTTTAGGCATGAGCAAAGCCGAAGTGATGCCCGAGATTATGTCATTTTACGGAAAAATGACGGAGTAATTAACACAAACATTTAGCAATATAATTTTTCATTTGCTCATTATAAAGTTTTCCAAAACTGACCAATACACGCAAAACTTTGGCTTCCCTTACGATTTCGGGTCGGTGATGCATTATCGAGCTGATGGCGATCATAAAAAGTAAGAAAATTCTCGGATTTTAATGACGTAAAATTGGAATTAAAGTGGCTTATATGATCGGATCACTTTGCCACGGTTTTACCAACAAACGATTGGCCAAATGGAACGAATCTCTTTCAAAGACGCGGCCATAATTAACCGAATTTATTGCAAAGGCAAATTAATTGCAAATATAATTTTTGTAGATTTTCCATTTCTACAGACTCATGCAAAGGCCATGAGGACAAGTGCCAAAACGGGGGCTATTTGAATCCGAATGATTGCACAAAATGCCATTGTCCGGACGGATACGGTGGCGAATACTGTAAAGAACTCGAAGAGAGTGAGCAATTAATTGATTCAATTAAAAATAATTATAAATAAATTGAAGATTTGAATTGCGAGGATTTGAGTGGAATTCCGAGAGAATTGTTGGCCAATCAGTCAGCAGTGTTATTGATGGCGGAGGCCAAATGTGGGGGGAATGGGCCGTGCCGATGCCATTGGCGAATTAAGGCAATAAATAACATTTTTGCTATTTTTAAAATTGTTTTATAAATGCAAATTTTAATTGCTTTCAGCCTGAAGCGGGGGAGGCGCGGATTCAGTTCAAAAGTTTGAGCAATTTGTTTGAATGCACATACAACTGCTCATCGGCGTATGTTGAGGTCAAATACCGAGCCGACAAAAGAGCCCAAGGCAAAAAGACAAAGAATTAACTAATTAATGATTAATTAGCAAAAGGATCGCTCATTAAGGTGCCAAACTTTGTTGTGCCGCATCACTCACTGATCTGAACGCAAATGAATACAAAAATTGGATTGAGGCGGAAAAGCCGGGCATGGACATTGTCATTTCTGCGCACCTTTCATTAAAATGGACCGTACCATCTACCGTATTCGAGCTGACGTATTCAGGCAAGGAAAATTGTAAAATACTAATTTTATTCGTTTTTTTAAAATTTTTAAAAATATTTATTATTTTTAATTGACTTTATTTCAAAGGCTTTCGGTAAATCACAACCATTACACAATTGAAACTGTTCAAAACTGTTAAGGCAACGTCAAACTCATAAAATCGAGCAAGTGCCGTTATGCCGGCAATTTGTTTGTCGAAAAAAGGAACCCCGGCAGCGGCACTTTGCAGTGTTATGACGCGGTCAAGCAAAAATACAATGATTGCCCCTGTGCTGGTGGTGAGAAGAAATGCCTCACTGAAGAAAAATGGTCATACGACCACTTTGTTTGCCCAATATTAAAGGTAATTAATTAGTTAATTAATTAATTAATGCCAAATGGCACGCCACAGAAGAAAAGTTCACTTAAATATACAAAGTTTAATTTTTAGGCACAAAAATTAAAAGATTTTTTGTTACTTTTGTATCAAAGTCGAACAAATGCGATTAAATAAGGACGAAATAAGTGCAAATCTTTGAAATAAAGACAAATGAGATAAACAATAAAAGTTTACTTGTAAATCCAAGGTCAATGGAATTCAAATCCCAAAACATCCTCGATACAATTGGGCTCGGATTGACATTGTTTGTTATGTGAGTTTGGTATTTCAAAAACCCGTTTTAATTGACTAATTTTACAGAAGGCCGAAGGTGATACCGTAAGCTTTTGGGGCTACAGTAAGCCGGAGACCAAAGAAATCATTCGGGTGGACGAAGTCCACTGCTTACAAGCTTGGGCAGTTGCTGGAGGGCCAAAATAGCCCAAAAGTTTGCAAGTCGAAGAACAGCCGCCGTTGGCAAAAATTGAGTCCGAGTCCATTCTTGGCCAATAATGCTTCATCACTTATCCATGTGTTCGTGCCATTGTTGGCCATCCATGAGAGAAAAGGGGGAGATCAGTGATCAGTGGGTGATCTGTCTTCTTTTGAATTATTTTAACATAAATTCCATTTTATTGTTATTTTCAGAAAATACCCAAAAAATGAAGTTTTTGAATGTTTTTCGTGCCTTTGTCTAGTAATGATTTGTTTGATGAATTCATATTTTCAATTTCTTATATTGACTTTGTTTTAAAGTGTTTCATTGTTTTACACCTAATTATCAGCTAATCACCTATGTATGTAAATGTTGTTCAGCATTTTTTTTAAATGATAATACATATTATCATAAAGCAAATATTTTTTTAAATTTAAATGAATTATCTATTTATTTTATTTAAATGAAAAACAAATGAAAAACAAGTCATCAAACAGTAAAACTAACCATTTTCAAGGAAGCACTGTAAATTTGTTAATTAAGTTTCTATCGAACGCTAAAATTAAAAATTCACAAGATCACAACTACTTAGGGTGTAACATAAATTTCCGCACAACTTTTTTAAAACAAGCTAAATCGGATCCGTTGATTCCGAATATGGCCTGTCGTTGGCCACCCAAGATAAAACAATTTGTGAATCGGCCCAAAAGAAAATTTTTTCAAAGGGATAGTCAAAATTAGTGACAACAAAATTTTTGGCCTTGACCGCGCAAGCATCCCAAAAGCTCGAGCCGGGGTATGGTTGGCCCATCGTTTTTAAACCTTTTTGGTCTCAAGCGGGACTTAGCAAAAAGGAGGTAAGTCCCAACCCGGCCATTATTTTCGGCCCGCAAATACACAGCGGTGGCGTACGCGTTTGGCCCAGCGTCCGAAAATATATGCAATTGAAGATTGGCCTGGGCGCACGGAGTTGGCCGGGAGAAACCCACGGGAGGGGTTTCCCATTCAGCGGTAATCAAACCCCATTCCCTTGACTGCGTTTCGCCAATTGGTTCGTCCCAGCCCGAGATTCGAGCCCTGACAAAGCACGGACCACACAGGCCCAATGGGTCAAAGAATGAAGCAATTGCGCTTAAAAGCCCACGGCGGGTTTGGGGGAAGTCCGGGGCTTTGGGAAACTCAAAAATCAGCCTTTCACTTGGTAAATTCCATGGAATTCCCAGCATCGTTTGCACATAACCCACCTAAACTTCATCGGAAGGCAATACGGCCAAAATGGATTTGTCCGCGGCTACAAACTCGCGAAGGTGCATGCCAGCAGCGGCCATTGTTTGGCGGCCGATTTGAGTGGCGGCAGCTGCGTCTTTGGCCGATCACTACAAATCAGCAGATTATCAACATAGAAATTTTTTGCCATCCCCAAGGTATCCCCCATTGAAGACAAATGATGGCGGAGAACTGGAGCAAGTAGGAACGGTGAAGAATTTATGCCGAATGCGATCCGTTTGAAGCGGAAAATCACTAAATTTTCAGGTGTTAAGGGTTGGGAGGGGTCCCTAATCCAAAAAAATTTGGCCACTTCCCGGTCCTCCTCCCGGAGACCGACGGCCAGAAACGCCTTCTCAATGTCAGCAAGAACGGGAAAGACGAGGCCCGAAAGCGGAGCAAAATTCCCGCCAATTCCGGGACCAAATTCGGGCCAGGGACGAATAAATCATTCAATGAAGCTTTCCCCTTTTCATGCGCGGAGGCATCATAGACAATTCTCAACTTTTTAGGCGTTAAAACCGCATGATGGGGTATAAAATGTTCCCTTGCCCCTGAGCGAATTGCCGGCTCGATAATTCCCCTCTCATTTTGCTCCAAAATTGTCGCTTGATACTTTTCTCGGAATCGGGGTTTGCCCGTAACCTTAGGGACAACGCCGCCAGACGGGAATAAGCGAGGGAAAAATTATTTGACAAACGGTCCTTGCCCCCTGGGCGCCATGGCCAGCCGACTTCGTACCTCCCCTCTTTAAATTCGACCGAATTTTTAAACAGAGTCATGGCCAAAGAATCGTCGTTGGGGTCCAAAGGGTCCCGAATTCCGGTCGATTCTAGGTTCCACAGATGCTTCACCAACTCATCTGATTTCAAAGGATTAACCATTGCGCCACAGAAAAGAGGGAGAATTGCTTGAATGGGAGGGCCAGCGGCAGGGAGTAATGGTCGATTTCACCCCCAAAAATAGGACCAAAAACAGTGTCAATTCGGAAAAGCCCAGGGGAAATTTCCCGTTTTCCCAGGAAAAATCGCCAAAATTCTCTTATGCCTAATAGAATTTTGGGTTCCTTCACCGTGATCCCCATTTTGAGGGCCAATTCCCGTCATTCCCATCGAAATCGGGGAGTTGAAGAAAGGGCAAATTAATAAGAGGCCGAATTGGGGGAGGGGAAGCGGGAGCAGCAGGATGGGGCGCTCTCGAAGACGAAGCGCGTATCCCATCAATTTTCACATCCAATTTAGTCTGCATTTCGCACCCATTTGCAATGATATCGTCTGGGCATGCCCCTCCCACCAAAAATTGGGAAAAAAGCTTATTTTCCTCGTCTCTTATTTCCTTCTCCGGGGAGCCCAAGATTACGGACCATTCCCTCAAAAGACTCTGTGCCAACAAAATTAAGCGATTCAGTTTTTCAGCTGTGAAGCAAATGGGTTCCAAAGATGACGGCTCATTTGGCAGGGCCTCGAGGTGAACTCCCCGATTTGTTTCAGTGGAAATAGCCGACAACAAAGGAAAAAGTTGTTGCCGGATAATGGCGGACATTTCCGCAAAGTACAAAATTTCAAGCCAAAAAAAAGGGTAAAACCAAAAGAAAAGAACAAGGATTAGCCCGGTGAAAACTCAGTCTGGTAAGAGCACCAGACTCTTAATCTTACTGTATTGGACAAGGGGGTAAATGCCTTGCCAACCAGGGAAAGGAGAAAATGGCCCGGGGGGTTCCGATTTGGGTTCCGACCAGCCAAGAAATGGTAAAGCCAAATTAGAATTGGGGGGCTGAGTCCCTGTAAGCAAGTGGGGCAAAAGGCCGAGCAAACAAGGGGTAATGAACGGCAAGGGAGGACAAGGGAGATAATGGTAAAGCAAAGGGCGGGGGTGAAGAGCAATGGAAAACGAGGGGGGAAATGGTAAAGCCCAAGAAAGGGTGAAAAGCAAAGAGGCGAGACTTCACCACAAAAAAAGGGGTTTATTAACGAAAGGCAAAAAATGGAAAAGCAATGAAAAATAAGCGTTTTTTGGGGTTTGTAAAGCAGAGGAAAAAGTCGTCGGAGCACAAGTGATAGGCAGAGGGCGAAAAAGAAGAAAAAAATGCAACGGAGAGTCTTGGCACATCATTTCTTTTATACTCGCTCGGGAGGGCAGGGCATCGTTGGGTGGGCGGATCGTCGGGAGGGCCGGGCGTCGTTTTGGTGGGCGAGTTGTTTAGGCGAGAACAGTGCCGGAGGGGATGATCAGCAAATGGGGAGAAAAACAGCAGAAGGGCACGCCATCGCACAGAATTGGCCCCAATAGCATCAGCGCGAGTGTCCAAATTCCTCAGTGCCCCAAATTCACCAATTCACTTGAGGGGATTAACAAGGGGGGAATTGTGGGCCGTAGGCCCTGATTACATATTAGTGGTTTATTTGGCACTCAACAAATTGGCCCATTGGCAAAAGTTACTAATCCCCCCCCCCCGGCCCAAAAAGTGATTAATGTAAAAAGTTATTTTTTTTATTTTATTTTGCAATTTATTTATTTTTAGTTTATTTTATTTGTTTTTTAAATAATCAAAAAATATGGCGTAGACAACGTCCAATGTTCATTTTCTTTGGCCAGCGGGGAAGGATCACAAAAAGCTATTAAATGACTGCAAATTGCAGAATTTAGTGGAAATTTTAAGCCAATAATGAAAAACAGAAAAAAAAAACGAAAATTCAAAAAACCACGAAAAGATTTCAAAGAATAATTTTTAATATTCTAAAAAATTAGCCCGAATTTTCGGGTCCTATTGTTTGACCGTCTTCAAAATGTGGTACATGTCGTCGTCCACTTCGTCCTCCTCCTTCCACACATACTACGATGGCATTGTGCGGTCGCCCGCAGAAGGGCAATGCAATGCCGCGGGACCGTGTTACGACTTTTTGCGCCGCTCTCGACACTTGCGCCGCGGACATTTGCGCCGCCGACCAACAAAAATATATTTTAAATATTGTTACCAATTTTGAACAATTTTACTCAATTACTGCGCATTCAATAATTACGGCACAAAAACCAAAATTGATGAGGAGGAGCGAGAAGAGGAGGAGGAGGAGCCACGTGTGCAAATGTTGGGGCAAATGAAGTGTACGTGAACGACCAACGACAAGTGAATTTGGATCAGCTGAGCAGTGAAATTGATCATTTTATAAGACAATCAAAATTGCCTGATCAGTCGAGTTTTTGTCAATTTAAACCAAATTCGACATATTCGAAAATTACCCCGGCGGCGGCGCTTGCGCCAATGAAGAAGAACCAATTTTTCTATGCTTTATCCTATCACAGCATTTATTCAATTGTATTATTTTTACACTCACAAATTCGTAAATAAATAATTAATTATGCAATCATTTATTCATATTTTATGCCAAAATATCCGATGAAAAAGTGGTGGAAAATTTATGGCCAAAATATAAAAAATAAATGAATAAATTACTTTGTCATTTATCGGTATCCACAATCTCTGCTACAAAATGTGTGGTCGTTCGTCCGCTTTTTCTTCTGTTAGTGGCTTTTCCCCCATTTTTTACACGTCGACACACAAAATTCAGTGATTGGTCCAATGACGGAATTCAATTCACTGCTTCCATCCCATCACTTTCATCCATTCATTCATTCATTCATTTCATTTGATCATTTGGGAAATAAATATTTATTCGTAAAATAAAATAAAATAATTTTAATACTAAATAATTAAATAGTATTACATAATATTAATTAATTAATCAATTAGCAAATGAATTGCTTTTCTCTATTTACCGTCTTTCTGTGCTTGTTCGTTAATTGCTCAGCTCCTCCAATACGGTAATTTCATATGTAATCAAAAACCAAATAAATATTTTGAATTTTAAACGCATTTCAAAATAATTGAGTCCAAGCATTAATTAAGGCCTGATCAAAGCCTGGATATTTTGCCTGAATTTTTTTATTTTTAAATTTTCAATTTTTCAGCCCTTTGTCATCCGTCGATGGCATTTGAGGGCCAATTCCCGTCATTCCCATCGAAATCGGGGAGTTGAAGAAAGGGCAAATTAATAAGAGGCCGAATTGGGGGAGGGGAAGCGGGAGCAGCAGGATGGGGCGCTCTCGAAGACGAAGCGCGTATCCCATCAATTTTCACATCCAATTTAGTCTGCATTTCGCACCCATTTGCAATGATATCGTCTGGGCATGCCCCTCCCACCAAAAATTGGGAAAAAAGCTTATTTTCCTCGTCTCTTATTTCCTTCTCCGGGGAGCCCAAGATTACGGACCATTCCCTCAAAAGACTCTGTGCCAACAAAATTAAGCGATTCAGTTTTTCAGCTGTGAAGCAAATGGGTTCCAAAGATGACGGCTCATTTGGCAGGGCCTCGAGGTGAACTCCCCGATTTGTTTCAGTGGAAATAGCCGACAACAAAGGAAAAAGTTGTTGCCGGATAATGGCGGACATTTCCGCAAAGTACAAAATTTCAAGCCAAAAAAAAGGGTAAAACCAAAAGAAAAGAACAAGGATTAGCCCGGTGAAAACTCAGTCTGGTAAGAGCACCAGACTCTTAATCTTACTGTATTGGACAAGGGGGTAAATGCCTTGCCAACCAGGGAAAGGAGAAAATGGCCCGGGGGGTTCCGATTTGGGTTCCGACCAGCCAAGAAATGGTAAAGCCAAATTAGAATTGGGGGGCTGAGTCCCTGTAAGCAAGTGGGGCAAAAGGCCGAGCAAACAAGGGGTAATGAACGGCAAGGGAGGACAAGGGAGATAATGGTAAAGCAAAGGGCGGGGGTGAAGAGCAATGGAAAACGAGGGGGGAAATGGTAAAGCCCAAGAAAGGGTGAAAAGCAAAGAGGCGAGACTTCACCACAAAAAAAGGGGTTTATTAACGAAAGGCAAAAAATGGAAAAGCAATGAAAAATAAGCGTTTTTTGGGGTTTGTAAAGCAGAGGAAAAAGTCGTCGGAGCACAAGTGATAGGCAGAGGGCGAAAAAGAAGAAAAAAATGCAACGGAGAGTCTTGGCACATCATTTCTTTTATACTCGCTCGGGAGGGCAGGGCATCGTTGGGTGGGCGGATCGTCGGGAGGGCCGGGCGTCGTTTTGGTGGGCGAGTTGTTTAGGCGAGAACAGTGCCGGAGGGGATGATCAGCAAATGGGGAGAAAAACAGCAGAAGGGCACGCCATCGCACAGAATTGGCCCCAATAGCATCAGCGCGAGTGTCCAAATTCCTCAGTGCCCCAAATTCACCAATTCACTTGAGGGGATTAACAAGGGGGGAATTGTGGGCCGTAGGCCCTGATTACATATTAGTGGTTTATTTGGCACTCAACAAATTGGCCCATTGGCAAAAGTTACTAATCCCCCCCCCCCCGGCCCAAAAAGTGATTAATGTAAAAAGTTATTTTTTTTATTTTATTTTGCAATTTATTTATTTTTAGTTTATTTTATTTGTTTTTTAAATAATCAAAAAATATGGCGTAGACAACGTCCAATGTTCATTTTCTTTGGCCAGCGGGGAAGGATCACAAAAAGCTATTAAATGACTGCAAATTGCAGAATTTAGTGGAAATTTTAAGCCAATAATGAAAAACAGAAAAAAAAAACGAAAATTCAAAAAACCACGAAAAGATTTCAAAGAATAATTTTTAATATTCTAAAAAATTAGCCCGAATTTTCGGGTCCTATTGTTTGACCGTCTTCAAAATGTGGTACATGTCGTCGTCCACTTCGTCCTCCTCCTTCCACACATACTACGATGGCATTGTGCGGTCGCCCGCAGAAGGGCAATGCAATGCCGCGGGACCGTGTTACGACTTTTTGCGCCGCTCTCGACACTTGCGCCGCGGACATTTGCGCCGCCGACCAACAAAAATATATTTTAAATATTGTTACCAATTTTGAACAATTTTACTCAATTACTGCGCATTCAATAATTACGGCACAAAAACCAAAATTGATGAGGAGGAGCGAGAAGAGGAGGAGGAGGAGCCACGTGTGCAAATGTTGGGGCAAATGAAGTGTACGTGAACGACCAACGACAAGTGAATTTGGATCAGCTGAGCAGTGAAATTGATCATTTTATAAGACAATCAAAATTGCCTGATCAGTCGAGTTTTTGTCAATTTAAACCAAATTCGACATATTCGAAAATTATCCCGGCGGCGGCGCTTGCGCCAATGAAGAAGAACCAATTTTTCTATGCTTTATCCTATCACAGCATTTATTCAATTGTATTATTTTTACACTCACAAATTCGTAAATAAATAATTAATTATGCAATCATTTATTCATATTTTATGCCAAAATATCCGATGAAAAAGTGGTGGAAAATTTGTCGGATGATTTTGTGATGATTTGGCCAAAATATAAAAAATAAATGAATAAATTACTTTTGTCATTTATCGGTATCCACAATCTCTGCTACAAAATGTGTGGTCGTTCGTCCGCTTTTTCTTCTGTTAGTGGCTTTTCCCCCATTTTTTACACGTCGACACACAAAATTCAGTGATTGGTCCAATGACGGAATTCAATTCACTGCTTCCATCCCATCACTTTCATCCATTCATTCATTCATTCATTTCATTTGATCATTTGGGAAATAAATATTTATTCGTAAAATAAATAATTTTAATACTAAATAATTAAATAGTATTACATAATATTAATTAATTAATCAATTAGCAAATGAATTGCTTTTCTCTATTTACCGTCTTTCTGTGCTTGTTCGTTAATTGCTCAGCTCCTCCAATACGGTAATTTCATATGTAATCAAAAACCAAATAAATATTTTGAATTTTAAACGCATTTCAAAATAATTGAGTCCAAGCATTAATTAAGGCCTGATCAAAGCCTGGATATTTTGCCTGAATTTTTTTATTTTTAAATTTTCAATTTTTCAGCCCTTTGTCATCCGTCGATGGCATTTGGAAAACGTGCAATGGCAAAAATGGGACAATTTTGGTGGAAAATGACTGCACAAAGTAAAAATATATGAAAATTTATTTTAAATAAATAATTATTTATTTAAATCATTTTTAGGCTTCTCCTCTGTTACCAAAGCGAAATGGCCAAAAACAGAAAAATTAGCAAACGTATTGGGGTGGGCAAAGGAAAGATTGGCAAATTGAAATTTGTGGAATGTGCCGAAGAGATTGCCGAAGACCAATGGCACGGACTGATCATTGCCAAGCACCAAGACGGAATGATCAGCTACGAGTCGAGGCAAATTGGAATTGAAAATATTTTCAAATATGAATTTAAATTAAAATTAAGCCATGGGTTTGACGACATTTTCGGCACCGAACCAACGAAAAAAACGGAAAAATATTTGGAAATTAATTTGACCAAAAGTAAAGCAAAATTAATAATAATATTTTAATAATAATTATTATTTTACAGATGCTGAACCACTGGGAAATGAACTTCAAGAAGCGCTTTCTTCTGCTGCATTTTTTGATGATTTTATGCCATTTGTTTTGGCATTTGAATTTGGCACAAAATTTTGCGCAGAAAACGGCGGCACCACCAAATTGTGCAAAGAAAAAGTCCAATTTTATATTTAAAATTCATTATTTAATTAATTTTTATTTTTAGTGCCTTAAAAAGGCACCGTTTGTTGGCACAACCAAATCCCATGGCAAAACAACAAAAACAACAACGACTTCCGTCCCGACAACCACCGAACAACAAAAATTTGCGTTTGAACCGTTTTCCGAATTTGTGTCCCATTTTGGCATTAATTGTTCGAAAATCATTTTCCCCGTGGAGGTGGCCAAATTCATTTTGAATATTACCGCTGTGCCCTACCGAATTGCGTGCAATGAATATGAACAAGATTACGAAATCGGACAATCGGTGGAGGCTTATTTGACAAATTCAAACCAAAGTTTTTTCAATGCTTGCATGGAAGTGCCGACAACCAAATGCGCAAAGTGATTGAAATTCTGGCACAAAATTTGGTGCCAAATTCTCACAAATTTTTTTTAGGCATGTGGAACCGAGCGCGTGCTATAAAAGCATGAAAACAGTGGTGCCTAACAACAATGCCATCGCCAAATTATGCCAAGATCACCTTGGTGAAGCGAATGTTGCCGGATTTGCTGTACAAATTTGCATCCATCGGGATAAAAAGGACAGAAGCTTGTCTTTGAAACATTCTTGAACCTTTCCACCACTGACGAATTGTATGGCCAAATAATGAGAGATTAGATGATGTAACAAATTAATTACTTAATTGGGTTAATTAAGCATCAAAATGACGCGCAATTTCCCAATTTCCGTTGAACAAATTATGGAGATAAAAGAAACTGTTCCCATTTTCTTTTTCGAATGTGGCACCGATCAACACCAAAGCGCAATCCGAGAAAAAGCCAATGGGAAAGTGATCAGCGGAGCATTGAATGAAAATGTGAAAACAAATCGTCTTTTAAATTGTTTTTTTTAAAATAATTAATTGAAATTTTATGCCACTGGCTGCAATTATTTTTTAATGATTTAATATTAAATTGAGCCAATGGTATTTGCAATAATTTAATTGAAATTTAGGCCAATGGCATTGGCACCGTTCTGAATGACATCAAAGCAGAAAAATTCAATGAAAATTTGGCAAAATGATTCATTTGGTGCCGCCTTATGCTGATCACATGCTGGCATTCTTCCAGATTCCAACGCCTCGGTTCAACAAACGGATCAGTTTACGGACTGATTTGAAGCCGTACGAAAATGATCCGAAAAAAAGAGGTAAGAAATGAGTAAATCTGTCGTGTATGAGGACTTATTTGATGGGACTCAAATGGACATTTCATATTTCCCTCTTAATCCCCAACTGTCATTGCTGTCTATTTAAATGCTCTCTTTCCCTCTTTCTCCCCGCAGTCTTCACAGTCAGTCTTCATTTATCATTTTGTTCTCCATCATCAACTTTGACCTCCGCATATATTTGTTATTTTCTTCACTGCATAAAATCAATTCAATTGACTGTTGGTCGGACACAACAGTTCACTGGCGCAGTCAGCAGTGCAAAACAAAGCGACGAGGCACAATCGGAGTTAAATTAAATACGCAAAGTAAAGCGTTCAACTGCCGATTTCATCAAAAACGCAAAGTAAAGCGTACTTCATCTGCCGACTTCATCCATCAAAAAGCTAAATTAAAAGCGTGAAAGTAAACACGAATATTGTTGTCAGCTCAGTAAAGTAATTCTGTCAACAAAAGCTGAACTTTCACAAAAGGGTAAAGTAATTCCCACGTCAAAGCATCACCACCAAATTCGTCAACATTCAAAGGATGGCCGAGCCAAAAGCAAAAGCTGGAAAAGGGCCGGGACCCTACACAGCGGAGATGGCATGGAAAATCTGGGAGGAGCGCTTCGAATTCTTCATTAAACTCCGAGCAGTCACTGATGCCGATACAAAAAAGCTGCTGTTCTTCACAGAAATTGGGCCGATCTACGAGGAATTGCGACAGATGGCACTACCGGATGATGTCAGGGATATGCCCTTGGATGAAATCAAGGCATTGATGAGAGATCAATATGGAGAGACAAAGACTGTGGCCGCGAAACGACACGAATTGTTTGCTGCGAAACAGACGGCAGGACAAACCATCCGCGACTATGCGATTAAATTGCGCACTCTGATCGCCAATGCAGAATGGCACAGAGATTCGGTGGACATGTGCCTGACAGCGTTGTTCATCAATGGACTCGCAGATGATTCAATTCGAGCGGAACTGATCAAAAAAGGTGACAATGCTCTGAAGTTCAAAGACGCAATCGAAACTGCGGTGCTTTTGGAACAATCATCATTGGACGCGCAACGAATCGGTGGACATGGGCCAAGAGAAATGGTGGCCAAGGTTTCATCTCAAAGAAAGGAGAAGAAAACCGGAGGAACGAAAACACCAGGGCAATGTCATCGATGCGGAAAGAACGGCCATTGGTCGAGTGAATGTCCCAGTAAAAACACCGAATGCCGAGAATGTGGAAGGATTGGACATTGGGCAGTGGCCTGCAAAGCAAAGCAGAGCACGACATCAAACGCAGACAAAGGAAGGCAAGGCTCCTCTTACTTCAAAGGAAAGCCGGTGCATCAAATCAGCGCACAAAAGCGTGATTCTTCCATGGATGTTGCGAGCGTCGTCAAGCAAAAAAAAGTCAAATCACTCACAGCACCACCAGCATTCGTTCAATTGCAACTGCAAAAAGAGAAAGCAGATTTTGAATTGGACAGTGGCGCCGACGTTTCGCTGTTCTCCGAAGACGATTGGATTGCAAATGGCGAGCCAAAATTGTCAACAAAGCGTTTGGAATTGGAATGGTACAACAAATTCGGGACACCAAATCCGGCAGTAAATTGGACGAAGTGCTCCAAAATCACGCCGAAGTCTTCAGTGAAGGACTTGGCCGCTGTACACGACACATCGCGTTAAAATTTAAAACGGATGTTCAGCCAAAAAGATGCAAGCCGCGTCCCGTGCCATTTGCGTTGCGTCCCGAGGTGGAGAAGGTTTTAAACCAATGGGAAAAGGAAGGAGTCCTCGAGCCGGTGGCGACATCTGATTGGGCAACTCCGCTCGTCATTGTGCCAAAGCCCGGCAACAAAATTCGATTGTGCTGCGACTATAAGGTCACAGTAAATCCGTGCCTGGACATCCATCAGTACCCACTCCCTCGACCGGAAGAATTATTCAGCGCTATCAACAATGGCGACAAATTCTCAAAGTTGGACTTGAAAGAGGCCTACTTACAGCTTCCGTTGGACGATCAGGCGAAGGAATGCCTCACAATCTGCACCCATAAAGGGCTGTACCGATTTTCACGCATGCCCTACGGAGTGGCATCGGCACCAGCGATATTCCAGCAGGTGATGGAAGAAATTCTCTGCGGAATTGACGGAGTGGCAGTGTATTTGGACGACATCGTCGTCACTGCTACAAACAATGCCGAACATTTGAAGAGATTGGATGCCGTTCTCCAAAGACTTCAAAAGGCAGGACTACGAGTAAAAAAGGAAAAATGCTCGTTCATGCAAGAAAGCATCGTCTATTTGGGACACATAATCGACCGGCAAGGAATTCGAACTTCGCCAGAGAAGGTGGAAGCAATTCAAAAAATGCCGGCACCGGAAAATTTGAAAGAACTTCAATCGTTTCTCGGCATGGTTGGCTATTACGGAAAGTTCATCCCTTCATTGGCGACGGTTTCGGAACCATTGAATGAACTTCGCCGGACAGAAAAGGAATGGCACTGGGGGAAGGAGCAACAAAAAGCCTTCGGAGAGATCAAGGAAATGTTGGCTTCAAACGACATCCTGGTGCATTTCGACCCTGAAAAGCCTCTCTTCTTGGCAACAGACGCGTCAGATTATGGAATTGGAGCAGTTTTGTTCCATAAGGATGCCAAAACTGGAAAAGTTGGAGTCATCGCTTATGCTTCGAAAACGTTAAGCTCATCCGAGCGGAAGTATGCGCAAATTGAGAAGGAGGGACGTGGAGTGATTTTCGGCGTAGAAAAATTCAACCAATATTTATACGGCCGAAAGTTCACACTACAGACTGACCACGAGCCGCTGAAACGGATTTTTGGACCAAAGGGTCAACTGCCAGTCGTTGCTGCCAGGCGTTTACATCGTTGGAGCTTAATTTTGATGAACTACGAGTTCGACATCGAATATTGCTCAACCAACAATTTTGGACACGCAGATGGATTGTCACGACTGCCAGCACCAGAAATCGACCAAATTTGCAAGGAGAGCTGCGACATTGGCGAAATTCAGAAGGAATGCCAAAATGCTCTGCCAATAACAGCAATTTTAAAGTTGCTCCATGAGACACATCCGGGAATCGTGCGCATGAAGTCGCTGGCGAGACAAAAAGTCTGGTGGCCCGGCATCGACAAGGACATCGAAACAATTCGTAAGCAATGCAAAATTTGCCAGACAAATGCTTCGGAAATGAGAAAAGTGCCGTTGCACCCTTGGGAAGTGCCAGAAGTGCCATGGCAAAGGCTTCACATCGACTTTTGTGGCCCATTTCTCGGAAAAATGTGGTTGATCGTCGTGGATGCAAAGACGAAATGGCCGGAAGTCATTATGATGGCGAAAACAACGACAGAAGCGACCATTTCGGCAATTCGAAATTTGTTATGGACGCATGGAATTCCACTACAAATCGTCAGTGATAACGGCCTGCAATTCACTTCAAAAGAGTTTGCAAAGTTCTGTGAAGAACGTGGCATCAGCACACTCTCACAGCGCCGTACCATCCGCAAAGCAATGGAGAAGCGGAGCGATTCGTCCAAACCTTCAAGAAAGGAATGCTTCTCAACAAGAAAGAGAAAAATTGGGAAAACGAACTCGCGAAAAACCAATTTCTGCTGAAATATCGGATCACACCGCATTCGGCAACAGGACAAACACCGGCCAAAATGATGTTCAACAGAGAACTGAGGACAAAACTCGATTTGGTCCAGCCGGTTTTCAACCCAAGGCAAAGGGAAGAAAAGGAGGAAAAGCAAAAAGTTGTGGACAACTACAGAGACCGAGTCAAAAAGAATTTTGATCGAGGCACTTGGAAAAGGTCATTCGACATTGGCCAGAAGATTTTCGCCAGGAATTTCCGCGACGGAACCAAGTGGATGGAAGGCGAAATTGTGCGCCAAATCTCACCATCACTTTTCCTTGTCAGCCAAAAGAGGAATTTGGAAAAGGCACTTAGATCAGCTTAAATCCAACGAAACGGAAACGGACAGCGAAAGTGCCGAAACCGATTCAAATTCGTCACTGGCAGAACAAGCTGAGATGGACGCCGACGGTGGAAATCAGCCGGACATTGATGCGCAAGATGAACCGCAAAATGTGCCGACGAATGATCAAGAGGAGCTCAGACGATCGAGCAGACAGCGTAAGCCGAGAACCATCTTCGATCCGAGTCGATGAACCGATTGAATTGGTGGGGAGGAGATGTCGTGTATGAGGACTTATTTGATGGGACTCAAATGGACATTTCATATTTCCCTCTTAATCCCCAACTGTCATTGCTGTCTATTTAAATGCTCTCTTTCCCTCCTTCTCCCCGCAGTCTTCACAGTCAGTCTTCATTTATCATTTTGTTCTCCATCATCAACTTTGACCTCCGCATATATTTGTTATTTTCTTCACTGCATAAAATCAATTCAATTGACTGTTGGTCGGACACAACAAAATCAATCGTAGTCTTGTTTCACGGCGCGTAAGACTCAAAATTAAAAATGGCAAAAATTTTAGGGAAGATCAGACAAGTGCGACAAATATGGGGAAGACTGTGAAGTGATCAAGAAATTGTTGCATAAAATTGATCAATTGAGCAATTGCAAAAATGAAACAATTGATACGGTACGGTAATTAATGGTAGTGTTTAAAATTGAGAGCAATTGTAAATCACTTAAAAATACTAAAAATGGGATAATAATAAGCAATTCTTGATTTATATATGATAAACATTTAAGAATTTTTAGGGATTTTTTTTTCTAAAAAATGATATAAAAGAGGGAATTTTTAGGTTGTGAAAGAAAAAAGTTTTTTTAATTTTAAATTCGTTATTTTTAAAAAATAAGTGAATTTTTTTTTTGGAAAAAACGAGATAGTCAAATTCTTTTTCTGTCCGTTCTTAATTATGCGCTTTTAAGTCTGCTTTTCGTCTGCCCAAATGGGTCGATATTCCGCCACCTGCGATACCGTACCAAAATGCGACCGAAACATTGGTGTGCTACGGTGATTTGTATTGTAACAAAGAAATGCTACAGGAAGACTATGATCGAGCACGCCAAAGTGAGTTTGGGGAGTGAAACATAGGCTTACTGTATACAGCAGGGATGGCACGGAATTCCGACTTCCGATTTCCGATTTCCGACATTTTTGGGGTCGGAATTCCGATTTCCGATTTCCGAAAAAATTTTGGACTCGGAATTCCGACTTCCGATTTCCGAAATTTTTGATAAAAAGTCGGAAATTTTCGGAAATTTTTTTTGAATTTTTTTTTCAAAAATTAACAATTTTTTACAATTTTGGTTAATAAATTGCATTGAAATTTTTCAAAAATTTCCCGGGGGCGCCTATCGGCACCGCCGCACCCTAAAAATCATATTTTCTTGAGAAATTTTGCCTCAAAATCGCTAAATTTAGTCATTTTTGGACAAAATTTGTTAACAATTTGATGAAAAATTATAAAAAAAATTTCCCCGGCGGCGCCTATCGGCACCGCCGGACCTCGCCCGCCGTGTTTTCAAGAATATTGAAAAAACGCGCCGCAAAAAAGGGTAAAATTTTTGATGAAAATCATTGATAATTTTTTAAGGCAAATATTTATTTAAATAGATCAAAAAAATTTTGAACCAGCTTTTACTTGGTTAAGAATTAAAAATTTAGCCTATTATAAAATATTTAAAAATTTTTTTATTATACAGGGTGACAAATAAGTCTTGCACCACCTATTTTTTGTTGTAACTTTTTTCAAATGCAACGAAAAATGACTAATATATATTCAAAATGTGCACAAAATATTAGGGAATAATTATTTTAATATTTTTATCCTATCTTTTGGGAGTCATAAGATAAAGACAAAAATGTGCCAAAAAAAATTTACAGTTGGCACGCAACTCCCCGGTTAATGTTTTGGTCATTTTCAAGAGAAAGGTTTAACGAAAAGAAACCATTTTTGCATGAGAATTAAAGAAGATCCTGATCACTTAAATGGACTACACAAGATAATTCTCGGGCTCTCTTTAAGAGAATAAAAGGCCCAGATTTTATCATGGATAAAACCCAAAAAATTGCCCCTGAACCAGTCATAAATTCCAATCATCCAAAATATTATTCCTGATTTCCTCAAAAAGGCCATTATCTGGCATGAGCTACCACTTGGACCGAGGCTTTATGCCACGCCTAAGAATTTCAGCTGAGTAACTATTTTTGTGCATTTGACCCCTTGAGTCCTCAAAATCTATGAAATTTGACTAATTTCGAAAATCGCCCGAAATCTTGTGAAATAAAAATAATTTTCAATAGCAGTTAAGCACATCTGAAAGAGCAGCTTCTGTTGGCTATGTTATATGGTTTTAGTGTAATAGAAACAATTTTTCATTTAGAAAATTGATGCCCGAAAAAATATTTTCCAAGTTGCGTGCCGTAAGGATATCAGCCCATTTCATAGACCCATAACTTTTTTTCATTTACCCTTTAATAAAATTGGCTTTTCTTATCCTGCCATTAGAAAACAATTAGGGCTATAGAAAG
This sequence comes from Heterodera schachtii, assembly GCA_023374025.1. Classification (NCBI taxonomy): domain Eukaryota; kingdom Metazoa; phylum Nematoda; class Chromadorea; order Rhabditida; family Heteroderidae; genus Heterodera; species Heterodera schachtii. The sequence goes on from SIJG01000127.1 coordinate 229,458, forward strand.
ATGTTGAAAAAAATATATAACTAAAAACTTTTTAATTGTAATAAATAATTTCAAACATCTATAATTATGATTAAAACTTTCTTAGAACCAATTTTCTTGCATATTTCGCAATTTTAAAAAATTGGAAAAATTTTGCGAGTTGGCATTTTTGCCGCTTTGAAAATTGAATGATTTATTTGTTTTTAAATTTCAAAACAGGCAACACACATGCGTTCAATTCAAAATTGTTAATGTTGAAGAAAAGGACAACTACAATGAAGGCATTTTAATTAGAGACATTGAGTCTGCCGAAACTCTCAAAGCAAGAAATGTGTGCCGTAAGTTTAAACAAATTTGATTTTTATACAATTCGAAATAAAAAATTAAACGAAAAATTGGAAAAAATATTTAAAAAATAGTTTACCTATAACTTTTTTTTATTTTCAACAAAATCCAACAATCTTGGGAATCATTCGAAAGCTTAACATGTTTTAGAAGCTGTTTCTAAGCAATTGCTTGGCGATTAGACAATTACCAAAAAAAAAAAAGTTATTAAAGTCAGAAAAAATTTTCCTTAATTACTTTTTTAAAGAGCAGAAAATCTTTTTGCTTTTTGTAAGCCTAATAGTGCATGTGAAGGGCTTTCGAAAGATACTATTGGATTTGGGTGACAATGAAGTACTCGAAATTTTGTTTTTTGTTTTCAAAATTTTTTCTAGTTTTCCATATCCCTGGTTCAATCGTCCTTATAAATTAATAATAAAAATTAAAATGATCAATTTTTTGCACTTAATTGTTGCCTATTAAAAATGTAGTCTTTGGACAAACAATGGCTGGCAAAGTTGGTGGTTGGCAAGAACTTGAGCTTTCATGGAACACACTTGCCTAATTGTGAGTTACTCAATTAAAAACAAGGAAATTTATTTTAAATATTCAAATAAGAAAATATATATTCACCTATACGGTAATTCAATCAATGCTCTGGGTACGGTATTGGTGTGAAAACAATTAGTGTTTGTTGTACATAACTTTAAGTGGCAAGTAAACTTTAAAAATATCAAATAATATTTCCACTGGCTAACTAACTACACTGTAATTCAATCAATGCTCTGGGTACGGTATCGGTATGGCAATCAATTAGTGTTTGTTGTGCTTAACTTTAAGTGGCAAGAAAACTTTAAAAATATCAAATTAATTTTTCCACTGGCTAACTATACTGTAATTCAATCAATGCTTTGGGTACGGTATTAGTGTGGCAATCAATTAATGTTTGTTGTTGATGAATTTGAAGTTGCAACCAAACATGTCCGGCGTTGCTTGTCATGAACTGTTGCACGCACTTGGCAATTTGCACGAGCAAAGCAGGAGCGATGCCCGAAACTTTGTCATTTTGAGGCGCCAAAACAGCGTAAAAATAATTTAAATTAATAAATAATTATGAAAAATTGAAATGTTCCAAATTTTAATAGCAATCGGATATAAGCCACGGCGCAGAAAATTTTGGCTTTGGCTACGATTTTGGCTCGGTGCTCCATTACGGTGGACATTATGATGAAGAAAAGTAAAATATTATTTTGGAAAAGATGACTAGAGCCCAGATGGAACCGGAAGTTCAGTACTGAGTTGGGATTTCCGCACTAATCCAAAAAGTTCTCAATTAAAATTTTCGAAAAACCTCAAAAATCCACAAAATTTTCTACTGATAGCCTTCGAATTTATTTTGAATAAAAATGCCGGCGATCAACAGCAGAATGTCAAACCGGGTTTTGAGCAACTGAGCGCCAACAAAGATTATGTTGAGAGTTCGTACGGAAATGAAATCCCGGTTTCCGAGCACGAAATATGACTTTTAATAAGTGTAATTAATTATTGTTTGATTGCAGCGATCAGTACGACCTGATCACTTTGCCACGCTTTTACCAGCAAACGATTGGCCAACGCGGCAGAATCTCTTTCAAAGACGCGGCGATCATTAACCAAATTTATTGCAAAGGCAAAAATAATTGAAAAATATAATTTAAGTAGATTTCCCATTTTCCAGACTCACGCAAAAGACATGAGGACAAGTGCCAAAACGGGGGCTATTTGAATCCGAATGATTGCACAAAATGCCATTGCCCGGACGGATACGGTGGCCAATACTGTGACGCACTCGAAGAGAGTGAGCAATTAATTAATTAATCCAATTAAAACAAATTATAAATAAATTTGAAGATTTGAATTGTGAAGATTAAATGGCAATTTAATGATCAAACACTTTTTGATAAAAATTGTTAGGAAAAAATGGCTTTAATTAAGCCGGTCAAATGGGAGATAAATTATCCCAAAAAATTTTCCCCCAATTGATTAGATGAGAACTGCAATATTTTGGCTGATGAGTCGAGGGAATTGAAAGCTGATCAGACCGCTAAAGTGTTGAAACCGGTGTTCGGATGCACTTCTGCCGACAAAGAATGCCGTTGCCATTGGCGAATTACGGCAAATTTTATTTTGTTATTAAAAAGAATAATTAAAGTGATAATAATTAACAATATAAAATGAGTGAAAAGGATTTTAGCCAATGCCTGGCACAAAAGTGCGAATTCAATTCAAAAGTTTGAACAATTCGCTCATCTGCTCACACCCATGCACACCACCGTACGTCGAGATCAAATACCGTACCGACAAAAGGGCACAAGGCAAAAAAAACAATATTAATTAATTAATGGTTAATTTGTAAAATGATCGCTCATTAAGGTGCCAAACTTTGCTGTCCCCGTGCACTCACTGATCTGGACGGAAATGAATACAAAAATTGGATTGCGGCAGAAAAGCCGGACCTGGACATTGTCATTTCCGCGCACCTTTCACCAAAATGGACCGTACCATCTACCGTATTCGAACTGACGTATGAATCAGGCAAGAAAAATTGTAAAATAAATTTTATTTGTTTTTAAATTTTTTAAATATTTATAATTTTTAATTGGTTTTATTTAAATGTTTTTCCAACCATTACAAAATGGAAAATTGTTCTAAAAATGTTAAGGCAACGTCAAACTCATAAATTCGAGCAAATGCCCTGATGCCGAAACTTTGTATGAAGAAAAAAGAAACCCCGGCACCGGCAGATTGTGGTGTTTTGATGCGATCAGATACAAATATTATGACTTAAATGTAAAGATGACAAAAAATGCTTCACTGAAGAATTCATCGTCACATGACTCCATTAGTTGCCCAATAATAAAGGTAAATTAATTAATTAAAGCCAAAAGGCACCGCCACAGAAACATTTCATATAATATAAGCAATTTAATTTTTAGGCAGCAAAATTACCATTTTTTGTATCAAAAAAGCGGAAATAAGAAAAAATAAGGACGATAAGCTGAAATAAGGATAAATATGGCAAATGATAAATCCCTATTTATTAATTCGTTTGTAAATTCAAGGTTAATGGAATTCAAGTCCAAGGAAGAAGGCAAACAATGTTTGATGACCTAGATAATGATGCATACAATTGGGTTAAAATTGATGTTGATTGTTATGTGAGTTGGATCTTAATTAATACATCATTTCTAAAATCAGCCTAATTGACTAAATTCACAGAAGGCCGAAGGAGGTACCGTAAGCTTTTGGGGCTACAGTAATCCGGAGACCAAAGAAATCATTCGGGTGGACGAAATCCACTGTTTGACTTATAAAGCTGCTGGAGTAACACCACCGTCGCCAAAACAGTTCAAAAGTTTGCAAGTCGAAGAACAGCCGCCGATGAAATTGAGTCCAAGTCCGCTCTTGGCCAATAATGCTTCATCACTGGTCCATGTGTTCGTGCCAATTGTTGGCCATCCATAAGAGAAGGAGGGAGACCAGTGATCAGTCTGTTGTTGCTGATCAGTTGGCCAAATTCCCATCAGCAAATTTTATTTTTATTTAATTTTTAGGGATGTTCTTGTTTTGAGTCCTTCTCTATTTAGTTATATAAATATTTTAAAAACTTCATCACAGCATTTGTTATATAATTTTTTGGCGGAAATTACAAAAATATCCTTTCCTAAAAAGACAAAAAAAAAAATTTTTGACAAATTTTGATTTAAATGCATATAAACTAATTAAAAATTTAATTATGCGTGTGGCGGTGTCTTTTGATTTATTTTTCATTTTATTTTTTTTATGACACTAATGTATTTTATTCATTTCTACTAATTATTTGTTTTTTTTTCTTCTTAAAAAATGGATAAATAAATATCTCTTGAAATAAAAACTAGGGTTACACGGGTCCGGGTATTTGGGCAAAAACCGGGTCCGGGTATTGCCGGGTCCTGAAAAGCCGGGTCCGGGTCCAAGATTTAAACCGGGTCCGGGTATCGGGTCCAACCGCGTCCTGAAAAAAAACCCAAAAAATATTTATTTTTTTTTCAAAGTAGGTAATTTTTTCTTAAAATTAAAAGCTTATATAGTACTTAGGGGCGGCCATGAATTTTTTTTTGTAATTCTTAATGCGAATTGTAACAGATTTTGTCCAAAAAATAACTAAATTTTGAGGCAATTTTTTATGAAACAAAAAAGAATTTCTGGTCCGGCGGTGCCGACAGGCGCCGCCGGGAAAATATTGGGAATTTTGGCCATATTTTTAGCAAATTTTCAACAAAAAATTAGTAGTTTTGTGGATTTTCGGAAAAATTTAGCGAAATTTTTAGGAAAATTTGGGTGAGGTAGGTTTTGGAGAGGCACCAACAAGGAAAATCAAAAATTTATGCAAAAATACTATTTTTCCTTCAAAATTTATATTTTAATATTGTATAAAATTATATCAAAATTTTTTTAAAATTTATTTATTAAAGAAAAAAGTAATTTTATTTAAAAGTTTTTATCGATATGAGAAAGAATCGAACCTGAGAAACAAGGAAAAGAATCCAAAAGATTAACCACTAAGCCACAGGAGAATAAATGATTCATTTTTAAAATAAATCTTAATTTAATTAAAAAAAAATTTTCCTTTCCTCCAACTTTAGTCAACAATTTGATCCAGACCCCCATTCTTACCAGTGTACTTTTGGACCCGGACCTACCGGGTCGGGTACCGGGTATTGGATTTTCAAAAAACCGAGTCCGGGTCCGGGTAGTAAAAAAACCGGGTATCCGGGTCTAGGACCCGGTCGGGTACCCGGACCCGTGTAACCCTAATAAAAACCGCAAATTTTCATTTTATTTTTAATTTTTGATTTTTTAATGGTATCCGTGTTTTGAGTCCATCTCTATTCAGTCCTATACGTATTTTTAAACGGTTGGGGTCAACTGCGTCTGAGACACATTTATGAAGCCATAACTTTTTTCTTTGTTTGGTAAAATCAAACAAACTTAGTATCATTCGAAAGGTCTATATGTTTAAAAGATATTTGTAGCATTTTGTAAGCGATTAAGCAACCCACAAAAAGTCAAAGCTTGATAACTGCAAAAAAGTCACGAATTTTTGTAATTTAATTTAATTTATCGAGCAAACCAAAGGCACATTAGTGCTCTTACATGGTGCAAAAGAAAACAATCAAATAAAATGATCAAATAAAAATACAATGAATATCGTGATAAAAATAAAATCAATCAAATGTTAAAAAATTCACAGGTGATTAAATATCGTGTAAATGTGGCACAGAAAATTTCCTACTCAGAACTCATTGCTTTTAGTAAACCCCTGAATTCCTTTGCCTTATTAATTTGCACCGCTAACACTGGAAGATTATTCCAGTTTTTTACTATTCTATTGAAAAAATTATTTTGAGTTTTGGCCGTGTGGCGCTTTACTCGTAAAAGTAAAGGCCTCCTGGGCCTTTCTGAGAAAAAGAAACTTTTCCCAGCATCGAGGCTGGTGAACCCTTTAATTATTTTAAAAGCTGTTGTTAAATCATTAATTTTTCTTCTTTCTTCCAATTTGTGTAAATCAGTGATTTTTAGTCTTTCCCCATATTTTTTGTACACAAATCCACATTTTCTAAGTGCTTTTCTTGTGAAAAATTTTTGAACACGCTCAATTTTGTCAATATCTTTTTTTAGGTTGGGGTTCCAAACTTCGGTTGCGTATTCTAATTGAGGTCGTACAAAATTTTTATAAGCTGCGGTTAAAGTCTTTATTTCCCTGGTTTTAACACTCTTAAAATCTGGAAAATTCTAAGATATGCATTACGTACGATTTTATTAATATGTTCTGAAAAATTCAGTTTCGAGTCAATTATAATGCCCAAGTCACGAACTTTATCCGACTCTGAAATCCTTTTTGAGTTAATAAAATATTCTTTTTTCATATTATTTTTCCCTAAATATAGAACAAAACATTTTTCAGTTGAAATTTCTAACCCATTTGTTTTTGACCATTTTTCCAAAAGCTTAATTGATTTATCTAAATGATTTGTTTTATCATCATTTTCATGTGCATAATATATTTTGACATCGTCCGCGTACCTTTTTATGCTAACTGATGACGCTTCTTTTGCAATAAAGGACGGCAGATCATTTATAAAAATTAAAAAGAGCAATGGTCCTAGGACACTTCCCTGGGGCACTCCAGAAAATATTTTATAATTTTCAGAAAATTCTTCACCGATTTTAACCCTAAAACTTCGATTCTTTAAAAACTGAGTTAAGAATTTCAAAATTTTTCCTTCAATTCCAATGCTTTTAATTTTATGAAGTAATAGATCGATTGGAACAGAATCAAACGCCTTGACAAAATCAATATAGATGATGTCAATTTGCTGATTCTTTTGTAGAGAATTATATATATCGTCCATCGTTTTTAATATTTGGGTTGTAGTCGATCTGTTTTTTAAAAACCCAAATTGTTCTTTATCAAGGAATCTTGTATTGTTCAAAAATTCCAAAATTTTGCTACTCAAAACTCTTTCGAAAACTCTGCAAATAGTGCTTGTTAATGAAATCGGTCTATAATTCATCGGATTTGTTTTTTCGCCTTTTTTGAAAATTGGTACAACTAATGATGTTCGCCATATTTCCGGAATTTGACCGGAATCCAAAATTAATCTAAATAAATCCGCTAATATTTTGGTATTGAAATAAGTTTCATTGAAATTTTTATATGCAGTTAAAAATGTTTATCTTTAATTTATTTTTTATTTTATTTTTTTTTGCTATCTTATGATGAAAATTGTTTTATATTAAAATTAATGTTAGTGCGTCACTTGCTGCGGTGTAGTTACAAATATCTCTGTCTAGCTGGTTATATTTAATATAATTTATTACATTTTGCTTTTTAGTTTATTGTGTCACTTTCTAATTCAATCAATTTTGTTTTTCGAGCATAAATTTAGTGGTTCAATTTATTTATTTTTTATTTACAATTTTTTCTAGATAACCCAATTAATAATTTTTGAGTTCATTTTTTAGGTTTTATGTTTTCTAAATTAAATTTCTTTTAATAATGTTTATATGTATAAACAAGCTATATATTATAATACAATTATACAGTGATTGTAATTACGGAAATTGTAAAAGGGACTCGTCTTAAGAATTATTGCAAAGACTTATGCTGTTTATTTGTTTATTCTTCAAACTTAAATGTTGGCATATAGTATTTTTTTAAATTTTGAAATGTAGATCATTCGGGCTATTATTTTTAGGTTTTGATGTTTTTCTTAAAATTTTGTAAATGGCTAAAAAGGTAAAATAAATATTTGGTTGTTTACACGTATGTTTGTAAATCCGCTAACTATTTAACATTATGATAAGATTCAGAAAGCTATAAGAATTGCTTTAAAAAATAAAATGACACTTAAGCATAGTTAAAAATAGCTCAATCAAAAAAACATATGATAGAGGTTTCTGGATTTGGTGACATATTTGCTTACTAATAAACAAATTTTTTTAAATTTTATTGGTTAATATTAAAATTTAATGGCTATCGAAAGATGTCAAGTTGTTAGCGTTCTTAATCTAACAGGTCTCTTAAAATATACCTTCATAAAAACATGAAATCTGACCTTCATCCAAGGATTAAGCCGATAATTTTTTCAAATTAGTAATTTTCAACCCAATAATAAATATTAAAATTGAGAAAATTTTGCAAAGTTTCACAAAATTTTAATTGTATAAGAGTGCAATTTAATCTAAATAAATATTTTCCTACGTTCTGCATATTCGATATAGGCGAAAAACGCATAATTCGATCATTTAGATGTTATTTATTTTTTCACAGATTTTCTACGAATTTATTGTCAAAAATTTAATTTTAAAAGATTTTATTTTTTTGTACGTTTATTCATATACAAGAATATTAGTCACAAATTAAACGACAACACACGCAATTTATATTTATATTTATTAAATTTTTCAATTTTGCCAAAGAGGAGCACAATGATGCCCAATAAGCTGCATCAAATAACTTAATAAAAATGTAAAGCTTATGATTATATTCTGGTCAAATGATCATAAAATTCCAAAAAATTTTATTTCTAACTTACAAGGGAACCACCCGAACTTTAAGTCGGAAAATGCATATGTGGATATATACCATTGGATAGAGCAGGGTCGACTTCTATTGTGAATTTTTAATATTACGGGCCCATAGGAAGAAATCAAAAAGTTATGAGGCCTCAAAAATCGAAATTTTAGCTGTATTTCCTCTTAAAATTGATGGCTCAGTTGGTTAAATTTGCGTTTTTGGCGCTCGGGTTCAAATCCAACATAAAAATAAATAAATTTTAATTAATGTTTATTTCATTCGTCTACGTTCGGCAAAAGGCGCGCCTTATCAAATAGGGCGGCGTTTGTAGGCGCTTCTCTAGAGTAGCATTATTTAGTGGCACATTGAGCCAGCAGACAAACATTTTAAAAAATACCTTTAATTCTTCTACGTTCGGCAAAAGACGGCGCCTTTTCAAATAGGGCGGCGTTTGTACGGCGCTTCTCTAAAGTAGCATTATTTAGTGGCACTTTGAGCCAGCAGACAAACATTTTAAAAAATGCATTTAATTCGTCTACGTTCGGCAAAAGACGGCGCCTTATCAAATAGGGCGACGTTTGTACGGCGCTTCTCTAGAATAGCATTTATTTAGTGGCATTTTGAGCCAGCAGACAAACATTTTAAAAAATTAATTTAATTCGTCTACGTTCGGCAAAAGAGGGCACCTTATCAAATAGGGCGGCGTTTGTACGGCGCTTCTCTAGAGTAGCATTATTTAGTGGCACATTGAGCCAGCAGACAAACATTTCAAAAAATTCATTTAATTCGTCTATATTCGGCAAAAGACGGCGCCTTATCAAATAGGGCGGCGTTTGTACGCCGCTTCTCTAGAGTAGCATTTATTTAGTGGCATTTTGAGCCAGCAGACAAACATTTCAAAAAAATTAATTTCATTCGTCTACGTTCGGCAAAAGGCGCGCCTTATCAAATAGGGCGGCGTTTGTACGGCGCTTCTCTAGAGTAGCATTATTTAGTGGCACATTGAGCCAGCAGACAAACATTTTAAAAAATACCTTTAATTCTTCTACGTTCGGCAAAAGGCGGCGCCTTATCAAATAGGGCGGCGTTTGTACGCCGCTTCTCTAGAGTAGCATTATTTAGTGGCACATTGAGCCAGCAGACAAACATTTTAAAAAATTCATTTAATTCGTCTACGTTCGGCAAAAGGCGGCGCCTTATCAAATAAGGCGGCGTTTGTACGGCGCTTCTCTAAAGTAGCATTATTTAGTGGCACATTGAGCCAGCAGACAAACATTTTAAAAAATTCATTTAATTCGTCTACGTTCGGCAAAAGACGGCGCCTTTTCAAATAGGGCGGCGTTTGTACGGCGCTTCTCTAGAGTAGCATTATTTAGTGGCACATTGAGCCAGCAGACAAACATTTTAAAAAATACATTTAATTCATCTACCTTCGGCAAAAGGCGGCGCCTTATCAAATAGGGCGGCGTTTGTACGCCGCTTCTCTAGAGTAGCATTATTTAGTGGCACATTGAGCCAGCAGACAAACATTTTAAAAAATTCATTTAATTCGTCTACGTTCGGCAAAAGACGGCGCCTTATCAAATAGGGCGGCGTTTGTACGGCGCTTCTCTAAAGTAGCATTATTTAGTGGCACATTGAGCCAGCAGACAAACATTTTAAAAAATTCATTTAATTCGTCTACGTTCGGCAAAAGACGGCGCCTTATCAAATAGGGCGGCGTTTGTACGGCGCTTCTCTAGAGTAGCATTATTTAGTGGCACATTGAGCCAGCAGACAAACATTTCAAAAAATTAATTTAATTCGTCTACGTTCGGCAAAAGGCGCGCCTTATCAAATAGGGCGGCGTTTGTAGGCGCTTCTCTAGAGTAGCATTATTTAGTGGCACATTGAGCCAGCAGACAAACATTTTAAAAAATTCATTTAATTCGTCTATATTCGGCAAAAGACGACGCCTTATCAAATAGGGCGGCGTTTGTACGGCGCTTCTCTAGAGTAGCATTATTTAGTGGCACATTGAGCCAGCAGACAAACATTTTAAAAAATTCATTTAATTCGTCTACGTTCGGCAAAAGGCGGCGCCTTATCAAATAAGGCGGCGTTTGTACGGCGCTTCTCTAAAGTAGCATTATTTAGTGGCACTTTGAGCCAGCAGACAAACATTTTAAAAAATTCATTTAATTCGTCTACGTTCGGCAAAAGGCGGCGCCTTATCAAATAGGGCGGCGTTTGTACGGCGCTTCTCTAGAGTAGCATTATTTAGTGGCACATTGAGCCAGCAGACAAACATTTTAAAAAATACATTTAATTCGTCTACGTTCGGCAAAAGACGGCGCCTTATCAAATAGGGCGGCGTTTGTACGGCCGCTTCTCTAGAGTAGCATTATTTAGTGGCACATTGAGCCAGCAGACAAACATTTTAAAAAATTCATTTAATTCGTCTACGTTCGGCAAAAGGCGGCGCCTTATCAAATAGGGCGGCGTTTGTACGCCGCTTCTCTAGAGTAGCATTATTTAGTGGCACATTGAGCCAGCAGACAAACATTTTAAAAAATACATTTAATTCGTCTACGTTCGGCAAAAGACGGCGCCTTATCAAATAGGGCGGCGTTTGTACGGCCGCTTCTCTAGAGTAGCATTATTTAGTGGCACATTGAGCCAGCAGACAAACATTTTAAAAAATTAATTTCATTCGTCTACGTTCGGCAAAAGACGGCGCCTTTTCAAATAGGGCGGCGTTTGTAGGCGCTTCTCTAGAGTAGCATTATTTAGTGGCACATTGAGCCAGCAGACAAACATTTTAAAAAATTCATTTAATTCGTCTATATTCGGCAAAAGGACGACGCCTTATCAAATAGGGCGGCGTTTGTACGCCGCTTCTCTAGAGTAGCATTATTTAGTGGCACATTGAGCCAGCAGACAAACATTTTAAAAAATTCATTTAATTCGTCTACGTTCGGCAAAAGGCGGCGCCTTATCAAATAGGGCGGCGTTTGTACGGCGCTTCTCTAAAGTAGCATTATTTAGTGGCACATTGAGCCAGCAGACAAACATTTTAAAAAATTCATTTAATTCGTCTACGTTCGGCAAAAGACGGCGCCTTATCAAATAGGGCGGCGTTTGTACGGCGCTTCTCTAGAGTAGCATTATTTAGTGGCACATTGAGCCAGCAGACAAACATTTAAAAAATACCTTTAATTCGTCTACGTTCGGCAAAAGACGGCGCCTTATCAAATAGGGCGGCGTTTGTACGGCGCTTCTCTAGAGTAGCATTATTTAGTGGCACATTGAGCCAGCAGACAAACATTTTAAAAAATTCATTTAATTCGTCTACGTTCGGCAAAAGGCGGCGCCTTATCAAATAGGGCGGCGTTTGTACGGCGCTTCTCTAGAGTAGCATTATTTAGTGGCACATTGAGCCAGCAGACAAACATTTTAAAAAATTCATTTAATTCGTCTACGTTCGGCAAAAGGCGGCGCCTTATCAAATAAGGCGGCGTTTGTACGGCGCTTCTCTAGAGTAGCATTATTTAGTGGCACATTGAGCCAGCAGACAAACATTTCAAAAAAATTAATTTCATTCGTCTACGTTCGGCAAAAGGCGCGCCTTATCAAATAGGGCGGCGTTTGTAGGCGCTTCTCTAGAGTAGCATTATTTAGTGGCACATTGAGCCAGCAGACAAACATTTTAAAAAATTCATTTAATTCGTCTACGTTCGGCAAAAGACGGCGCCTTTTCAAATAGGGCGGCGTTTGTACGCCGCTTCTCTAGAGTAGCATTATTTAGTGGCACTTTGAGCCAGCAGACAAACATTTTAAAAAATTCATTTAATTCGTCTACGTTCGGCAAAAGGCGGCGCCTTATCAAATAGGGCGGCGTTTGTACGGCGCTTCTCTAGAGTAGCATTATTTAGTGGCACATTGAGCCAGCAGACAAACATTTTAAAAAATTCATTTAATTCGTCTACGTTCGGCAAAAGACGGCGCCTTATCAAATAGGGCGGCGTTTGTACGGCGCTTCTCTAGAGTAGCATTATTTAGTGGCACTTTGAGCCAGCAGACAAACATTTTAAAAAATTAATTTAATTCGTCTACGTTCGGCAAAAGACGGCGCCTTATCAAATAGGGCGGCGTTTGTACGGCGCTTCTCTAGAGTAGCATTATTTAGTGGCACATTGAGCCAGCAGACAAACATTTTAAAAAATACATTTAATTCGTCTACCTTCGGCAAAAGGCGGCGCCTTATCAAATAGGGCGGCGTTTGTACGGCGCTTCTCTAGAGTAGCATTATTTAGTGGCACATTGAGCCAGCAGACAAACATTTTAAAAAATTCATTTAATTCGTCTACGTTCGGCAAAAGGCGGCGCCTTATCAAATAAGGCGGCGTTTGTACGGCGCTTCTCTAGAGTAGCATTATTTAGTGGCACATTGAGCAAGCAGACAAACATTTCAAAAAATTAATTTAATTCGTCTACGTTCGGCAAAAGGCGCGCCTTATCAAATAGGGCGGCGTTTGTAGGCGCTTCTCTAGAGTAGCATTATTTAGTGGCACATTGAGCCAGCAGACAAACATTTCAAAAAAATTAATTTCATTCGTCTACGTTCGGCAAAAGGACGGCGCCTTATCAAATAGGGCGGCGTTTGTACGGCGCTTCTCTAGAGTAGCATTATTTAGTGGCACATTGAGCCAGCAGACAAACATTTTAAAAAATACCTTTAATTCGTCTACGTTCGGCAAAAGACGGCGCCTTTTCAAATAGGGCGGCGTTTGTACGGCGCTTCTCTAGAGTAGCATTATTTAGTGGCACTTTGAGCCAGCAGACAAACATTTTAAAAAATTACATTTAATTCGTCTACGTTCGGCAAAAGACCGGCGCCTTATCAAATAGGGCGGCGTTTGTACGGCGCTTCTCTAGAGTAGCATTATTTAGTGGCACTTTGAGCCAGCAGACAAACATTTTAAAAAATTAATTTAATTCGTCTACGTTCGGCAAAAGGCGGCGCCTTATCAAATAGGGCGGCGTTTGTACGGCGCTTCTCTAGAGTAGCATTATTTAGTGGCACATTGAGCCAGCAGACAAACATTTCAAAAAATTCATTTAATTCGTCTATATTCGGCAAAAGACGACGCCTTATCAAATAGGGCGGCGTTTGTACGGCGCTTCTCTAGAGTAGCATTATTTAGTGGCACATTGAGCCAGCAGACAAACATTTCAAAAAATTAATTTCATTCGTCTACGTTCGGCAAAAGGCGGCGCCTTATCAAATAGGGCGGCGTTTGTACGCCGCTTCTCTAGAGTAGCATTATTTAGTGGCATTTTGAGCCAGCAGACAAACATTTCAAAAAATTAATTTCATTCGTCTACGTTCGGCAAAAGACGGCGCCTTATCAAATAGGGCGGCGTTTGTACGGCGCTTCTCTAGAGTAGCATTATTTAGTGGCACATTGAGCCAGCAGACAAACATTTTAAAAAATACATTTAATTCGTCTACGTTCGGCAAAAGGCGGCGCCTTATCAAATAGGGCGGCGTTTGTACGGCGCTTCTCTACACATTTTAAAAAATACCTTTAATTCGTCTACGTTCGGCAAAAGGCGCGCCTTATCAATAGGGCGGCGTTTGTACGGCGCTTCTCTAGAGTAGCATTATTTAGTGGCACATTGAGCCAGCAGACAACATTTTAAAAAATACCTTAATTCTTCTACGTTCGGCAAAAGACGGCGCCTTTTCAAATAGGGCGGCGTTTGTACGGCGCTTCTCTAGAGTAGCATTATTTAGTGGCACATTGAGCCAGCAGACAAACATTTAAAAAATACATTTAATTCGTCTACCTTCGGCAAAAGGCGGCGCCTTATCAATAGGGCGGCGTTTGTACGCCGCTTCTCTAGAGTAGCATTATTTAGTGGCACATTGAGCCAGCCAAACTTTAAAAAATATATATTTTAAAATTAATTATGTTATATTGAATTTTTAATAGTGATGATATAATGGTTTACAATTCCGACAATTTTATTGACATAAATTCTTAAATGATATATTTTCTTTTTTTTGAATTAAACATATAGTGACATAAGTTTTAATTGAAAAATTCATATTAACTTAAAATAATAAATGCCCTAAGTTGCTCAGCAACTTGTTGTTGTTGTTATTTCTGTTGTAATACATGAGGAATACACGAATCACATCAGTCTAGTCAAAAGAACAAATAAAATGAAAAATTGAATTATAATTTATCATATTTGCAGTATGGAACCACTACTAATACATCTAGGTTTTAGTTTTATGATTTCGCTGTAATTTATTGTGCGCATTTAGGATATTTGATAATCGAATAAACTTCATAGTACATATTTTTCATCAATTTTTATGGATTATTATTATTATTTTGTTTTTTCTTATAAATGCTTTTAATTTTTTTAGAATTAATTTTTCAGTGTTTTTTATTAGTAAAATATCTTTTATTCATGCTAACTTAGCATTCTTCTACATCCGTTTAGTTATTTTTCATATTTTTGAAAATAAAATATGAATAAATAAAATTTATTTTGTTATATTTTTAAATTAATATTTATTAGTATTATTTAGATTTTAAAGGTTTCCAAGGCTATCCACTTTCATATCTTACTAAGTCAGATCCAAATTTGGGATAAATTTTTATGACAGCTTTTATTTTTTAATATTAGAATATTTTATTTAAAGATGTTTTAATTAAGATTGTATTAATCCATTTTACTTGTTCATGTGCAATTTTTTTTTGTCAATTTTGTGAAGGTTGCAATTTTATGTAAAAATAAAGTTGTTTATTTAAATATAGTTTTATAAAAAAATTTATTATTATGTTTTTTTTATAGTTCTATTCAATTATAATTTTTATTTTTTCCATTTCCATTTACATATAATAAATATTTATTTATATTGATGCTCAAAAGAGTTCAAATATTCATACTTTAATAATTTACTTTTGGTGAGTCTTTTCATTAATTAATTCATAAATTTCTTGATTCTTTGTCGTTGATTTATTTTTAAATATTTTTGTTTTTTTTTGAATTTAAGTATCCTTATTTAAATTCTAATATAATTTTCTATTGATTTCAGTTTTCTATTCTTCTCTTTATTTCTAAATTAACAGATTTCCACAATTACAAATTCTTTATTATTTAGGTTTTAAAAAATATCTGCCACTCCGCACCGACACATAAATTGTCCTCATTTCTCATTTTACATTATTTTTTAATATTTTCCTTTTTTTTTGGATTTATGCTGTTTTTAATATTATATAATTAATTCTTTTTTAATTATTTTTTTACGTTATTTCTGTATCTTAAAATCCTCCAAATTTTTAATTTTAGGTGTTGAAAAGGCTTGAATTGTCTTTAATTAAAATATTTTGCAGAAATTCACTTTATTGTAATTCTTATATTTTAATTAGTTTTCATTACTATTGTATAAAATCATTTTATTTCTTATGATTTATTCAACTTTTTGATTATTAGTGTGAATTTTATTATTATTCTCTTATGAAGTTGCTCATTTTTAAATAAAATTTTTTTTCAACTATTAGTTTTAATAATTAATTTTCTTATATTCTAAAAATTTTTTATCCAAGAATGTGCCGCCGCATCTTAATGTATATTATTAGATGATTTTGCTTGAAACTTTTAATAATTCTTATTCAACTATTCTTTCAATTTTTTCTCACTAATGTAATTATTAATTAATTTTTTATAAATTTTTTTTGTTCCATATATTTATTTCATTTTTTGAAAAGTATTATATTTATTTGACAATATTAATAAATTTCTTTTATTTTTACTTCTCATTTAATTTCTTTATTTTTACAATTGTTTCTTCAAATTAATAAATTACAAGTTTTTATAAAAATTATAAAATTGTTTTTTCAATTTTAGTTTTTAATTTAAATTTACTTTCATATATTGTTTAACCTCAGCCCCTTGCTTTCCGATTCCAGCACATGCTTTTCCATTTTCTTTTAAAATTTGTTATTTAACCAAAATAAAATTATTTATATAAATAATCCTCATTTTGTTCTTTTTCTTTTCTTAATGAGTCAGAACAAAATAAAATTTAAAAGTAATCAAATATATTTTTATTTCAGATTAACTAGTGAATTCATATTTATTAAAACTCAGAGAATAAAATATTTAAATGAATATTTTTTTTTGTGTTTATTTTATGTTTTTAATATTTTAAAACGATGAGTTTTTTCTTGTTGTTTATTTTTTAACTTTATTTTTATATTTCTATTCCGGATTCTTTTATTTTATATAATTGATTACCTTTAAAACCAGTATTTAATTTCATAGTAACTTTTATATTTTTTGTCCATAGCAATGTCAAAAAATATATTTTTTATATTCTTGTTATTCTTTTTAAATTTTAAAAATATTTATGATGTTATTTCTTGCTAATTATCTGATATCCATCCGCAAATTCCCAAACCAAATGCTGTATTATTAAATATTTATGTACAAAATCCAATATTTCTATTTAAATATAAATTTTTACTTTTTCTTTAGGATATCGAAGGATACTTTAATTTGAACTTTTATAGTTTTATTTGAAATGAAGATTATTTTAAAAATCTTCATAAGGTTCCAAAAAAGTTTAAATTCGGAGTTATTTGTATTTATAAATGGAAGATAAATCTTTTTAATAATGATTTAACTTGAAAAGTAATATCTTAAATTTGGTTTTGTAGTTTAAAGATGTATTTACAACATGTTTTTTATTAAAAATTTAAAAATATTCTTTTTATTATAATTTTAGAATATTTTTTATAATTATTCCATTTTTAATTAATTAAATATTTTCTATTTTTGAGTATATTATCAAATTTATTGCTTCCTATTACGTGGTCAAACTATATTTTCATGCCACGATGAAAATTTTCCATTTGATTATATTTTGAGTAATGGCCACTTTGATGGCAAAATTTCGTCGCAGAAATTTTGCAGCCAAATTTTTTTATAAGAAAATTAAAAGAAAAATCCAGAAATTATTTCAGCGATTTTTTTTGAAAGTTTCCAAAAAATTGCTAAAAAAATTTCTAAGGTAAAATTTTTTTTTAATTTTCGGTGGCAACATAATTTCACGGCAAAATTTCGGCTGCGAAATTCCTAATTAAAATAACGGGAAAAAATATAATTTATATTCTAAAAATTATTTTTATTAATATTAGTACAACTATTTCTTAGAATATATTTTGTATGTTTTGTTGGTTAAAATTTCTTAAAATGGTGCTGTGACAAAGTGTCAAAAGTATCGATGTGGATGGTCGTCTTTTTTTTTTGTGGTCGTGTAAACCGAAATAGAGCCGGATATATTCTTTAATAATTAAGATATATTTTTTAATAATTAATTAATTTAAATCTTTCAATAACTTTTCCATAATGAAAGGACGCGCTTCTTCCTGTCACCCCTAACCCATACTTTTGACACTTGTGCTCAACACGCTTAAAACCATCTCTAATACAAAAGTAATTGTAATTTAATTAAATTTGATAAACTAATTCTGTGATTGAATGTTTAATAACTATATTGGTTTTTATATATTTTATTGAATTTTTATTTTTTATTTAATTTTATTTCATCTTTGATTCCTTCAGGTTCGCTTTTCAGGAATTGTTGATGTTTTATTTAAAGCATAAAATATAGAATTTAATATTTTTTTTCTTATCAACACTTTTTTTATACCAAGAAGAACGAACGGTCACGTATTAATTTTTTATCATTTTATCTTTATTATCTTTTAGCTTTCTCATTTATTTTAATTTTTAATTTTATTTTTTAGTTTTTTTCTTTTCTATATAATTATTTTCGCTGTTAAATGATTTATTTTGTATATTTACATCTTTTAATTTTGTAAGCTTTTGTCTTTAATTTCTATTCATTCAAATAAATATTGTTAATTTTCGAATAATTAAATTTGGAATCAATTAGTATTCTTTAAAAATCCAAACCCTTGTTATTATCCAAAAATTGTCATCGATTGTTAAACCTTTTAATACTTAATTGTATTATTTAAATAACAAACCTTTACATGTTTTAAAGCCTTTTTTATATAACAAATAAAGATTTTTATATTACTTTTAATGTCTTCTGGCATTTTTAAATTTTGGATTAGAAATTGGAAATATTAAAATTAAAATTTGTGCTTCTTAAAGATTGTTGAGAAAATAATTTATTGACTATAATTTTTAATATAAAAAAAATAAGAATTATAAAATAAAAATTAGTTATTTATCGTTTGTACTTCACCTTAGAAAATTTTACCATAATTAATCACTAGAAACCGGATTTTGAGGCATATGCTCTTTTTTCGCTCCGGATATGAAACTGTTGATATAACCTAGGAAAAAAAATATTAAGCCTGAAGAGCAAAAAAAAAAAAGGTCTCTTGGAAAATTTTTGCCTAGAAAAATGTTGATTTTTGCTGCCTTTTTCCAATTTTCGTGCTTTTTTGCCATTTTTGTAATTTTTTATGCCTTTTTCACATTTTTCGTGCCTATTTGAGAAATTTTCGTGTCTAAAATTCCGGTCTCTACTAAGAACAGTTTTAATTATTTGAAGTCAATTCATTCACCTACTTAAAAAATTCACTAGGTAGTTTTAAATTAATGAAACTTTTATGTTGAAATTTAAAAAAAAAACTTTGCCGATTTTGACCTGTTTTTTTCAATCATTTCATGCTTCTAACTACACCACAAAAGGATCTTTAAATGAGATACTCTTTGTCCAATATTTATTTTTTTAATTTACAAAATATTTGCTTTTAAACAGAATATTCTTAAGAATGATTAAATGTTTATTTGAAATTTTGTTATTTGGCTTTTACACTTTGGTGTCATTGATAACTTTAAACTAATCGGGTTTTTTTTTATTTTCATATAATTTATTCTTATAATACATAAAATGACTATAAATGGAAGTTGCGCATTAATGAATAATTTTAATTAATTTAATTAATTCTATTTACATTAATAAGTTTTTAAATGAATGTTTAATAATTTTTATTTTTTAAAAATTCGATTAATATTTCTTAGTAAGAGGTATAGTTTGTTTTTAAGAGTTAATTAATTCATCTCTTGTGGTCTCAGGACGTACAACGCATGTCTTCATCCAGTTTTTTGCGACAAAAAAAGCTCCCGATTTTTATTGGACATGCCTGTTAAATGTAAAACAGATTAGGCATTCAATCTATTTATATCAAAACCTTAATTTAATCATTTGTTGTAGTAACATATAATTTATTTAATTTGTTCTTAATAGCCTAATTTCAAAAAAATATCATTTTATTTTTATTATTCTGAATTTTAATATTTTGACATTTTGATTTTTTCATTGATTATAATAAATGAAATATTTTCCATCTATTCTTATTATTATTTCATGAATTAAAGTTGTTTTTTTTAAATTTCTTATTTTATTTATTACTTTATTTTTGGATATAATTGTTTATAAACACGAAATGACATTTATGGTATTCAATAAACAAATAAAATTCACAATCTATTATTCTTACATTTTTATTGAAAATATGATTAATCTCGTTGGAGCCTCCTCAATGTGTTTTTATGCGCTTGCCTCTTTGTTTTTGGAAAATAATTCTTTCAATTATCATAATTTAGTTTTAATTTTAATTGATTTTAGAATAAATATTTTTATCTTATCGGAAACTCTCAAAATTTTGACATTTACAAACTCCCATGAGAATGAGAAGCGTCCTCGGTCGCTCCTTTGAGTGCACTGAGTGCTTCGGTTTAAAATTTTTTCGTTATTATCTCTTAAATTTTGTTAGTTTTTTTATTTGTAAATGAATATTCTTAACAGACATTTAATTTTTATTCCTGTATTTGCCTTTACTTTGTATTCATAAAAAAATTGTTTGGGAATTTGATTAATTAATTTATTGTGTCTTTCGCTTATTTTTATTTTGTAATATATAAAGCTGCTTATTATTGTAAAATATTCAAATCTTTTAATAATTATTTCTATTTTCCATTTAATCTTGGCGTCTTCTGATAGTGTCCATTCAAGGTGTTAACTTGATGTTTTCTCATTTAAATATGGTTTCGGTCACTTGCATATATCAATAACAATTATTAGAAAATTTCTATTTTATTTTACTAGAAACTTCTGTTCTAAAAATATTTAATTTAATTTTTAAATTCACATGTCTTCTTACGGGAATTAACTAAATTAATGTTTCTTTAAACTCCTTGTTGGTTGTCAAGAAAAAACGAGTACTGGCATCATTGTTTCAAATATTAGTTAGCGCACTGATTCATTTTATGTATATTAAGAATTGTTATAATTGTAAATTCAAAAATAAAGAAATTATTATAATAAATTTTAAAATTATTTATTAATTGTTATAAACTTTGACGTTTACAACTCCCATGAGAATGAGGTCACTGATGATTTCTATTAGTGCTCCAGTGGTTTTGTTTTCAATTTTCGAAGACTTAAAAAAAGGTTTGTTATGTTTTATTAACTTTATTAAAATAATAAATTTTTTCATATTTTAGTCAAATTTTTCTAAAAAGTATTAAATTAATTAGAAAATATAATTTTATCATATTTTCTTTTTTACATAAATTTTTACTGCTTTTTTTCTTTCTTTTAGTTAACTTTTTCGTATTTCGTAGCTATGCCATGTTAAATGAATGGGGCTTACTTTCTTTATAAGAAAAATTTAATATTCTTAACAGAGTAAATTTTTTTGCTTTATTTGTATTCATAAACTTTTTTTGGAATTCTATTATTTAATTTATTGCGTTTTCGTTTATTTAAGTATGATTTCGGGCAACTTGATTGTATTGAACAACAATATCAGAAAATTTTATTTTTCGAGCATTGCAGCATTTTTTCAAATATAAGTTTTAATTAAAGGTTATTGTTTTTTTCAATGCTCCAACCGTGACATTATAGCTTTTTATTTTTCTATTTCGACTTCTGAATAAATATTTTCTTTATTTTAAATTAAATGAATTTTTTATATTTTAAATTTAGATGTTTTCATTAAATGATTTATATATCGGCAATGCTCGAACCTCGTGGCATTGAAGTTGGTATTTGGCGTTGAATCGGCTGAAACGGCTTGGATGAGGCTGATGTGTTTGACGTTTAATAGTATTTACAATTTTTTTTAAATATTATTTCATTTTTGTACTTAAACTGAAGGATTATTTTCTTATACCTTATTTAATGATGCTATTGCAAACCAAAATTTGTAGAATAGTTTATTAATATATATATTTCACAAATTAAATCTATATTTTTGAGCTTTTATAATTTTTAATGTTTTTTTTATTAATAAGCGATCTTTTCATATCCGAATTGTGGATGTTATTTTGTAATGCAACTTTACCATTTTTAAATCTTAAAATTTTAATATTTATAATTTTCAAAACAAGTTTAGCTTCGTCAATATATTAACTAGCTTATTTTAAATTTAAGTTGTGAAATATATAATATGTTTATTATAATTTATTAACACGATCCTTATGAACTGAGCGCATTGGACAATGACATAAACAAATGGTAGTAATTTATTAGAAAATCCGGATTATAGGGCAGATACGGTAAAAATTCCCAAGCCCAGTTTTTCCATTTTCACCAGTATTAACGTGGGTCAAAAATGTGCGTTCAATTCCATTTTCCCCCATGGCACCTATTTTTAAGAAATTATGTCTATTGTTAAAAACCGAAATTTTTTTTTTTTTACGAATAAACCAAAATGATTTCATGAACGATGCATTTATGATATGGATTTAAATTTTAAATTATGTTGCGCAAAAGCAGCGTTATGGTGTTTGAATAAATTAATATTTTTATATGAAGATATTACAGTTTATCTTTTTATTATAATTGCTCATTGAATTATTTTTATTTTCAATTGGTATAATAATTTTTTTACCTCATTTTTAAATTACATTGAGTATTTCATTTTTTTAATTGGTATGGTCCAATTAAAAATATTACTTTATTTTACTAAGGTGATCATTATTAAGTATTTTAATTTTATGAATTTTTAAAAAAAATTAAAATATTCATCATTAATTTGTATATGGAATTTCGACAATTGATTCTTGCAGTTACTAATTTTTAAATTATTTTCTTAATTAATTGTAAAGCCATTATTAATTTATTTCAGATGATTCTGATTCTTTTTATTTGGTATTGCTTTTAATATCTATATTTTTTCAAAATCTAAATTTTTATGAGTTTTTTAAATTATGCTAATAAAAATTCAAATAAAATTGGTTTAATACTACATTGCGATTCAAATGTTAGTTTTTTTTTATATTTTTACATTAATAATCATTGTATGGCTCTTTTTCTAATAACAACATTTAGATGAATTGATGTTTTATTCTTTGTAAAATTGTTTTAAATTATTGGCCATAATTATCTGATTAGTCTTTTATGTTCCGTAAAAACGAGCGCGCCTTGTTTAACAATATTACATGTCTCTTCCCTTAAGTATACTATAAAAATGTGTCTGTCTTCCAAATTATATGAAGATAAATCTTGTTCACAAATATAAATTTGTTATATTTTAGACCTTCAAATTAATCAGATTTGATTATTTTTCACTAATAACATGCTGTGACTTCAATTAATTTCCACATAGCTATTTTAATAATTTAAAAATTTGATTTTAATAAATACATATTTAAAATAATACGAAGATTATATAATATTTTAAAAAGTATTAATTAATTGTTTTTTTTGGCTTTTTAATACTTATTTATTTGCAAACATTTTCTGCGGCACAATTAGATTATTACATGCAATTTTATTCTTATTCTAATTCATTTCCATATAGCTGTTTTAATATTTTAAAAATTTTGATTTTATTAATTACAGTTTTTCAAATTTTTATGTTATAAAAATATTTATCTTTTCAACAAAAATACCAATTGTTTTATTTTAAAGGTAGCAGGGCTCCACTCAAAAGATAATCTTTTTTTATTCATTTTTCCTTCATTCTTTTTGTTAGTAAAATTTTTGTCCAACTTTTTTAAATGTTCATTTATTTTGATTAATTATTACTCTCATCACTTAAGGATTTCTTATTTTTGAATCTCATTGTGTAATCTTCCGAGTCTAAGGTCGGTTGGACATTTTTCTTCGTTGTAATATAACAATTTTTAAATTTTATTAATGTCATTGTTTGTTAATTAAATTATTTCATCATTCAAAACAATTTTACATGAAGAATACCGTTCGTAACAAAAATAATTCTCAGGGAAATGACAATTTTTTGTTTTTCATCAATCAATTAAATTCTGCTTTTTAAATGAAATATAGTTTGAACAGATTTGATTATTTATTTTTTCTATACATATTTTTTCGTAGTATAAATATAGCTATTTTTATTCTGTAAAAAGTAGTTTTTTTGTACATTTATTAACTTGAGATAAGTGACACGTTTCAGCATACGTGCATTTTTTGAAATCAATATTAATTTTAAAATTTAATGCGCAATTTCCTTGTAGGAATTTTTAGTATGTTAGCAAAAAAATAAAAAAAACTAAAAAAGAAAATAAAAAAAAACTTTTATTTTGTTTTTTATTTAAAAATTTTTAGCCTTTGTGTATTTTGGGAAATCTCGGTCGCTTTCTTCTTTATTTCCTTATTTTTATCGCAGAGTATGAAGCGTGCCTTTGTTGGGTTGGGCCTCCCGCCGCCGGACATTCACGGCGCGGGAGGCGCACCCCGCTTATGATTTGGAAGCCCCTCTTTGTGTCTTTTTTGGGAAAAAGAGAAGATTTGTTAACAGAAAACAAAAAGACAAAAAGAGGAGGCACGAAGGGTGGCGTAAACGGGGCCAACTGTTGTTCTTTGATTTTTTGGGCATAACACTCCCCTGCTGCGCATGAACGCCGACCTCGGCGTTCAGACTTGGGCTGTAGTTTTTAAATTGTAATTAATGAAATGTCGTTTTCGTTGTTGTTGTGGTTGTTTGGCGTTTAGTGGTGATTGTGTGAAATGGGGACAAGGAGAGAGTGAGAAAACATAAAAGGAAATGAGAGTCCGAGAGGTATAATGGTAAAAGGCCAATGTTTTAATAATTGGTTATATGTATATATATATTATGTATTTTGTGCGCTTTGGTCCATATTCTTTTTTTTCTTTCTCTGCCGCTTGACCCTGCCTCTTATTTTTTCTGCTTCTCTTCCTCCTCGCCTTACTTTCTGTTCTCATCCTGTTTCTCTTCTATCACCTCTTTCTTTTTCTTCGCCATCTCGTCCATCACATCCCGAAGGATGTGAGTGCATTCGAAGAGAAGTCCTCTCACTTTTTCAACTTTTGCCTCGGTGGTCAGCGTTCTGACCGGGCTCACATCTAGTGGCCTCTTGCGCGGAATGTGCCATCGATTTACAAATCACGTGGAGGGGCCCGTACATCGGCCAACTTCCGATTTGTTGTCACCCCATTTGCCGCGCCCTTCCGGGGGAATCCCCGGGTTTTTTATTATGTTGTTCGCCACGGGCCCTATTAAGTTTCGCGCGAACCGTTGGCCCGCACTTGATGAATGCAATTTGTAAATGATTAAAGTTTATTAAAAAATCTAGTATTTTATTATGTAAATGATTAAAGTTTATTAAAAAATCTACTATTTTATTAATATTTCGTCATGAATTTAGTAATTAAAGAATAAATTATTTAATTAATTTCTTAAAAATTTTCCGAATATTTTTCTAATACTTTATTAATGGGAAAAGGGACCGTGCCTTGAAAAGGACCATGGCGGAAATCAGGATATGGTTTCATTTTTATTTTTTAATGTTATTTAAAATTATTTTTATGCTTATTTTATTAAATTAAAGAAATTTTTAAAAGTTGATTATTATGGTAGAGAAGGAAATATTATTATACATTCGTTTTAATTTTCGTTTATAAATTTGTGTATCAAGTGCTTAACGTGCTTATAGTTATTTACTTTTAACACTAATAAGTAATTTAGATTATCATTATAATCTTATTAAAATCTCTTTGTGTCTAGGTGTTTTTACTTCATTTATTTCTTTTAAATATAGTTACGGGCACCTGAATTGTACCAAGACAACTAACAGAAAATTTTATTTTACGAGAAACTTCCGTTATAAAAAGTATTTAGTAAAAATTTTTAATTCACATGTGCTCAAAGGGACTCCAGTTTTCGGACGGCGCTCCTTTTTTGAAAATAATTTTAGCTTTGCATGGCGTCTAAATTTATATGATTATGTTTTGGTTTAAATAATAACCAAAGTCTCAATTATTTTACAGAAGAATTTATCATATTGTATTCCCTTTTCTTTAATTTTTTATATTAATGTTCTACTACTTTTATATAATTTATTAACTAATTTAATCGATCACTTTAAACTCCTTGTCTTTGCTGTCAAGTAATAATTTCGAATACTGGCACTATTTTTTCAAATATACATTTTAATTAAAGGGTGTTGTTTTTTTAATTTACAATAGATTAATTAATTTATTTGCATATTATTATTTTTAGATATTTACAAAAATAAACTGTTGCAAAGCTAATAAATAGTACTAATATTTTTGTTATTTAGTATTTTTCACTTATTATTTAATTTTTTTATTTAATTTATTTTTAGTACTATTTTCTTAATATATTTATCAATTTTTGTAGTAGTAAATTTTATGTAATTCTTAATATTTTTAGGTGGTAAATTTTCGTCATTTGAGTTAAAAGATCAATATGGAATTAATAATTAGCTTTCCACTCTGTCTGTATTCAATTTTTATGAGTTTAATTTGAGAAAAGTAAACACCCAAAGTCATTATTTTTGCATTAGTGTGAGGAAAACTTGAAGTCCAACAAGATCCATCCATTTTGGTTTGCTGCGTTTGTCTTTCCTCGATGGCGTCTTTCATTGCTCCGAATGTTTGTATTAAATTTCCAATATAAAAATAATCATCTTTATTAGAATAAAATTTTTTACATTTTATATTTTAATCCAATTTTATTAATTATCTATTCAATCGATTAGTGCTAATTTTTATTAGAAAATATAGTTTTATCATATTTTATTTTTTACACAAATTTTACTGCTTCTTTTTTTATATTTGTTTCTTTTAGTTAACTTTTTTATTTTACTAGCCATGCCATGTTTAATGAATGATATAGAAGAATTTACAATAATTCAATTTAATGTTAAGTTTACTTTTCTTCAATTTTTACCTATATTAAATTTTCTTCTTTTATTTTATTTAAGTATTAATTAATTTGATCGATTGCTTTAAACTCCTTGTTGCGCGGCGCAATTAATAGCAAATGTCGCGTGTTCGCACCATTGTTTCAAATATTAATTTTAATTAAATGCTGCTGCTTTCTTAATTTTACAATTATTTTAGGTATTTATAAAAAATCTAATATTGCAAAGCTAATGAGTAGTACTATTGGCAATGAATATATTTGTTAGTTATAATTTCTGACATTTATTAATAAATATTGCGTAATTGCACTTTAATTAGCTTCATAAGCATTAAATATTCATTAATTTTTTAAATGTATCGCTCCTCTGTGTTCTATTCGTTTGATATTAGTGTTAATGATTTCGAACAAAATTATTTACTTTTTTGTTTCATTTATTTTTAGATCATTTTTATTTTTATATTATGTCAATTTTTGTAGCAATAGTGGTATATTTTATGTAAATCTAAGTCATTATGAAGTTTATTTCTTACTATTTTTAGGTGCTATATTTTCGTGAATTGATGGTGAAATAATCAAAGATGAAATTTTTGTTGATTGTAATGATAAAGATGGAATTAATTAATTATTTCTTGTCCATTATCAGTTCATACTACTTTGGGTTGTCTGTATTCAGTTTTTTTATGAGTTTAAAAGCAAAACCCATACTTTTTTTTGTAGCAGTATGTAAATCTCAGACTTTCTGAAATTTATTTCTTACTATTTTTAGGTGGTATTTTTGTATAATTGAAGTTGCAATGTTCAAAAGTGTAAAAAGTGTAATTAATTAATTATTTCTTAACCACATCTGTTGTGGATACTATCTTGGTTGTCTGTATTCAATTTAATAAATAAATAATTGCGTAACAATCATTTTCATGTTTAGGATTTTATGATTATTTTAAAAATTTTTACTTTCTTTCATTTGTTTCTTTTATACCACTTTATTTAATCGTTGTTATTATGCTTTTATGATATCATTTTTGTTATGTATTTAATGTAAATTTCTGATTTGCTGCAGTTTATTTATTAGGACTAATTTGGTGAAATTTTTCGTGCAATTGGTATTATGATCAAATTTGGTTTACGCAAATTTTCGCCAAGCAGATTAAGGTTTTATGATGAATCAATTTCTTGCTTCATTTTAATTACATTATTTGTAATAAGTGGTTATTTTTTCAAAAATAATTTAAAACTCAATTGTTTTTCAAATATAAATTAAACAATTTCAGAATTTTTGCAAATATAATTTAAGCAATTTCAGGTTACAGTTACATTTTATTTGGTAATTTTTTTATTTAGTTGATCGTTTTAGATTTACAGTTCGTTTCCCATCCAACTTTAAAAAAAATTTTTTTTTGTTTTATAAAATATTTAAAAATAAACCATTTAACTTTTTTTAATTGCAATCAGGAGTATTTAAAAATTAATTCTACTTTTTTTATTTTATCTATGTCAGAAATGATTTTCCAAAACAAATTTTGCTTTTTCTATTTCAACTGCAGAATAAATAATTTTATAATCTTTAGCTTTTAATATTTGAGCTCACTCATTATAACTTAGTTGTTAAGAGGGATTTCTTTACTTTTCCTCATTTCACTTTTGCAGTTGGCAAAATTGAAGCAAAAAGTCACTTGAGTGTTTTAACCTGATATAACCTGATTACGGGCAATTGAAAGAGTATCAAATGGTTTCGTTTAAATTAATATTTAATTATAATTAATTTTCTTTATTTCTTTTCAAATTTTATTCGTCTTTATCAATTTAATTGATATATGGTGAATTTATTCATAGCTGATTCTGCTTCATTTCCTTCAAACGAAAGCCCACACGTTTGGATAAGATCAAATGAGCCATTTTCGGTTGTGAAATAAGAAAAAACTTATTAAATTTAATTTATATGTTTTCTGAAGTTGAATTGTATAGCAATTTAAATTGCTTTTTAAATTTTATTAGTTGTTGTTGTTGTTTACATTATGATTTTTTATTTCAGTTTATTTTATTATTTTAAGATCTTTTAACATATCCATTTTTTCAAAGCATTTAAGATTTCATTATTTCTCAATTTTTAAAATATAAAATGCATTACAATCATTAAAACTTAGCCTTTCATATGCTAATTGCAAATGCAAAATTGTAATGATATTTTAATAAGTATAAAATAACCTGATAATTATTTCTTTCCTGTAAAAATATGGCTTTTAATATTAATTATTAACCTTAACTTTTATAATTTGTTTGGAATAAATAATTATTCTTTTTTCTTGTCAAGAAATGAGAATATTCCGATATTTCATTCGCGACGAGATTATTAAATTATGTGCGTAACTCTACATATTCTTAAACGAATATAAGTTGCTTTATTTTTTTATTATATTTTTAAAAATTTTCTGAGAATGTGGTTTGTATTTTTTTTACTAAAAAATTATAATTCCACTGTATTTGATTATTATGAAATACATTCTTTTTGCTTTTTTTATCTTATAGCATTTATTGCTTTTAATAATTTTCTTAGATTGACCTTTTAAACTCTTCAGCCATTAAAGTGTCTATAACATAATTCGCAATTTAACTTTAGTATTTAAATTAAATCAATTCTTTTTTATCAGATTGTATATGATTATTATGAGAAACATAATTTTGTTTTTAATCTTTTAGCATTTAATTGCTTTTTTTTAAAATGAAATTATTTTTTCTACCTTTTAGTGTGTTTTCGTTTCAAATATTTTACGATTTGTTTTTTTGGTTTTTATTTAACCAATTTATGACTAAATTGTGCTCCTACGATTGTGAAAATGAAGTAGCGATATTTAATATTTATTCCCTAGTTTAAAGGCATTTAGGTACTAATATTGTCTTGAATTTTGTATTTGATTTGCTTTATAGATATTTTTGTATATTATACTTTTTTGGATAATATGATGTTCTACCTATATTTTTAAATCATTTTTTTTCAAATCACAACCTGTTTAATAAAACTTTAATTTTTTTTATTTGTTTAACTATTATGTAATTTATTAATATTTAATTTTCTTATTTTAAATTCGACTGATCTCATTTTCTCGCCTCCATTCTTTTGTTTTTCAAATATTATGCCAGCAAATTTTCTCGTTTATATATTCATATATATGATATTTTATATTTTATTTTAGAATAAAATTATTTTTATTATTATAACCAATGTCATTAAAAATTTTTATTTTATTTATATATGATGCAATGTTTAAAGTAAATTTTTATTATACATATTTAGTTACAACAAAAAAGTGTAAAATTAAATTGTTTGACATTTGTTAAATATTTTAATTTATTTAAAGTTAAATTATAAAATAAGTTGTTTTTTTACTTAATATTAAATTATGCTAGTTTAATTTCAATTTCTTCATTCTTTCATTAGTTTAGCTATTTAAAATCACGAGCATTTATCCTCGATTTCACGGCTTTCTATTTGGGCTTTTTTAAAATTCTCCTTAAGTTATTTTTTATTTGCATTTGTACATATACGTATCAACTATTATTTCAATTATTCACTCTATTCATTTGAATTAAAAGACGAATAGAGATATAGGTAAATATCCATCATAGGTCCCAGACTCAAAATTGCATTAAAACACTTTTATAGGTTTTCTTAGGTGCTAAAAACGCCTAAACCGTCAAAAAAACTGCGCGGCAAAGCGTTTAAACCGGTTTTTGAACCGGTTTAAAACTCGAAAATTTGAGTGAAAAGGGTGGCACCTGACCTTTTAAAACGGTCTAAATCACACAAATTTGATATCATTCGAAAGCTCTTTACAAGCTAAGTCTAAAAATCAAGGAATTAAGTCGAACCAATGCCATCTAGGCACTGGGACAACTGAGTCCCAGTGAAATGGACACTTCAGTACCAAAAAATAATAAACGGGAAATAACAATTTAAAAGCAAAATTTCGCAAAAGGGAGCATGCGAAGACGGAGCAAGTAGTGGGGCGAGACGGAGGGCGGAGGAAGACGTCTGACGAGCGCCACAGGCGGTTGACTGCGGGGGCCCGAAGGGCCCCCGCCAATCAGTCAACCGCCTGCGGATCACGCGCGGACTTCTTCCAGTAGCTCATAGTCTCGCCCCACCTACTGGCCGCCGTAGTCGAGTGTGCGGCGGTTTTTTAGCGCAATAAGCTAAATTAAACTTTTATATTTGACGTTCTTTTCCCATTTTTTTTGACTACTGGTTTAAAAATAGTTTTAACGATTTTGAGGACCAATAACATGCGTCGGTTCGACTTAATTCCTTGATTTTTAGACTTAGCTCGTTAAGAGCTTTCGAATGATACCAAATTTGTTCAAAATTTTTTATTTAAAATTGATTTTTGGCTGATTTTTGAGGCAAATTTTCGTGATTTAAACCGGTTCAAAAACCGGTTTAAACGCTTTGCCGCGCAGTTTTTTGACGGTTTAGGTGTTGTCAGCATCTAAGAAAACCTATAAAAGTGTTTTTATGCGATTTTGAGTCTGGGACCTATGATGGATATTTTCCAAATATTTATATTTTGAAAAAAGTATTAATATTTTTGTGGTTTTCGGAAAAATGGAATTCTTTTGTAAAAATAACTCTTCGTTTGCTCCTAATTATCTTAAATATTAGATGATACTGCATTATGTAAGCGATGCCGACTGAACAAATGCATAACGGTTGGAATGAACCCGCTAAGAATTCGCGTCAAAAAATTCAATGGCGAACAAATATTGGCATATGTACAACGAATTAAACAGCAAGAGGCACTGAAACCATCTCCGTCTTCGGCAGAAATTGGCACAGTAACAATGGCACCACAAAATGACCATCCCGAACTTGGTTTCCCAAAATGAGAGGGCTAAAATCAATTATCTGGGTTTTTTTCTTGTGCAATCGCCGTCCGGTGCCGATAGGCGCTGAGGCGGCGAGGGACCAAATTTTAATAATACTAGATAGTAGAATTAAAAAACTCCGTCGGCAGGCAGAAACATGTGTCAATAAATAGAGAGTACCGAGAAAAAAACATTTATCTCATTTTGTCGTACTATTTCTTTACAGAGAAAGAAAAAATGAAAAAAAAAAGAATTTTCGAAATTAATTTTCCAGGGTTTTTGCCAACCAAACTGAAAGAGCTTGGTATCATTCGAAAGCTCTTGATGAGGAGAAGCTTTTTCTAAGCAAATGTTAAACAGTTTGGTGAGTTAGAAAATGATATGGGTGTTCTAAAATTGAAACTTTTGAGTTTGAAAATTTACTATAGAAAAATACAGAATTTTTTTTATCTATCGGTATGCAAAATTTGATGTGGATTTAACCTACAGAAAAAAGTTCAACGTCACGAAGTAAATTCGGTTTTCTCTAATAACAGAGATAAATAAATAGTACGCCAAAATTAGAGGTTTTTTCTCTGTACTCTCTATTTTAGACACATGTCTCGTTTTTTGAGTCGGTGTGAACGTGTCCAGACATTTGCGCCCCGGACATTTGCGCCTCGGACATTTGCGCCCCAGACATTTGCGCTTATGTCTAAAATCGGGTTCAAATCTGAGTTTTTCAATCCCTGATAGACTAAATATCATTAATTAAATGATAGGAAGTGATTGTGTTCGATAATTTAATCATTAGTTAGTTTTTGAAAAATAATTAATTTTTCAAACAACAGAATTATTGTTCCTAATAAACCAAAAGAACATGTTTTCTTAATTTTAATGCTATTTAAGCTATTAGGGATTGAAAAAATGTAAGTTTGAACACGATTTTGGACATAGGCGCATATGTCCGGGGCGCAAATGTGGGGTAACCGGTGTGAAGATTAATAAGAAATAAATTAGAATTTTTAGCTTCTTGAACAACAATATGTGTTGCTTATCAATTCAATTAGCATTGAGCACAAAGTGCGTCGGATACGCTTCTCAGAGACACCGGTTCCGGAATTCTTTTATAAACAATGTGATTCATTCGAGGCAATTTTTGCACGGAAACTAAATTTGCTTGAATTGACGGGTAAATTTACGGTGAGCAAATTATCAAAACTATGGTTTTTAAATTTTAAATTTAAGACAAAACAGCCGAACCCACCTAAAGCAATATTTTTTGAAAAAATACGCAAATTTGGGCCCTTCTTTACAAGGCCAGCGGAAATGGTCAAGGATTTATTACTTTTATTCGAAATTGGCAAAACTTTTCCTTTCTTTGAGCGGCTTAACACCAATGATAAGGTAAAAAATTTTTAAATTAATTAATTAATTTGGATTTCCAATCAAAGATTGCCCTGTGCAGTAATATTGCGATGCCATTGTATGTGTTGTGCAACGGTTTCTACTCAGTCCAACAAAATTGTGAAGTTTTTTGTAATCCAGCTGGTGTGATGCCCATTAAGAAAATCAAGAGTTCTTATTATCATGCAGATTCAGTGTATGTATTTAATTGATAATTTTCTAAAAAAATTTAATTTAGTGC
This sequence comes from Heterodera schachtii, assembly GCA_023374025.1. Lineage (NCBI taxonomy): Eukaryota > Metazoa > Nematoda > Chromadorea > Rhabditida > Heteroderidae > Heterodera > Heterodera schachtii. The sequence continues at coordinate 262,546 of SIJG01000127.1, forward strand.
CATGGGAATGGGTGAGACAGTGTTATGCAAAGCCATAGAACCATTCCGCCGTTTAAAACTAAGCATTGAAGAATTTGTACTTATTCGTGCAATCATTTACTCCCATATGGGTGAGTTAGTTTTTTGGGTAAAAAAAAGAATAATGAAATTCAATTTTTAGTTTCGCCAGGGCTTAGTGACCAGGCACAGAAATTGTTGTTCGCCGAAGCGGAGAAATATTCTTCACTGCTAATGAGCATTTTACAGGTAATTAGAAAAGCGAATATTTTGCACAAGTTTTAAATTTCGCGCCACTTAGACCAATAATGGTGCTGCGGCGGGTGCCCTACGGTACGTGGAACTGATGGGACTGATCGAATTTCTTTTCAACTCGGGCGCCAAACACCGCCAATTACTCGCTTACGTTTCAAATGTGTTGGATCCGAATTTTGACCGAATGATGCCTCCCGTGCTGGCCAAAGTGTCCACCATAGGGCCAGTGGAATCGCACCAATTGTTACCCTATTAAATTGTTACACTTATGGAAATTTATAAAAATACAACAACCTTCAATAAAAATCAAAATGCCCATTATGTAGTAATAAAAAAGGCACCAATGAAAAGGTGCTGCTTATTTCTAAGATTCGGGCTCAACTTCTGCCTGCTTATTTTTCAATATTGAAATAAAAATTTAATTTAATCTAAAAATTGTGTCCAGACATTTGCTTCCCGGACATTTGGACAATTTTGCACATCAAGTTTGTTGAATTTTGCTGTCCAAGCCAAAATCAGATATTTGCGTCCAGGACATTGCGACCCATTACTGATGGGCCATTTTCGGACATTTGAGCTCCAATTTTTTTTTCTTTTGAATTCGTTGCCCAAGCCATAATCTGACATTGGTAAACCGGCATTTGTCGCTCGTAGAATTCTTACCAAATTTTTGTTTTAGGAATGAATTATAAAAAATAGAAAATAATTTTGTGTTGGTTATTGATTTTATTTTGACCTAATTATGATGAAATATGGGAAATGAATATTCTCAAATATTTGGCCGCAAATATCTTATTTAGCATAGGGCAGCAAAATACAACAAAAAATTGAGCCGCATTAGCCGAAAATGTGTTGAAATTCTATAAAGGACATTTTAAATAGTTTGTGTAATTTTTTAATTAGATTATTTCATATTATGCATACACTTTAAGATTTTCTTCTTCATTTATATTTATTCAAATAGTTGAATTATTATTTTATTCATTTTTTATTTTTTCTTTGTTCTTATAAATTAAATATATTAATAGCCATTTATTTTTGTTTGTTGCCCATCGAGTGATATTTTTAAATATAAATGGGAATTTTTTATAATTAAGCTTTAATTTATATACTGCTGATATTCATTGAAAAAAAAGATTATTTTTTATTATTTAATATAAAATTTTATTTTCTTTTTTTAGAATGGATAATGAATAATTTATTTACAAATTATATTTTTCGCGTTGATTAAAGTTATTTGCTATGTACATATATTTTTTTATTTGATGAAAATAAAACATTTTTGTCCTGTTGTTCATATGTTTAAATAAATTTTCAATTTTAATTTATTTAATTTTTAAATAAAAATTTGTCACTAAAATCTGGGTTTTGCATTATGTCAACGTAAATATTAGTTAGTTTTAATAAAAACGCTTTCGCTTTATTGGATCCGACGTAGGACGAATATTTCGGAATGCATAGAGAAATTATTAAATTTTTTTAAAACATATTTATTTCTTTGATTTAATCGGCAAATATTTGTTAACATTGAAGGGTTTTTTCCTTTTAACGGTATACCTCTCATTTAGCACTCGTGTTCCAGTTAAAGTATCATATACTTTTGTATATATTTATTTTATGTGTTTTTTTCTCCGTTTTATTTATGTTTAATTTTGATAATATAAAACCATTTTAATTGCAATTTTTATTTTATGTATAAGCAATTTGCGGTGCACGTATAATTCTCAGAATGAAGTTTTAGCTAAGCATTTTTTAAAAAGAAATAAAATATTTCTTCGGCATAAATGATAGTTTTTATTTAAAATTTAATTTTTTTTAACAAGATAATACTTATTTTGAGGTAAAATTTTGGTTCAAGTTTTTGCAAAGTTTTCATTTGTATTTTGATATTTAATTTTATTAAATGATTGTCAAATATTATGCCAATTCATCAAAATTAATAATCATAAAATTTAAAAGACTTTGAAGGTTATCTCAAAAAGCCTCAAAAATCCTCAAAATTTCTCAAAAAGCTACAAAATCCTCAAATCCTGATTTCAAAAAGAAATCCTCATTGACATATCAAAAAACCACAAAATGAGGATAAATCCTCAGATCTGGCAGCCCTGGTTATACCTTTTGTTTTCATAAATATTATTTATCAAAATATTTTAATTTGTTGATCTTATCGGATTTTGTTAATAATTATCATTCATATTTTTTTTTTATTAAAAATTGGAAAATTTCGGAAATTTTTATTTTATGGAGTCTGTTTGACATTTCAAATCCTTGTTCTTAATATTCATGATTAATTAAATTTTCGATTTTAAAAATCTTTAATAAAATCAATACATCTATTTTTAATTTTTATTTTTCAACAAAAAATCATTTTCTCACTTAAATTTAAAAAATTTTAAATTACGAAAGTTTTAGGATGAATCAAAATGATAAATGAGCCGAGGAATACATGGCAAATGAGGCAGTACGGAATACCAATTGTTGACCGAGGTTTTAATTTATTAAAAAATCTCTTCTTTTTGAGCCTGAAGTTCTGATTTCGATGTTTTTTCGATAATTATACCCCATCTTTTTACTTTGTGTAAATCAAGTTAAACCTAAAAATAATGTTTTTTTATAATCATCTATTTTTAAATTTTTGGCGAAAAAATAGGGTTCAAATTTAATAATGAAAAAATCTTTTTTATTAGTCGAAATAACCGAAACTGAAAACCGGGGTATGTCGTGAACAACTCTAGTTTATTCTTCGTTTATTTTCATTAAAATATTTCTCTTCTCTCGATAAAAAAGAAATCGCATTTATTTTTTACGTAAAACATTATATTTAAAATTTATTTCTTATTTTCATAATCAAGGATTTCAATAATAGTAAATCCATTTTTTAAGTTCGTAATATATTTTCGGTATTTAATTTATTCTTAATAGTGTTTTTAGAACTTTTCTTTTCTTATATGCGCTATTAACTTTTAAGAATTTATTTTTAAATATTTCATATTAAAAAATATATTATATTCATGTTTTATTATTTCGATATATCAGTATAATATGCTATTAGTTGATTATATATTTATATGTTTTGAAGTTTAATTCATTCTGATTGAGACATGCATTTCCTGATCAGTACCCTTCATGGGACATTCCTAGTGTGATAGTTGATTAAATACTTTTCCTAAAAACTATCATTTTTCTTTTACTATTTGCAGCATGAATCATTATAAGTTATTTTTAAAAAAGGTTTTTTTCTTTTTTCTATTTTAAAATTAAATTTTTTAGTTTGATTTATTTTATAAAAAAATATTTTTAAGTAATATTCAACATTAATAAATCATTTTAAATAGTGATTTATTTCAGTTCTAAATCTGGACGTGTATCGGTTTATATTTTTTAATTAACTCTCTAATGGACGAACTTCAAGTATTTTGTCAAAGTTAAAAAAGTTTTAAACGTTTTTTTATGTCAATATAATAAATAAGTAAATTTGTTGTAGTTGTTACAATTATCGAATATAATCACAATATTATACTGTTACTTTATATTAAATCACGATTTGTTTAAATGAATAATTTTCTTTTCTTAATAGTTTTTTGAGAATTGTGTCCAATTGTGTTTTATTAAATTAAATTTCATATCGCCTATACATTGGAATTAGTAATGTTTTTGATTCCCGTTTGTTTTTTATGTATGTAAACATTGTCGAACTAATTTATTTTTCATTTTGTTAAATATACCATTTAACAATTTTTAAGCATCTGTACGTTAAATAAAAATTAAATTAGAGTTTTGGAATGAGTATTAAATTATTTTCACTGTTTATTTCATTTTTTTTTAATTTTTCTTGGCAATTTTTAAACAGTTGTTTTTTATTAGTAATACGTTTAATATTTTTTATTTTTTTGCTAATTTAAATAAATTTGTTTTCTACGATTCAGGTCCATCAATCGAAGACCCCGGCAGTGATGCCGAAACTTACATTCTCCCAAATTCCAACAAAATGTATTTTTGTTGTTTTTATTATTTTTTCGGGTTTGAAAAAAGTATAATATTACAAAGCTAATGAGAGTTATTCATGGCAATAAATATGTTGTTATTATTATTGACATTTATTAATAAATTAGTGCTTAATTGCATTTTATTATTAGATGTACACTCTTATACTCAGATTTCCTTAAATTCAATAAATATTCAAATAATCTAATCAATTTAGATTTTATATAATTATCAATTTAGATTTTATATAGTTATCTTTTTCTTATAAATTATGTTTATTTATTTAAATAAACGGAAATTTTAATTAATGAAAAATCATTTTTTTTTATTTTATTCTTGCAGATTTAGATCTCATTTATTTGGTTTTAAATGAATATCCTTTTTAAATAATTGTAAAAGTATTATTAATTGTAAAAGCATTATTTTTTAATTTTTTTTTGAATATATTGATTTAATTATTTTTTATCATTATTCTCTTATCGTTTTTTTCTCATTTTTTTATTAATCAACATAAAAAACTTATTTTGTGGTCATTGCTTCTCTCACGATATTCGAACTCACTAATTAGTGTTATATTGAAAGCAGAACATTAAAAAATATTAATTTTGTTTTTTAACCTTACTATTTTTACTTTTATTAAGTTATAAATTTTAATTGATAATCATTTCAGATATAACGTTGGAGAAAGGCGAATATTCGGGGAGGGACTTTGGGATTTGCTTGGGGTTCGAATTGAGATTTTGGGTCAAGGAAAGATTGATTTAATTTCAACACCACTTTACTGACAGGGAATTAGAGAAAGAGGCGAATTGTAAATTAGGAACTCGAACAACAATACCAATTAAGCCTTTGGGCGTTTTTTGTCCACGGAGAAAAGCACCAAATTTTGTAGTTTATTACAATAATTAAAAAGCACAAAATTATATAAAATTTAGAGAGAACACGAAGACCAAGAAAAAACGAAGACCAAGAAAACAATAAAAGGAAAAATAAATGAAGGATCACAAATATTTAAATTAACGCAAAAAACAATCGTTGCAAAAGGCAATAAAATAAGGATAAATCATTATTTATCCTACGCCCCCGCCGCTCGAAGATCCGTGTCCTCACGGACTGAAGACGCGCACCTCCCCCGGGTTCAGCGAAAGTCGAGCGCCCGCGAGATGGCGTTGAAGTAGGCGATGGAAAAACATTCTGAAAAAACAAGAAAAAGGCGATGATTGGGGGGAGGGGGGGGGGGGGTGGGGTGATAGGGATGTGGCAACGGATTTCGGCCATTGAGAGAAAAATATAAAAAGGACAATAAAATGCAAGAATATTAATAAAATTGTAGTCTGAAGCTGAATAAATAATAACAAATAGTACTTAATAACCAATACAAAAGTTTAAGTCATTGCGAGCCGCTTTTCCACATTTTAAACTCTTACATAATTGTGGGAGCATTTGCTGGGATAGGAAAATTTTTGATCATAAATGGGTGAGAAAATTTAATTGAGAACAAGCTAGGCGGACAGAATTCTTTGCGATTGATCGGCTTTTGTGAAAGTTTTTTGTATTTGGAATTAACAAAAATACGCCGTCGTTCCCGTTTCTCCTGATTTTGATTCAAATCCTTATTTTGGTGTCGAATTGCGCTAACGGCGAATTTGATTGGTGGACTCGGAATCGTTTTGGGAATCTTGAGAAGTTTGACAAACGGGATTTGATCGGCTTTATTGGGAATAATCTTTGATTTGGTTGATACTTTTTGAATGCATTTTCTGGGATTGGCATGGGAAATTGATTTGTTTGAAATGGTTTTTGGATGAGTGGAACGCGGTATAATTTTTAGGGAGGAGATTCGACCAGAGTTTGTCAATGAATTGTTCGAACGTTTTGGACTGTCGCCGAAATTGATAATTTCATTTGTAATTGCGTTTCCGATGTAATACCCAAGAGCACTTAACGCATTTTGTCCAAGAACAAAATCGTAAGGGAAGGGCTTTTTGGTGACCACACAATTAATTTTGCCCTGCCTTTTCATTTTATCAATAGCAGAAATCTTTATTTTTAATACATTTTTTGTTGTTTTGTTTTTATGGTGCGGAATAAAAAAGAATAATTTTCAAATGGTATTTTTAATTAATTGTACAATTATTATATTATTTCCAATGTCATTTTTATCAGATAAATATAAAAATATTACTTTTAAACGAAACGATATGCAATCGTTGTGACTTATAATTGGCATTTTTATTTATTATTTTTTATTTCATATTGCTATTAACTTTTTAAAAATTATTTTTGTATTTTTTTCATAATTTAAATAAAATATCTTTTGTCCATATTCATTCAAATATTTAGATTCATTTCTATTTGTCGGGGGAGCTTTCTCATTTACATCCGCTTCTGCTCCCTTTCATGTAATATTTTGCGGTTATGAATTTTATTTCATGATGAATTAAGAATTATTTAATTTTATTTCATTTAATTAAATATCAAGCCTTTTTCTGGTAGAAATATTTTTTTTATTCTCTTGCTGAATTGGTTGACTGCGTACTCTTGTCCAACAGTAGCTACAATTTCGAGAAAGGCATTTGGCTCTTCAGTGGCCATTTTTTTTTTTCAATTTTCCTATAATAATTGAATTAAAATGTTAGTTATTGTTAATTATTTATTTTCTCCTTTATCTTTTTAAACAGAAAATTTTATTTGTTGGCCTAAAATTTATTTTGCGTAATAAATAAATATTGTTACTTTATGGCATTTTGTTGTTATTTAACGCATAAAAAAATTTTTGTTATTTCAATAATATTTTTAATAATATAATTTTATTTACATTCTTGAACATATTACAAATAGTAAAATGGCGATCAGATAAAAAGGTTTTGTATATTGTCTTAGCTAACAATATGTCTAACCAAATATTAATTTATATTTAAGAATTTTAATGATATTTTCTTACCTTTTATATAACTAATAAAAAATATTTAGTCTATTTATAAATTATTTACTCTTCTAAAAAGATAATAATATTAATAATTAAAGTTGTTTTAAGGTAAAATGTTAACCCAATTAGAGTAGCTATTCTTATTAATTTTCAAACAATTCTCAATTTGTTTGCTTTGTCGATGGCAACAGTATTTATTTTTTTTAATTTTGAAATTTCATTTTTCAAACCTCCAAAAGCTCTAATTAGTTACCATAATTTTGATACGCCTTTTTTGTTAAACCTTGAATATCATAAAATATTAATAATTTTATTTCATCAAAATCAGCAATTTTTATTTTTAGAAGATATTTATTTTTATTTATGTATAGTTTATGAATATAGTTTGAAATATTTTGATTAAATATTATAAAGATATTAATTTTTGTTTTATAATGCATATGAATTTGAATATAAAAATTTAATCGCTCTGCATTTTTAATAGTCTTCTTCTTTAATTGTTTTTATATAACTTTTGATTACTCAAAATAAATTATTTTTTCATTTTAATCTTGGCATCGTTGCTGAACTCTTCACTTATTTGTTAGTCGAATCAATTTTTTTAAATTTTATAGCAAAATATGATTTAATGCTCTTATCTCTCCAGTCATTAATCGCTAAGTATATTAATAAATAATTATATATGTTTTTGAAATATAATTTTATTTACATTTTAATTTTAACATTATTAAAAAAAGTCCTTCAATAATATTCTATTTTTCTCTTTATATTTTAATAAATTATTTTCTGTTTTTGCCTTTTAATCTTGTGATCGGCGGGAAACTCCCCACTCGCGGTTTTTGAAGTTTTTCTTTTTAATATGTGTTGTAAAAAAAAAAATGTTTCGTGATCTTTCTGCTTATTGAATTCTTCTTCAAATTTAAAAAAATCTTATATATTTAGTTTTTTGACTTAATTATCCTAATTAATTAACAATTTTTTAAATTTTAAAGTATATAATTTCATATTAAAAGCGCAAAAATAGGCTCTGCTAATTCATAATAATATTTCCATTTTGTTGTGTTGTTAACTTCTTTTATTTATCTCATAAAATGCAGTCAAATAAATGCATTTAATTTGTCTTTTTATATTCATATGTCGGCCTGCCATTGTGGACAGATTATTGGCCATGAGTAGGATCAGCTTCCATTTTTTTAAATTTTGAAAACATTTATTTTTCTTTCCAATTTAATTAAATTATTATTCTTTATTGTCATAAATTTATATATTTTTTAATTTATTTTAGTATTTCCTTTGTTTAATTTTGTGCTCTTTTTCATATCTTGTTAATCTTCATTCAAGGCATTAAAATCCAAAACATTTTCACGTGGCAAAAACCTTTGGTTTATCGACAAATGTCCTTCGTAATTTTCAATTTATTATTATTTTATTTATTATATAATTCTTTTTATATGAATAATTATTTGAATTGTAGTCAATATAAGCAATAATTAATATATATCCTGTTACAATTTCCAAATATGAACCAAAATATGACTAAAACTGCCAAAATGTATGTTTTAAACCCTCAAAAATTCCAAAAAAAATTTTTTGTCGACCATTGTATAAAAATACTTGCAACTTTGTCAAAATTCGAAGAAAAAATTCCATTAAAAAAAGAAAAGTTTGCAAAAAATGGCAAAATATTTATTAAAAATTCCAAAATGACTGACGAAAACTCAAATTTTTTGTATTTTTGGGTGAGTATTTTTTAAAGATTTCAAAAAAGTCGATCGAGAGGGGGTGTATTTTTCGTTTTTTTTTTGCATTTTCTTGTGAAAATTTGCCAAAAATGGCCGAAATTTGGACTAAAAAGGCAAAAATGGCGAAATATGGATTTATTCCCAAAAACCCCCACAATTACTTGTATTCTAATTTTTTTATTGCTACTAAGACTTATATTTATGTAAACATATTTGAACGTATTGTTTTTTATCTTGCTAAATATGTTTGCGTTTTTGATTCTATTGTTTTCAAACTTAATTATTTTGAATGAGTTTCTTAGATTTATCATATTTAGCAATTTATTTTACTCTTATTTAATTAATTTCTTTTTTGAAATTAATAGTATCAATCCTGTCCTAGACAACTTCATATAAATTCGTTCATGTTTTGCTCTTTTTGAAATTGGTGGAGCAGAACGAGCACAAATGCTTATGCTGCTTGGTTAAAGTTGCTTCACAACTTGTTATTGTTGTAGTTTCTGTGGCGGCACATGTGGAAAAGGGTGGATGTTGGATTTGGATTAAATTTGTTTTTAATTGTAAAGCTGTTATTAATAAATTAAAGATTTTTATTAAAAATAAATTTTTTACTAATTTTTTTCAAAGATGCTGATATTTGCACACATGGAAAATCTGGTTTCTTTATTTATATTTAGATTAATTAAGCAAAAATTCTTTATTTTTTATTTGATTTCATCAGAAAAATGATTATTTAAATAAATTATATTATTTTTCCTGTTTTTGTTATATTTTTAATTACTCATTCTTTAGAATTCTAATTTATATTTTACAAAAAATTTCGTTCATTTATTTATTGCATTATTCGTATTTTTAAATCAAAACTGTTAATTTTTGTAGTAGTATATTTTATGAAAAATTTTCGTACTATTTTTAGGTGCCATATTTTTCGTGTGCAATTGATGTCGCAATTATCAAATGGAATAACAATTGTTATTTTTATAAATGTTGATTTGCTCGCTATGCACAATGTTAATTTTATGTTAGCCCGATTATTTATTTAACTCAATTTATTCAATAATATTTTTTTTTGCTTAAAATCGTACATAATATTGTATGAAATCATGTATTTGTTACATTTGATTTTGTTAGTTTAAGGTTTTTATTTAATTTATTTTAGATGATAGATTTTTTGTTTAGTATTGCTTTTAAATATCTCTATTTTATGATACGCTTAATAAAATTTTTGTAAAAAATCTAATAAAAATGATATAATTATTTTCATTGCGATTCAAAGGTTATTTTTATTTATTTATATTTTTACAATAATAAATCATTATTGTATGGTCTTTACTCATAATAATATTTCGATTGAATTAAAGTTCCGTCAAAAACAAGCGTGCATCGTTTAACACTATTCCATGTCTTTTTCCGCAAAGAATATAAAGATGTTGTTGTCTTCCGAATTAATTACTTTATCAGTTTTTTAAAAATTAATTTAGTTTAAATAAAGAAGTTTAGAATTTTTAGAAAATAAATATTATAAAAAATATATTCATAGATTTATTAGAAAATTCGCTAATTTTGTTAATTCAAATGGAAATTTTTGAGTAATTTTAAATTAAATTTAATTATTATTAATTTACTTACTCTATTTTCATAGTGGCTATTTTATTTCGTATGGTTTCTATGTTTTATGCGGAATTCACCTTAATTGGGTAAATATTTTCTACAATACTAAAAAATTTTAATTCTTTTTCATTAATCATCATTATAATGATTATATTTTTTACACTATTCCGAAAGTTTACCATTCATTCAAGATGGTTTTTTAAAATTGCAATCGAACCATTTTATTAGCCACACAATTTTCGTTTACTTTTTGTATTCTTTTTTCATGGCATATCTTATTTAATGTTATTAGTTTTGCATAAATTTCTCAGAATCAATCATTGTGCTATTTGCAAGCGTGAAATAAATATATATCAGATCTATTATTCATAGTTAATTATTAATTTAGAATATCTTTTGGAAAACTGCATTATTAAAAGCAATTAATTGATATACTCGTATATTGTCGAACAGTAGATTCTCTTAATATTGTTACATTGTTTTTTGATTTTTTTTTAATTCATTCTTTTATATTTTTAAAACTTCATTTGGAATATTTTTATACTTTTAAAAAATAATTAATTGGAAAATAATATATTTCAGTATTTTAGTAATGCTTATTTGCATATCAAGAATTGATCTTTTCAGATTTATCTTTTCAGCCTATCCTATGCCTTCAATTCTTTTTTTAATGAAATTTTTATAAAGTAATAAAAATTTTAGTTTATTTTTATTTGACTTATTTTATAGCAAATCATTTTATTTCATTGCATTTATTTTGTCAAAAAAGCTCAATAGTTTTATTTATATGTAACATTTTCTTACTTTTAAAAATTTTTGTCGAAAGAATAATATTTTTGAAGAATTTACTAATTTTCTCATTTCAAATAATTATTTATTTAATTATTTTTGTTATTTCCTTTATTTCTTTTATTTTTAATTCCGCTGCTGTTATTAATTAAAATAATTTAATTGTTAAATTACTTGGTCTCAGGAGTTTGTTCAAGTTGGCAGAGAACTCAGAAGAACATTATTTAAATTGTCAGTAAAAAGTCCAAAATTATTAATTAATTCTATTAAATTATTATTTTATTATTGGTTATTTATGGATGTCTATTATTTTAGTTTATGAGTCATTTATTTTGTTGTGTTTTTCACTTTATTGCAATTTTATAGGAAATTAATCATTTTTCATTTAAATTTTTTCATATTATTAAATTGTATTACTAATGCTTCTTTTAGGAAATTTAGGTTATATTTTCAAAAATTTATTATTGTTTTCTAATGATTGTTTTTCCTTTAAATTGGTATTACATTTTTTCATAAATTATTTCAAAACTGCAATTATTTTATAAAACAAGTTAAGTTTTTATTTGAAAATAATTTTACTTTCATTTTTTATTTTTACTTGCAATTATTACTGCTTTGTTTTTTAGTTATTTATTGTTTCTATTTAAATTTTCTTTCTCATGGCCATTCGGCAAATATAATTGGCGCCTGCTAAGGGTAGTTTTTTGATTTTTCTATAAATGAAATTCTGTTAAATGAATTTTACTGAGTGCTTTTCTCTTAATAAATTTATTTTAAATTCAAATTTTAAAATTCTTATTTAAACAATTTTTATGAAAATTTTATTTTTTCGGATATGGGTTTTTGAAACTTGAAAGGAAAGTATTAAGGAGTCTATTCTTGGTTTTCTTTACAGATAACTCGGACATTTTATCGTATCTTGTTTTTTACGGTGATTTTCCAATTTTTGCCAATAAATATGATACTAAGCAGTGCTTTCAATCAGTTTGTAAACCAATAATTATTTATTACTTCAGAAATGTTCATTATTAGTATTATTGCATAGTTTTGAAATCACACATAATAAATATTTAGGTATTTTATTTAAAAATTACTTACTTCTGTAATTTGATCATAAATTAAATGGCATCTCAAATTTAAGCTAAGAAAAATATAATTTTTATATCAAGAAATTTTATAATATTTTTTAAGGTAAAATATTAAAAAGAAATTAATTTTATCTACTTTTAATTAAGGTATCCATATTCATCTTTCAAGCTTTTCAGCTGCTATGATTTATTTTTGGTTTTTTTTCTTCTTGGATGTCGGGATGCTCTGGTCCCGACAAAATTTGCACAAGGTAGTGCGGGGTCCGGTTCGGGGGGCAGTGGGGCTTGGTCGTCGGGTCAGGGGCAAATGGGCGACACACACACAATTTCATAAATACTTTATTCTCTCAGCTCAAACTTGGGTAATTAAACCCTGGGCTAGACCCAGGAAATACAACAAAATGGGCCACCGGGATCGTGGCCCTACGAATGGGGGGAAAATGGGACCGGGCCAATTGACCATGGACCCGGACAGACATTTGGGGCAGACAGAGCCAATGGGAGAAATGGTCAGATGAATTGGGACAGACAGAGCATCAGATGAATTGGGTCAGACGGAGCCAATGAATGGAAATGGACAAATTAATTGGGCCAAACAGAGGGTCAGATGAATTGGACCAGACAGAGCCAAAGGGAAATGGACAAAATGAATTGGGCCAGACAAAGGGTCTGTTGGGGCCAAATGGTGAGGGGCACAATGATTGAGGAGGGCAGGCGATGGGGCAGGCGAGAATGCCTTCGAAATGCTGAGTTGGTGATTTGAGTGACAATTGGGGGCCCTATTTATATGGAAATTTGGCTGGGGCGTGCGGTGGAACGGTTTACAAAACTTGATGGGTCGAGAGGAAAATTAGGGCATTTGGGGCCAAAATTACAAACAAACAACTGACGAAAGTGGACAAAAAGTGGGATGGGCCATTGGAGTATTCTTTGCTGCCCCCTATTCTACGGTAAAAAACGAAATTTGGGCGGAAAACATGTTGCGTGGCGGGAGAGGGGGGAAATTGGGGCAAAAAACAAATTAACAAATGAGCGAGGGGGGAAATTGGGTGGAACGAGTGAAAATGCAAAATGATCATTAACCCTTGATCAATTCCCACTTCTTCCCTCACTGCTGAACAATTTGATCAGCAGTCGGAACCGTAAAGTTCCGACACTCCCGAGCGAGGACACGTGACATTCGTCATTCTGTGTGGGCCCATCTGTGTGCGTAGTCGCTCTTCTGTTGGTGTGGCCCGTTCTCTGATCTCGGTCGTGGTTGGCTCGCGGTTGGCTCGTCTTTGCTTGGCGCGGTTGGCTCGTCTTTGCTGGGTTCGGTTGGCTCGTCTTTTGCTTGGTGCGGTTGGCTCATCTTTGCTTGGCGTGGTTGGCTCGTCTTTGCTTGGCGTGGTTGGCTTATCTTTGCTTGGCTCCATTGTTGCTCGTTCTTGCGTTGCTTAGTTGGCCAATCTATGGCTTTGCTGGAGTCATCTGTTCAGTTGCGTGCTTTGCTGTCTATGTCGTCGTTTGACTCATTGATGTATTGCATGGTTTCTCCTCGGTGTGGATGGTTGTCTCTTCTGTTTGACGGCTTGCTGTTCTGGGTGGATTTTACTCGCTTTGATTGTCTGCGTGTTGTGCTCTGCCGCTGCTGCCTTCTTTTGTGTTGTTCTCTTTTTGCCATCATGGCATGCTGTATTTGGGTGCGGCTGTGACAGTTTCCTTGCTACTGGGCATTCGCTAGCCCGATGATTTGGTTTCAAACACTTGAGGCACAGTTCCTTATCCTGGGTAAAGGCTGATCGTTGCTGAACGGTACTGGATTTCTGGCATTCTTTGTTTCAGTGAGTGCCATTGCAGAAGATGCAGGGTGAAGACGGATTCCTCGGTCCTGCTTTACTGTGCCATTCCCAATTGGTACGTTGTAAGGCGCTTGAGTTGGCCTTAATCCCCTCTGTTCGGACCTTCGCTGTTGGGGCCTTGGTTCATTTGCTGTTGAACTTCTTCAATCGCTGAGGAAATGAATGTCGATTCCGATTGGCGGGAGTCGAATTGTTGTTCCGGAAAGTTGCTGTCAGATTGCGTGCTCGTTGTGCTTTGCTTGAATTGGTGGCGTAGTTTAACGCCTTTCGGACCAATTGTCGTTCCTTGTTGGCCACCGATTGCTTCGTTAGTTTAACGTCTCACGGACAATTGTTGTTTGGATTGGCCGATGCTTTGCTAGTTTAACGTCAACGGACAGTTGTCGGGTGGTTCGCTATCGCTAGTTTAACGTCATTGCGGACGCTTGATGTCGGAAGGTTCGCTAGTTTAACGTCATTGCGGACATTTGATGTCGGATTGTTCGCAATCGCTAGTTTAACGTCATTGCGGACGCTTGTTGGATGATTCTCTAGTTTTACGTCATTGCGGACATTTGTTGGTTGGATCGATTCTTCGCTAGTTTAGTGTCATTTCGGACATTTGATGGTGCTTCTCTAGTTTAATGTCATTGCGGACATTGGATGGATGCAGTTTAGTTTAACGTCATTGCGGACGCTTGATGTCGGATGGTTCGCTAGTTTAACGTCATTTCGGACAATTGATGGTGCTTCTCTAGTTTAATGTCATTGCGGACATTGGATGGATGCAGTTTAGTTTAACGTCATTGCGGACGCTTGATGGTGGGTGCAATAGTTTTACGTCTTTTCGGACGCATGATGCTGTTTAGTTTAACGTCATTGCGGACATTTGGCGGATCTTTTAGTTTAATGTCATTGCGGACCATGTTGTGGGGTTTGTGTTATTGATTGTTGGCTAGCAACTGCCTGGATTGAGCTTATGATTATTTTTTTTAAATTTTTTTTTTCATAAATGCTAACTAATTTTGAAATTTATTTTTTCAATATTTCATTATTAAATATTTTTTATTCATATTAATTTATTTTAATTCAATCTTCGTGTGAAAATTTTCATCTGAATATTTCTATTAAATCATCAATTTTTTCAATTATTAAGTATATTTTTTCGTAACATTTTTTTAATCAAAATGTCTATTTAATTGGCTTTTTTCATTTATTGTTATTCATTTATTTCATCATTCAAGGCATTTATAATTCAAAACATCTTCACTTGGCAAAAAAGCGAAAAGCATATTCGTCAAACAACTGCTGTCCTTCAAAATTTTTATTTTTTATTATAAATTGCCGTTTATGTGAATAATTAATTGAACATTTTTGATTGTAGTCAAGAAATAATTTGTGGAAAACATAAGCAATTTGAAAATTTCAGTGCATTCAGAATCAAAAAACCAGATTTCTAACAATTTTTCGGTACATTTTTTAAAAAATTTTTAGGATGTGTGAGGGAAGAGATCCCGGCGGTGCCGATAGGCGCCGCCGGGAAATTTTTTTGTAATTTCTATATGAATTGTTTACAAATTTTGTCCAAAAATTTAGCAAATATTTGCAATTAAAAGCCAAGCGTCGAATTTTTTTGCTTTTAAAAATGCTTTTTTTTTGCGGCGAGCTTCCAACAAACTTTGAGGAACAGGGGGTCCGGCGGTGCCGATAGGCGCCGCCGGGAAAATTTTGTAATTTTTAATGCGATTTGTTAACGAGTTTGTTCAAAAAATGGCAAACTTTTTCGATTTTGAGCCAATTTTTTAAGACGATAAGAATTTTTAGGGGCGGAGTGAAAATTTTGGCACTTTTTATACCAATTTTAATACATTTCGCCATAAAAAACGAAAAAAAATTATCCAGGAAATCCAGGTTTTTTTGTGCCTTGATCTGGACCTGGATTTTCAAATTGACCTGGACCTGGATCCAGGAAAAATCCAGGCCTGGATCCAGCCAGGTCCAGGTCGAGCTCTATACATTAGTGCCAAGCACTTTTACATTTGTTTTTAATTGTAAAGCTATTAAAAAATAATTTTTACTAATGCTATCATTTAAAAAAAATTATTGGTTATTATTTTTATTTTTAAATGCTTATTTATGGTCGTCGAAAAACAAAATAAAAAATTCACAATGATTATTTTTTAATTAATTTTTAGAATATTAAATATTTTTTATCCATATTAATTTATTTTAATTCAATTCTCGTGTTCCAATGCGTTTCTGTTTGATCTTCTTTTTGAATGATGGTTTTATTTGCAGACATGCAAATCTGTTTTATTTTTTTTACATTGATAAAAATTTAGCAAAAAGACTTTTTTATTTGATTTCATCAGAAAAATGATTATCTTAAAAATAATAATATTTTTTCATCTTTTTTTAATAAAACAATTTAATTTTTATTAAGTATTCTTATCATTTTAATTTTTATTTTTTCCTTTTGAACAAAATGTTGCCACTTTTAATAAAATTTTGTTTAAATAATCTTTAAATTATAAATTTATAATATGGTTAGTTAATAAGCTTGTCTTCACAATGTTATTAAAAAAAAATTAATCTAAGCTTTTAACAAACATTTGGTAAAAAAATTCAGCCCAATTAACGACGTACAAAAATATAATAATATATTAATCATATAATATTTATAAAAACGTATTATTATGGGGTTTTTTTGATTATTATATTTAAATTAATTATTATATCTGTTTATTACATTTTGTTCTTTTTTCATTGATCTATTATTCGATTTTCTTTTTGCAGAATGTTTCATATTCCACTTCATATTATAATTTTTTCTTTAAAATCTCGAGAAATTATTTTGAGTAATATTTTAATAAATTTTCATTATGCAAATGCTTATTTATATTGTCTCTTTATTCCAGCTGAAGTTAAGCTATCCTTTACCCATTTATTTCTAATAGTTCATATTGATTAGAATGATTTAGAACTCTTTATTTTCAATCAATAATTAATTGAAAGATTACAAAAAACATTATTTTTTTATTTATGATTATTCCTTTCATTTTTATATTATATTTTAATATATAGTAAATCTTTATTAAATATGAGCTAATAAATAATAGATATTTTGTATAAATTTTAAAAATCCTATTCAAATTGATCGTAATTCGATTATATAATCTATTTATCAGAAAAATATTATTAATTTTTTTAACTCCATAATATTCTGACAACGCAGCATATTATTTTCTTTTTCATAGCTTTTTGTTATAATTTGATATGACATTGTTTTGTTTTTATTGTTTTATGCATTAATGTGAGGAAAAACTCGATGTCTAGCAGAGTCCATCCGTCTTGAATGTTGCGGTATTTGGCTTATGCGTAATTTAATGTTTTTAGTTTTTATTTAATTATTTATATCAATATCATATATGATTTTGTAAATTATATTGTGCATAATTGTTTTATCTTATACAGCGTTCTGAAATAATTCTTGGTTATTATGCATTTTATATTCGTTGGAACACGGTACCATATTCTTTATAATGGATATAAAGTCATGGTCATTTGTTTAGCATCAGTGCTAATAATTGGCTAAAATTTTACAAATTGACCCATAAAATCTTTTAACAGAGAGCCAATGCTAAGTATATGATAACGATCGATAGCATATTCAATGGGCTTTCAAATGATACCAAAAAAGTTCAAATCCATTACCTTCAGCGAATATACAATCAGGCAAATTGTACCTTACCCCTATTTTTGCGTGGTATAATATGTTTAGCATCAAAAGTTTAATAGGAAATATCTGAAAAAATAATTGCTAGGCTAACTTTTTATACTGAAGATTTAAGCAATTGTTTGATATCTTTTTGTATTCATTGAGTCTAGAGATTTGATATTACTACAAAATTATGCATTTAATTTATTAAATGATATTTTATTTTCAAATCTTAATCTACTTTAATTTTGTTACTGTTTTTATTAATTTTATTATATATTAATTAGTAGTTTATAATATAGACGAAAATTGTTATTATGTTTTGCGCGTTTGATTTTGTACTTTTTACTTTTATTTATCTTTTTGCGATTTTTATTAAAAAAAACTAGTTAAATTTAATTTGAAAATGATATTTTTCAAATTTTCATTTTCATTTAGTTAATTAGGTAATCATTCTTATTAATTTTCAAGCGATGTTTCTGGTTTTTGTGTGTGTGGCAGTGGCACCAGTTCAAAAAATACACATACTTTTTTTATTATATTTTTTGACAATTTCTTAAATTGTTTATTTGTCTTCATTTTAGTTATTATGTGGCGCAGTAATTTGTATAAATATTTTATGTAAATCTCAGACTTTCTGAAGTTTATTTCTTAATATATTTAGGTTGATATTTATATGCAATTGATGTTGAAATGATCAAAAATGGAATTAATAAATTATTTCTTGTCAACAATCTGTTGTGCCTGCTACTCTGGCTTATGTCCTTGTGTGTATTTAAGTTTATTAAATAAATAATTGCGTAAAATTATTTGCATGTAAATGAAAAATAAAGTATTTTGCATCACATTTTCATTTTATCAATGACAGAAAATTTTATTTTCTTATACATTTTCTGTTATTTTTATTTTCATGGTGCAAAATAAAAAAATAATAACTTGAGATGGTATAGTGAAATTATAGCTTTTTATTTTTCTATTTAAATGCTGAATAAATAATTTTCTTTTTATTTTATAAATTCAAATGATTTTTTTTAGTTGTATATAAAAAGCATTCATTAGTGCTTTTTTACATATCGGTACTTTATATATCGGTGATGCTCGAACCTCGCGGCTTGGGAGTTTGTATTAATAATTTCATTTTTTTACTTAAAAAGAAGTATTATCTTCGTATGCCTTATTTTATTTTTAGCTAACACAAACCCAAATTTATGGAATTTAATAATATATATTTTTTTTACAAATTATATCTATATTTTTTAAGCTCTTAGAATTTTTAATATTTTGTTTGTTATTAATAAACGATCTTTTCATATCCAAATTGTGGCTGTTTAAAATTTATCTATTGTAATATACCATACCAACATGATACAATCATTTTTAATTTTGAAATGCACATTGCTTGTCGTTTTTTAGTCAATTAAGCTTATAATTTATACTTGTCACATTTATATTTGATGATTTTTTTGGTTAAAAGAATTATTTATTATTTCTAATATCAGTTTTTACCAACTAAATTTAAAAGTGAATATTTTTAAAGCAAAAGAAATGCAATTGTCGGGAATCTCATAGATTATCTATTTTATTCTTTAGATTCATATATCCATTAAATTTAGAAGAAAATTATCTATTGTTGTTCATTATTGTGCTCTTCTCCGGTAATCGCGTTTATCTCACGTGCCGCTGCCACCAATTTGGAAGGCATTTGGCGCTTCAGTGCATTTTTTTAAAATTTAAACTATTTGTTATGAATATCCTAATCTTAAACTGTTTAAATTTGTTTTTTGTTTTTATTTTTGGTTTTCTTTTGCTTATTTCAAATTATTTAGTTTCTGATTTATATCCTACAAATTGAAAAAGAATGCTTTATTATTTTGGGTTTTTAATAAAAATCTAAGTTTTTGAAACATATTTCATTTAGTGATTATTCAAGCATGGAACCACTTTAAGGTTTGGGTTTATTATTATTATTATTATTATTTTTGTTTAATATATTGTCCACACTCCGCCCAGCAGCTGTGCGAGACTTAAACCGCCTCCAAAGCTGGCACAACAAATTATTTCTCTCTATAACCTTATATTTCATTATTTTATTTTTCATTTTTTATAAATTAAGATTACTTTACAAACTTCATTTTTATAATTTTTTAGAATTTGTTACTATTTTTCAAACTAAGATATATTTAAAATTAAGAAAGAATATCTATATTTAATACAAATTTCATTCTTGTATTTTTTTTCTTTAAGATGTTTTTAGTGTTTTTTGAACAGACGTGTTGGCTCGGACGGCGAAATGGGGGCAAAAAGTGGGAAGGCGAGAGGGAGAGAGGGCGGGGTGGAAGCCGGGGGGAAATAATTCCCAAATAAGAAAGAAGTTTATTTAATAAATATAAATAATATAAGATGAATAAGATGTCAGATGAAAAGAATGTGTAAGAGATGAACAGAATGTGTGAAGTGAAAAATGTGCGTGTTTAAATATAGAGAAAAAGCGTAGGTGGAGCAATTTAGACAGAGCGATCAACAACAAAAAAGAGTGACTAATACTAAGCACGAAAATCACATTGAATAGGGAAATACCACAATTTGGACAGAAATAATAAAATCAATCACAAATATTAAATTATTCCAATTAACACAATTAAATTATTCTTCCTCAATTTTCTTCCATTTTCTCTCTCTCTCTCTCTTTTCCATTTTCTCTTTCCCATGTTTCTATTTTTGGTTTAAAGTTGTTGTCGAAGACAGCCTCTCCGAAGGGGCCCTGAACTGCCTCCGGGGCTGATTTGAGAGATATTTTATTTTTGATTTTAATAATATTTAACCTTAATTGAGTTATTTCAAAATTTGTTTTATAATTTTTATTGATCTTTTAATTTTATTATGATAAAAACATAAGATTATATATTTTTGTATTATCATTTTAGTTTATTTTCATTTATTTTTTTATCATTAATAATCTTTTTAATCAGTCTACATGTGTAGAGAAGGAAATATTATTCATTCGTTTTAGTTGCTTTTCATATATTCGTGTCAAATGCTTACCATGCTCATAGTTTATTTACTTTTAACACTTAATAAATAATTTAGCTTATCATTATACTTTTATAAAAATCTCTTCGTGCATCTGTTTTTTAATAGTTGTTAACTTAATATTTCGTCATTTAAGTTTATCATCTGAAGTTATTTAGTATTTGTTGGGATGTAATTTATTGTTAACATTACGAAATACCTTAACATATCTATTTTAATTCTAAGCTCTTTTCTCATCTTAAGATAATTTATATTTTATTTTCCATTTTCAAGAAATGCTATAAAATTTATCATTTTTGTATTTTTTATATTTAATTTCAATTATTTTTGCTTATATAATTGTGTTTCATTTCGCTATATTCTCGCTAACATGACTAGTTTATAAATATTTTTTACCTTTTTTCATTAAAATATTTTGATTCAACTCTCGCGCAATATTTCCAAAGTTTCTAATCTTCAATCATCTGTCAGACGATATGCAATCGTTGTTAATCATAATTTTGCATTTTTATTTATAATTTTTCATTTTATATTGTTATTAATTTTTGTGAAATTATTTTTTTGTAATTTTTGTTTATCTAAATAAAAAAATCTTTTGTTCATATTCATTCAAATATTTTGCTTCAATTCTCGTTGTCAGGGCTGAAACGTCCTTGTTGATCTTCGTGTAATATTTGCGGTTATACGTTTTATTTCAGGACGAATTAAGAAATATTTATCTTTATTTCATTATTTAATAAATATCATACTTTTTTTGGTAGTAGTATTTTATTTAACATATAATTAATTGCGTTTATAATAGCGTAAATTTTTAGGTTCTGATTTTGAGCATAAATTAATCAATAATATTTAATCAAAATTTTAAAATTCAGGACTTTATTGGTTCCCATTCTTGCTCGGGTAATTACCTTGATTAATCAGCAATAACAATGAAACATTTGATTGTTTTACATATTTTAAAATTATAGATAATTTTTCACTATTTTTGGCTAATTCTAAATATTTGTTTTTGATTCTTAACAAATTATAGGTAATATAGACGAAAAATTATTGTTAGGTTTTGTGCGTTTGATAAATGTAGTTTTTACATTTAGTTATCTCTTTGCAATTTTTATTAAAAAAACTAGTTAAATTTAATTTAAAATGATATTTTTCAAATTTTCATTTTCATTTAGTTAATTAGGTAATTTCTTTTTATAATATCTACAATATTTTTTAAAAGATAATTCGTAATTATCCTTTTTCAATTAAAGCATTCTTATTCATTTTCAAGCGCTGTTTCTAGTGTTTGGGTTTGTGGCGGTGGCACCAGTTCAAAAAATACACATACTTTTTTATTATTTTTTTTGACAATTTTTTATATTGTTTATTTTTCTCCATTTTAGTTATTGTGTGACTCAGTAAAAATCAATGTTGTTGTTCTAATTATTTAATTTTTATAATATTATCGTTTAATCCAAGTCAATGAATTCATGATTATTTCTTGTTTGAATTCGGGTCCGTGGTTCGAAAATTGGTGAAAAGAATGTTAACTTCCTATTTTTGGGAGTCAATAAAAATTTATGATCGGCACTATTACCCAGAAATATTTTGATTTGGAGGGTAAAATTTTAAATTAAAAATGTCCCAATTTGTCAGCAATGTCCTGATTTTTGAGTAATGACCCAAATTTTATTGATTTCATAAATTATTTTAATTTATGAATTTATGGCATAATGTTATTATTTATCTCAATTAACTTTTTATGCAAAAAAAATCCGACTCCCTCATATAAAAATATATATTGAACTGAACGATATGCAAGTGCTATGATCATAGGCATTTTTATTTATTATTTTTTATAATTGTATATGCTATTAATTTTTAGAAATTCTTTTGTAATTTTCATTATTTAAATAAAATATCTTTTTTCATATTCATTCAAATATTTTGCTTTAATTCTAGTCGTCGAGCTCTTTATTTTCATTAACTTACTGTTATGTTATATAATTATTTTATTTTCTTATTTTATAATTTTTAATTTTATTTAACATTGAAAATAATTTTATTCAAAGTATCTAATTACTTTACTTCAACATAAAAATAATTTCTTGAATCATTTTTTAAAAGAAGATTTTTATGATTATTGTTCATCTTGTGTTTAAAGCTCCAAATCATAGAATTTATTTTTATTACATGACAACGAGCACACCTTTTTTTGTGTATTTTTTGGTTATGTGTAAATATCATTTTTTGTACTTATTTCATAAGTTTTTTAAACTTTATAGTTTGAATTTTCAATGATTTTT
The DNA here is from genome assembly GCA_023374025.1 of Heterodera schachtii. NCBI lineage: Eukaryota > Metazoa > Nematoda > Chromadorea > Rhabditida > Heteroderidae > Heterodera > Heterodera schachtii. Next base: position 285,797 of record SIJG01000127.1, read on the forward strand.
TAAAAACTAGTTAAAGTTAATTTAGAAAAATGATTCAATTTTATTATTTCACATAATTATTGCTGCTTTGCTTTTATTAACAAAATTGCATATATAAAATAAAATATTATTTTTAAAACAGGTATTCTTAATTTCTCCTTTTCAATTAAAGCTAATTTCAAGCAAAGTCGCGTGATTATTGTTTGGCGTGTCTGTGGGAACAATTCAAAAAATACAAATATAATTGAATTTAATTTTAGTTTTTATTTTTCTCCTTCATGTTTTCGAACCGAGAAACTTTTTTATTGGCCTATGAATTTATTTTGCGTACTAATTAAGATTTTAATATTATGGCCTCGCCATAAGATGTGTATATTTCGCATAACTTTTAATTATAATTGATGGAACTTAATTTATATTATTTTTAAACTTTTACAATTTTTAAATACACATATGCTTGTTGCTCGTAGCGATTAAATGTTCGCTTAGTGTATATCATTTATTTGGTGTTAATGTTAGCTTTTCATAGAGTCTAAATTTATTTATATTATGTTAGATATTGTAAATTAATGTTTAGTTCCATTTTATTCAATTATAATCATTTCAACAAAATTAATTACTTTTTTTATTTCCTTTGTTTTTAATACCATTTTATTTTATATTTTTTATGTTATGTCAATTTTTGTAGAAATTTTTTATGTAAACCTCAGAATTTCTAAGTTTATTCTTTAATATTTTTATGTTGATATTTATGTGAATTGATGTTGAAATGATCAAAAATGGAATTAATAAATCATTTCTTGTCCACAATTTGTTGTGCCTGCTACTTTAGGTTGCGTGCTTGTGTGTATTTAAGTTTATTAAATAAATAATTGCGTAAAAATCTTTTGCATCCAAATGAAAATTAAAGTATTTTGCATCACATTTTCGTTTTATCACTGGCAGAAATTTTTATTTTCTTATACATTTTTTGTTGTTTTTATTATCATTGTGCAGAATTTAAAAAAAAGGATAATTTCAGATGGTATTTACCAATCGTTTTTTCAATGCTCTCACAGTGAAATTATATATTTTTCTATTTAAATTCTGAATAAATAATTTTATTTTTATTTTATAAATTTAAATGATTTTTTAAAGTTTATATATAAAAAGCATTCAAATATATCTATATTTTTTAAGCTCTTAAAATTTAATATTTTTACAGTCATTTTTACTTTTTTGAATGCATATTGCTTGTCTTTGTTAGTCAATTAAGATTATAATATATACTTGTAACATTTATATTTATTGATTTTGTTTTTTGGTTAAATAGAGAATTATCTATTATTTCTAATATCATTTTTATCAACAAAATTTAAAAGTAATAGTTTTAAAGCAAAAGATATGCAATTATCGACAATTTCATAGATTATCTATTCTTTTCTTCATTTTTAATTTTGATTCATATATCCATTAAATTGTTGTTCAATACTTAACTGCCTTTCACCTCTTTCATGGATTATTTCATGTACTACATTAAATTGAATTCGAATATTTAATTTTTGTTTTTTATTAATTTTTCACCTTCACGTTTTTAAACCGACAAACTTTTTTAATGAAATAATTAATGTCATTGTTAGTCAATTATGTTTTACAATATATACTTTTGGCATTTGTATTTAATGATATTTATTATTATTGAAGAAAGAATTATCTTATTATTTTTTAATATCAGTTTTTCTTAGTTTTTTTTGCAGTTTATTTCTTATTAAAACTAGCGATCCGATATTTAAAATTTAATTCTAAGTTATCCATGTTTTTTAGGAAAAATATTAAATACGAAAATTTGTTAGATTTGCTTCTTGAGTTTTCTTTTAGGTTTTTAAATTAATTAAAATTCCATTTAGATATAATTTACATTATCATTTATTAATAAAATCGATCATATGAATTCTCCCCCGCATTGTTACGAGCACATTTAAACGTTCAGCCAATGTTTCAATCATTTTCTTAAAATCGATAGTTTTGTTAAACATGGACTGTTTTTGCTACTTCGAAGTGTATTCGCCGAGAAAAAATTTACTCAAAATGATAAACCAGATATTGATTGCTAATGTTTATATAAAATATTAATTACAAATTAAACAACAATACTTAGCACTCGACCCAATTGATATAAATTTAATGTAAATCAATTAACTTGCTGAAAATGTCATCTTTTATCTATTATTTCTTTAAGATTCTTTTTTATTCTTTTGAGTGGTTACTCGAAATTTCATTCTCGTCGTCGGGTTCGTTATTATCTCTAACTTACTCTTCTACTGACCTTCTTGTAATATTTGGATTTATTAATTTTATTTCATGATGAATTAAGAATTTTTATTTTTCTTTCATTATATAAAAATTAAACTTTTTTCTGGTATCACATGTTCAATAAAGAATTTATTTAACATATAATTGCCCTTATAATAGGTGCAAATTTTTTGCATCGGATTTTGCTTTAATTCAATTTGTGAAATTTTATATTAAAGTTTTTAAATTAAGGAACAATATTTAATCTTAAAATTTAAGATAGAATTAAAATTTTTCATTCTTTAAAATCAATCAATCATTTGTCTTTTCATTTGCCTTGAAAGCTTATTAGGTCCATTATAGCTATTTTTAATCTATTTTTCATCTTTTCTGCCATTTAAAATTGACAAGGCTTTAATTTACTTGTGTTGGTGCAATAAATTTAGGAATGGTTAACCGGCTCCATTACAATCACAGTGAAAGATTTTATTATTTTTAATTTTATTTAACAGTGAAAATAATTTTATTTGAATTATCTATTATTTGCTTCAACATAAATGATTTCTTATTGCATTTTTCATTTGTTAATAGATTTTTATATGATTTAGCTAGCTTATCCATTTCTAAAATTTCAATTAATTTTTGTTATTAATAAGTATTAATTAAATAATTTATTAACAAAAATCCATGGTTTTCTTTTTAAGTTCTTATATTTTTATTGGTTAAATCTTGCATTTTTTAATTATCGATTTAATTAAAAGTTTACTCTAAAATAAATTTTGTTATTTAAAAATGTAGATTATTGTCTTACGAAAATCATGGATGTGATCTCAAGGAGTGCTCTAATAATTAGGCTCTAATGATGCAGCTGAGTTTAACTTTATTTTATTAGTTGGCAGAATTTTTAATTTACATAAATTAGCTCTAGGCTAAAATATTTTATATTGTCTCATTTTTAGTGTATTATGTCTTAGATTTTTTGAAGTTTATTTCATTAAATCATTAAAGTGTTCTATCGTTTGATAATTTTATTGAAACTGCCTAATTGTTTTGTTGATGGTGATCAAGCGATCGCCCAACAGATTGGTGTAATATACTTCGGTTGTTTTCTTGACTGCGCAATGTCAATGTTTAAATAATTTATTTTATCCTTTTTAAATTAAAAAAATTAAGTTTAATCCTTTTAAATGGACAGTCAATTGAAGAAGATTCGCTGAAAATTGATAAGGATCCTTCCAGTTTTATATTTACAGTAAGTACTACATTATGAAAAACTTTTTTATGTTTTTAATTCTATCCATATTTTTTGCATCGAATTTATTTAAGCTTTTTTATTATTTTTTTAATATCATTCTTTGAAATATCAGTTTATCCTTTGTTTTGTTGTTAAATATAGCTTTTCATAGAGTGCAAATATATTTTAAAAAGTTTTAGATAGATTTAAATTATTTGTTTTATTTTTTGTTTAAAAATGACAGTTTACGCGCGCGTGCTGAAGACCCCCATAGGCATTCTTTCACAGTTCTTCGGGTAGATGAAGTCATTGTTTATGTTCTATTTTCATCTGAAGAATAAATAATTTTACTTATTTTTAAAAATTAATCAAATAAATATTTTAGTTTATTTAACCAGCGTTTATCTTTTATCTAAAAAATCATTAAACCTTCTCTTGAATTTTTGTGCTTTTTGAATTTTGAGTTGTGGTTTCGAAATGCATAAATAATCAGATTTTTAAACATTTATCGGATTTATTGCATTAAGATTTTTTAAAGTATTTTTAGTTTTTTCTTATTATTTTTTGTTTATTTTATAAATTTTTATTTATGCCATATTTTTTTCAGCATTCATTATGGAATAAATTTTTAATATTTTTTTGCATCTTTTTTTGGTTCTTTTATTGATGTTTACAATTCCCATGGCATTGAGTTGTTCAATGGCTCCTTTCACTGCTCCGAAATGAATATTTGTTTTTTACTAATAGCAATAAATATGTTTGTTATTTATTATTTTTGACCTTTATTAATTAATTAATGCGTAATTATATTTTAATTAGTTTCATATTAATTAATTATGTTAAATATCTCGCTCCTCTGTGTTCTATTCCTTTGAATTTAATTTTCATTTTATGGAATAAAAAAGATAATAATTTCTAATGGTATCAATCGTTTTTAAATTTTGTTATTAAAAAAATGCAGACTGTTGTCTTAATGCTCTAATAATTAGGCTGTATTTTCATTAAAATATTTTTGAATATTTTTGATGAATAATCCTTATCTTAAATTGCTTAAATATGTTTTTGGTTTTTCATTATCGGCTTTCCGTTGCTTATTTCAAATTAATTTTCGCTGAATTTTTTCTCTTAAATAAAGATTTATTCATTTGATTAAAATATTATAATAATATAATATTAACTGTTTATTATGAAAAATTTCAATGTATATTATTTTATTTCAATTATTTATTATTAATATTTAGCGTTCGTTTCTTGCTATTAGTTTTTTACAGCGCTCATCTTCTTGCACGAGCCCTCATTTCTTTGTTGTACCAATTTGATTTCTTTCGTTTGTTATAAAACAATTTCATCTATAGCCACTCGGGCTTAACAAATAATAAATTTTACATATAGAATTTTTATTTAATTTTTTTAAACTTAATTTTGAATTGGGTTATTATTTCCGTATTAGTTATTATTAAAAATTAAAAAATTTTACTGCAAGATTTATAATTTGTTACGGTTCATAGATTTTTGTATTATTAATTTTTGTTTATTTCATTTTTTTATCATTAAAAATATTTAATCAATCCACATTTGTGGAGAAGGAAATATTCTTCTACATTCGTTTTAATTTCCTTTCATATATTCGCGTAGCAAGTGCTTACTGGTGCTTATAGTTTTGTTCATTTTCACATTTAATAAATAATTTAAATTATTATTTTCATTTATTAATATTTTTTACTAAAATCTCTTCGTGCATCTGTTTTTAATAATTGTAAACTTAATTATTTCGTCATTTAAGTTGAATCTTTTTTATTTTATATATTTTTGCTTCATGTCGCTATATTCTCGCTAAGATGAATATTTTACTAGACGTAGAAGAGAATTTTATAAGTATTTTTTATCTTCTTAAAATATTTTGATTCAATTCTCGTGATATATCCGATTTTTTGCACGGTTGTAAAGCTTATGTAAATTTTGAAATTAAATATGAATAAATTTTTTCATTATATTGTTTTCAAAACTGAATGAGTTTTTTAGTTGTTTTTTTTAGTTTTTATAAATTGCACCGAAGATATTCTCTCTCGCGATATTATTTTTATTCTGTTACTCAATAATGAATTAATTATTTAACATAAATTTTGTCTGAAATTAAAGAAAATTTTTGGCTGTTTTTTATTTTAATTTCATTTTTAATTTTTATAAATATTTTATCATTAACATTTATTTCCAAATGTTTGATGGTTTGAGTCGCAGAATTTTCCGACAAAAATGAATTGATTTGGATTTATATTAACTTTAAGATTCAGTTTATTTATCTTTTCGCTTTTATCTTAATTCAATAATCGATGCATCATTCATTTGTAAATGCAATTTATCAAAAAAAAAGAAACCCGGTAAAAAATTTTAATTCACTTTTATTTTCTGTACTTGCCTTTATTACAATTTGCATTTTTAATTTTTTATTTTCATATTTCTATTAATTTTTTTAGAAATATTTTTATAATTTTTCGTAATTTAAATAAAATATATTTTGTTTATACTCATTCAAACATTTTAGATTCATTTCTTGCAATCGGGTCGCTTTCGTTTGAATCCAACTCTGCTTCCTTTTATTTCATGTTGAATTGAGAATTATTTATCTTTGTTTCATATTTAATTAAATATAAAGACTTTTCTGGTAGTAATATTTTCTATTATCCTGCTGATTGGTTTGCCGCGTGCTCTTGTCCACGGACCAATTCCAGGTAAGCATTTGACGCTTCAGTGCCCATTCTTTTTTCAATTTTCCTACAATAGATTGAATTAATATTTTTTCTACTTTATGTTTTTAAAATGAAAAATTTTTTGTTTTTTCGTAATAAATAAAAAACTTATTTTATGAAATTTTGTAGTTATTTAAGATCAAAAATTGATATTTCAATAATTGTTTTTTTAGTACTATAATTTTATTTATATTCTTGAACATATTACAATTAGTAAAACGGCGCTCAGATAAAAGATTTTGTACATTGTTTTAGATAATGTGTCTAACCAAATTTTAATTTATATTTAAGAATTTTAGTAATATATTTTTGACTATTATTTAACTAATAAAAAGCTTTTTATAAAACATTTACTCTTCTAAAAAGCACAATTTATAATAATAATAATTAAAGTTGTCTTAAGCTAAGTGTTAACTTATCCTTGTTCCAATAATAGTAGCGATTATTATTAATTTTCAAAAAATTCAAAATTAAACCCTCAAAAGCTCTTTTGGGTTAATATGGATATTAAGAGCTACCGAAAGATACTTATGCCTCATATTACTCAGTAGATTAGTTATTTAAGTTATTTTGTTTTTACAAATTGTAAGTAAAATTTCCCATATTTTAATCATTTTAGTGTAAATTTTTGATTAAAGATTTTACTATATTCGCTATACTTTCGCTTACATGACTATTTAACTATGCCTAGAAGAGAATTTTATAAGTATTTTTTTTACCTTTCTTTCATGAAAATATTTTGAATCAATTATCACGTGTCAGGAGAACTTTTAAATTTTCATTCATTTGAATTCCGACTTTTTGTTCGAGTTTGTATCTAGGGTTCGAAAATAGGTGAAATAGATGTTAGATTCGAGTTCAACGACACCGGAAGCCCTAAATGGGATCTTTTTTTCAAAATGGGAGGGGGTGATCGGCACCAGTATCCAAAATGTTCTTATATAGAGGATCAGAATTTTAAAATAATAATGTCCCGATTTTTGAGCAAATTCTGGTTTTGAAATTTTATGGAACTTTTTTTGAAAAACGCGGCACAAAAAAAGTTATTATAATAGATAATGAGAGGCGAAAAATATAAAAATGTTTTAAAAATTTTGATTAAATGAATTGATAAAATAACAGATTTGAAATTTGAAAAAATTATGCAAAATGTTCTGCTTTTTTACTCCGAAATCTTTATTTTTACTTGATAATTTAATTTTTTTTTAATTTTAGGTCTGACAATAAAAAAATGGAGAAAAAATTGATTATTACGAAGCAAAATATGAAGACGAATTGGAATTGGAATGTGGGAGAGGAGGGAAGTGCCCATTGGATGGCCAATACCAAAAGATGTGCTGAGATAATGCAATAGCAACGGTTCAGCGTCGTTTTGGCAGCGAGAGAATAATGGAGAGAATCAGAGAGGAGAGAGAATGAGGGAGAGAGACAGAGAAAGGAGAGAGAGAGTTAAAATTTGGCGTTCTGATTTTCAAAAAAATTATTTGAACTGGGAGTTCAAAAGAAAATGGCAGCTTTTTGGCATTGAAATAATTACATTTTTGTGATTTTAGGGAAAGAAGTTGGCCCAGAACAGTCAAAAATAAAAAAATTCGTCAAATTTGAAAAATTGAATTTTGCTTAATGCACTAAAAAACCGCCGCACACTCGACTACGGCGGCCAGTAGGTGTGGCGAGACTACGGGCTACGGAAGAAGTCGGCAGCGGGACCGGGAATTTTGGGCTAAACCGGGACCGGACCTTTTCGGATTGAAAAACAGGGAATTTTTGGCTGGGAAACCCGGGAAAAAAGCGCGACTAGTCCCGGTCCCGGTCAAAACCGGGACTTAGGTACTCATTTGTACTCAGTTGTCCGCTACCAGCTCCCGGTCCCGCTCTACTTTAAGATTTACACTAAAAAATTGTTAATTTTATGGATGTTTGAGAAAAAATTAGCTATTTTTTTGAATAATTTGGAGATGAGGGGTGGGCAAAATTCTCAACATAAAATAGAACATCCCTGGCCTTGCCAACCATAATTATTTTTACATTTTATATTTAATCCAATTTTTGTAATTATTTTTCAATCCAAATTATTAAATTCAATTCGAAAATATTTCGAGTACGGGTATCGTTGTTTCAAATATAAATACTTAATTATACAATGGTATATTATTTACAAAATTAATATTTTAGATAATTAGAAAAAATTTTGCAGCTTTATTTCTTATAACTTTTTATTGCTAATATATAATGCAATTAAAGTTAAAAATGGTATTTATCAATTGTTTCTTTTTATTAATAAAATTTTATTTATATTTTCCTATGCTCCAACAGTGACATTATAGCTTTTTATTTTCTATTTCAATTGCAGAATAAAAATTTTATTTTGATTTTAAAATCCAAATGCTTTTTTAAATTTATCTTTAGAAGCATTCTTTCATGCTTTATGTATCGGTGATGTCGAACCTCGTGTCTTGCGAGTTCTTTTTCGTATTGCAACAGCTTGATGCTGATGGTTTTGACGTTTATGTACTCCCAAATAATTCCATTTAATATATAAATATAACTTTTATAAAAAAATTAATTGCAAACTTTCAAGTCAATATTTCCACTAAATCGAGTTTAGCTTCATCAATTACTTGGGTTATTTTAAATTGAAATTGCAAAAATATTTTTTTAAATGCATATAATTCTTATGGAAACTTTTGTAAATCTATCATATCAATTTTTGTTGTTTAGTAATAATTCAAGCACGGAACACTTTTAGCCCCACTCTTTCTTTCACAAAATTAAAGCGAGTAAACTGATGTTTTTTTTTGTTTTCTTATTATTAAATTTATAGTTTTAAATTGGTTTTTTCAAATATTGGAAGTAATTTGTTTTTATAAAGAAAGATTATTTGATTAAATATTTTTAAAAATATTAGTTTTTTAAATTTGTGTCCTCTCGCCAAGGGGACGCGGCTTAAGCTGCCTCAAAAGCGGTATCAAATTATTTCTTTTTTATACCATTTATTTAATCTTCTTTTTTACTATTTTTATTTTAATTTTAATTGTATATTTTATGTAAATCTCAGTATTGGTGGAGTCTATTTTTGAATTGGTTCTGAAAAGAATTATTATGCTTTCAAGAATTCTGCGTGACATAAACTTCCCAAAACAATTATTTTTTTCTTAATAACAAATTGAATTATTTGGCAGAAAGTATTGGGTGGGCATTAACTATACGAAAAAATATTCGAAGATTATATTCATGTGATATTTGTATAAAATAAATTGTTTGTTTTGCTTATTTTATGATAAATCATATTAAATAATAAAATTTATTTAGAATTTGCTCCATGTATTTCTTTTTATTTTGTAAATTAATTTTATAAATATATATAGGTATATTATTTAAAAATAGAAGACCCAATAATAAATTTTTTGTTGAAAACTCCTATTCAGATTGATTGTAATACTATTATTATTCATTTATCAACAATATTATTTATTTTTTAACTTCAAGATGCCTGTGTGCAGTCGTATGCAGCATAGGATTTTTAGGTTATTATTCATTAGTATGATCGTATGGCCTTGTGTTAATTTTATTGTTTTGTGCATTATTGTGAGGAAAAACTTGACGTCGGACTGGAAGTACCATCCGTTTTTTCCGCTTGTGCATAATTTAGTTTTTATTTAATTTTTTATATCAATATCATATACGATTTTAAAAATTATTGTACATAATTTTTTTATCTTATATCGTTCTAAACTCATTCTAAGGTTATTATGCATTTGTATAATCGTAAATTTAATGAAAAAATTATTACAAATAGTTTATAATTATTATTAATTGTTATTAACTTTGACTTTTACAAAATCCATGGGAGTGATAAGCGTCCTCAATGGTGCCTTTCATTGCTCCGAGTATTTTTGTTTTTCGTAACCATGCCATGTTAAATGAATGGCGCTTGCTTTCTTTATAAGAAATTCAATATTCTTAACAGAGCAAGTATCTGGACTCAATTATTTATTTTTTTGAATTTTTCTTTATTTTTTATATTTTTATTTATTTTTCTCTAATCTTTTAAGAAATTATTTCTATTTTCTCATTTTAATCTTGATGTCTTCTGTGAATGTCTTTTCTAGAGATGTTAAATTCATTCTTTCTCTTTTAAATATGGTTTCGGGTTCCTGGATTGTATCGAACAAGAATTATCAGAAAAGTATATTTTACGAGAACTTCCGTTATATTATATTTAGTGAAACTTTAAAAATTTAATTCACATGTGCTTGCGCGGGATCCATGTTCGCTTTGTCTATCCTCTTTTGGAGTTTAAGTTTAGCTTCTCATAGATTCTAAATTTAATTACATAGATTATGTTTTGATAGATTTAAATAATTACCAAAGACTCAATAATATATATTAAAGAAGAATTTATAATAATTAAAATTTAATGTTAAGTTCCCTTTTCTTCAATTGTTTCAAACATAAATTATAATTACAGATTGTTACATTCTTAATTTTACAACAGATTAATTTATTTTCAAATTATTGTTTTAGGTATTTAGAAAATGTAATATTGCAAAGCTAATGAGTAGTACTCATGACACTAAATGTGTTTGTTATTTATATTTTTGACATTGATTAATAAATTAGTGGGTAATTGCATTTTAATTAGCGTCATATTTATCCTATATTCATTAACTTGTTAAATACCTCGCTCCTCTGTGTTCTATTTGTTTGACATTAGGGTTAATATTATTTTAACAAAATTATTTACTTTCTTTATCTCATATTACATTTTTTATAATAATGTTTATTAAAATTTATTAACAAGAAGCCAATGGTTGACTTTTTAAAATTTTATATTTTCACTGATTAAATCGTGAACTTTTATTATTATCGCTTTAATTATAAATTCTCACAAATTTTTAATTCGATAGTGGAAAGAAAGAAAGGCTTCAAATTGATATAAATAAAACAGCGAATAATTGTTGTTTTTATTGAAAAATATTTAAAATGATCCCGGATTGCTTGTTTTGTCAATTTGGGGACCCATTTTTGAAAATTGAATAATATAGGACAGATATTGATTGAATGATATTAATCTTCTAATTAAAAGACAATTTAACTTATTACTCAACTCTGATAGATATAAATTTAAAAATAATTTATTTTTTAACATTTATAATGTAATGAATTAAATGATTACATTATATCGGCGTAAAAAATTTAATTCATTTTTATTTTCTCTAATTGCCTTTTATCCTACAGAATACAACCAATTCAAAAAAAGTTCAATAAACTTGTTATCCTTCAACTTATCTATATCCAATCGGGTATAATTAATAGTTTTACAATATATTATTGCAGCATTTTTATTAACTTTTATTTTAAAATAATTTAGAATTCCATATTATTCCAGTGTCAATTAACACCCGCTTTTTTCTCCTGTTGAATAAAGATTTTACTTAGCATATAATTGCCTTTATAATAGTGGAGATTTTTGCCTTTGAATTAGCTTTAATTCAATTAGTGAAATTTTAAATTCGATTTTTGCGTCAAAGCTCTCTTACGCATTCTGAAAAGGAGTGATGAATTAAATCTTTAAAAAAATTTTAATTGCTTTTAAATGTGCCAAAAAGTTTAGGCAAAATGTATATATTTTATCTTCTTCAAAGAATTAAAGATATTATTAATTTTGCAGTTTTTTATTTATAATTTTGTTTTTATTAGCTTTTTTTTTTTGCGATATTTGGTTTCTGTTTTTTTGATGGTTGTTAAGCTACTTTTCAGGTTATTAGCAACTGTTTTCTAGGTTTTTATTTTTTAAACCTAAAAGGATTAAAAAAATTTAAAAACCTATTTATAATGTTTTGGCGTTTTGCCAAAATTTATTAACAAATGCAAGAAAAACGAAATATTTCCTTAAAAATTGACCTAAAATTTTCAAAAATACACCCTTAAGTAGGTTTAGCCCGAGCCCTTGGGGGCAAAATGTCGGGGGTCGGGGATTCATCTCATAAATTTATTGTTTATTTTCTTGACAAGAATTTTAAATTTAAAAATATCTCAATACTAATTTAGCTTAATTTTAAAAATTTTTTGAATAAATTTTGTCATTTCACACCCCCCTAAATTTGAGGATTTTTCGTACATATTTTGGGAGTTTTTTTAGAACCTAAAACCTGACTATTTTAAATAAGATTATTTTTATAATTAAAAATAAATTTTATCTTGGTTAGGCTTTTCTTTTACTATTTAATAAAATGCAAAAATAAAAACAAATTTTTTTTTGTTAAATCTCTTTGTTTCAGTTTGTTTCTAGTGCAAATTTTTGAAGCATTCTTTTCCGTGTGCCGACAAAATCCCTACATGCCAAAATCCCTACTCAACAAAAATTGACAAAATCCCTACTCAGCCAAAAATGACAAAATCCCTACTGACAAAATCCCTACATGACAAAATCCCTACCCAGCAAAAAATAACAAAATCCCTACTAACCTTGAAAATGACAAAATCCCTACCAGATAAAATCCCTACTCAGATAAAATGACAAGTTTCAAAACTTGCCAGCTCTGATAGTCTTGCACGGGAGCAACATATTTTTTATCTTAAGATTTGTTTTATGATTCATTACGTATTTAGAGCAAGAGTCAATTTCTTGAAATGAATTGCCGTGAACACCTTGAAAAGAATCTAAATTGAGGAAACGGCCACGCATTGCAGATAGGACTATTAGGCCCTGACGAACACAATCATTGCGCTGTTTTGGCACAACAGTCAGCAGAGACGGGAAGAGCGCAGATTAAACAGGCCATCAAAGACAACTCACAAATGAAACCATCCCAAACGCGAGCACAAGTCAGAGCAGGAACTGCCGAAGAAACCTTTGCCCAGATGGGCACCAACGACGCATTAATGGGAATGATGAGGAAGCGGAAGAGGAAAGGAAGAATGTCCACCGGACTTTCAGGTGCCTTTTAAAAATTTCACACGTTTGGTTGGTTTTTCTTTTAGGAAAGTTTTGACATTGGCACTTCTGCCACCCATGCACGTGCGGAGAGCGTTTGCTTTGACAACAGAAATGGCGCCACTGGGTATGCAGGCATGGCTGTCCTACGTAGCCAAAACGTTCATTGGTCTCACGCAAGCTGAACAAAGGCTCGGTAGTGTGGGTTTTGAGCCCCAACACATTTTCTTCTTGAGCAGGTCTTCAAATACAATGCGTATGTTTTAAACCAAGCAGCAATGATTAAAAACATCAAAAAATTTTAGGTAGTCGCCTCCTCACATCACTGGGTGCGTTCTTGGCCGCGTTCATCAAGGACATTGACAAACAGTGTGATATTGCACAAGCAATACGCCTACGCAAAATCAGAAGTCGTCGGCTTCGTTGGTGGTCTCCATGTTAGGAACAATGAAAGCGGTGTCGATTCGGAAGATGATTAAGCAAATTGATAAGATTGATGCGCTTTTTTAATATTAAACCCTATTTTTCCCATCACATTATCCCGTTGTTACTTCTTTTTTCACTTTTTTTGGTTTAAAAATATATTCGAAAAAAGAACTTTTTAACTGTCGGTGTTTTTGGTAGGGATTTTGTCATTTTTTTTGCTGGGTAGGGATTTTGTCATGTAGGGCTTTTGTCAGTAGGGATTTTGTTATTTTTTGGCTGAGTAGGGATTTTGTCAATTTTTGCTGAGTAGGGATTTTGTCATGTAGGGATTTTGTCAGTAGTGATTTTGTCATGTAGTGCTTTTGTCAGCGCGCCTTCTTTTCTTGGATGAGATTCTATAATGTTTTCTATTTTTCTTGTTTATTTTTAATTTTATATGCCATCCACACTACTAATTCGATGATGTAAGTAAGTAAGTCCCCCAATTTAAACTTGAGTTTTTAACTTTTATTTTGATTAAAAAATAAATGAGGGAAAAAATGTGTGTTGTGTAAGTATTGATCCCTCTCATTGTCGATGAAAAACAAACTCACAATTTTTGATTCAATTTCGAAAGAATTATTTTTGATGGTTTTTTAAAAATAGTCATAACTTTATTTATTAATTCTAAATATTTTTCAGATGTTCTTATTTCCTTAAAAGCAAAGAAGCTTTTTTTTTAATAGTCATAACTTTATTTTTATTTCTAGATTTTTTAGGTGTTCTTATTTCCCTAAAAGCAACGAATATGTAATTTGAAATTTAGATTAAAATTAACTTTATGATAAATATTATTTTGACATTCTTTTACAATAGCAGAAATTTCACCAAATGATAAAAAATTCTTTTTAGATTTCTTTGCATTTATTATTATTCTGATATGGTGCGAAAAAAGCAGCAATTACTTTCTCTGGACAAAAATGAAAGTGATTTGAACAAAAATTTTCGTGAAAAGGGTTCAAAGCTCCCTATAAAAGCGGTTGCAGAGGTTCCAAGCTCCTCAAAAAAGCGGTTAGATAGAAAACTGTATGAAAGTGAAAATTTTATTTTGAATTTGGATACTTCTGATGAAGAAAATGAAGACGAATCTTCTGTATTTTTTAAGCAATCATCAAGTCATTCAATTTGTTTTGATGATGGAACATCTTTGCTTAGGGAAAGGAACGTAAGAAAAAAGAAAATTGGAGAAAAAGAAAAAAAGAAAAAAAGAAAGTTCAGAAAATGAGTTACAACTATTTCGACAAAAAAATAAAGAAGCAGTTGAAAATTTTAGAAAAAGAAAAAAAGAAAGTTCAGAAACTGAGTTACAAATGTTCCGACAAAAAAATAAAGAAGCAGTTGAAAATTTTAGAAAAAGAAAAAGCGAAAGTTCAGAAATTGAATTACAAATATTACGACAAAAAAATAAAGAAGCAGTTGAAAATTTTAGAAAAAGAAAAAGCGAAAGTTCAGAAATTGAATTACAAATATTACGACAAAAAAATAAAGAAGCAGTTGAAAATTTTAGAAAAAGAAAAAAAGAAGAAAACGAACTTTATTTGGCAGCCAGTGCTGCACACAAAGCAGCTTTTTATTCACTCAGCACATTCAATTTTAAATGTAAAAACTGTAATGCGATTCATTTTTCTGAAGAACAAACTCAGATTAAAACCGGAAATTTTAATATATGTTGTAAGGATGGGCGTTTAAGTTTTCTTGGAAATTTGGTTGATGAATACCCAAACGATTTAAAACAATTATTTTTTCCGGAAAACCAAAAAAATAAAATTTTTCTCAAAAATATACGACAATACAATAGCTCATTTGATTTAGCTTCTTTAATTTGTTTTCGTTTTTCGTTTCCAACCCCTGGCCCTCCATGTTTCAAAATACAAGGCCAAGTCTATCATAAATATAATCAAAATGCGATGCCTGAAAACGAAAATGAAATTCCAACAAATGGACAGTTATATTTCATAGATACTGAAGAAGCAGTAGAGAACCGAACAAAAGCAAATAAAGAATTGGATGAAGATATTTTAGAACTTATCGATTTAAAAATGCGAGAAATAAATGAATATGCAAAATCTTTTATGTTAATGAAAGTGCGAATGATGAGATACCACCAGCACGTATTGTTGTATACCCAAAAGGTAAAAAAATGTTAAAAGATAATTATCCTCTTGATAAGTGTGTTGAACCAATGACATACACATTACTTTATCCAACGGGAAAAGCAGGCTATGATTTTAATTTTAAAGATACAAATGGCAAAAAAATTTCATTGTGTGATTATATAAAAATCTTTTGTTTATACGAGAAGAAAGATTTTTTCCACATTTTTATGCTGGTAAACTTTTTCAACAATGGATAGTAGATTCAGCGGCAAGAATAGAATGGAATAGATTAGAATATATAAGGAACCATCAGGCTGAATTGTGTAGCAGTAATTATTCAAATGTAGAAGATTTCTTACAAAAAAAAGCAGAAAAAACAGATGCAGAAATAACTAAAAAAATAATTCTACCGTCGACTTTTATTGCTGGTCCACGTGATTTTGCATGAGCGATTTATGGATTCGATGTCTATAGTCAACGAAACGGGAAAACCTGATTTGTTTATTACATTTACGTGTAATCCAAATGACCCCGATATTTTAAGGTGTTTAAAAATTGGGCAATCGCCTGCAGATAGACCTGATATAGTATCAAGAGTATTTGAGCTTAAAAAAATATTTATTGCGTTTGGTTATAGATGAAAAAATATTCGGGGAAATAATTGGCTATTGTTGGGTTATCGAGTATCAAAAATGGGTTTGCCCCATTTACATTTACTTCTTACTCTTAGCTAAAAGATAAATGGCATAAAACTGAGGATATAGACAATTTTATTAAAGCTGAAATACCAGACGAAAAAACAGACACTGAATTATATGAAATAATCATTAAATTTATGATGCATGGCCCGTGTCAAGAAAATTCGTTATGTTGGGATAAATTAAAACAGAAATGTAAAAAGGATTTCCTAAACCCTTTATGGAAACAACTCAATTAAATGAGGATGGTTATCCTTTTTATAAGCGGAAAAACGATGGAAAATATATTTACAAAAAAGGAGTAAAATTAACAAACCAATTTGTTGTCCCGTATAATCCATATCTTAGTAAAGTCTTTAAAGCTCATATAAATGTTGAAAGAGTAGCTGATATTTCCGCCGTAAAATATCTTTATGATTACATTTATAAAGGTTATGATGCGGCGGTTATTGAATGTACAACGGCAAATAATGATGAAAAAAGAATAAAATTACAATATGATGAGGTTGATACATATTTAGAAGCGAGATATTTAAGCCCGTGTGAGGGATGTTGGCGAATTTTTAAATTTCCTATGTATGGGAAATCACATTCTGTGGATTTATTAGATGTGCATTTAGAAAATAAACAAAATATTGTCTACAAAAAAAAGGCAAAAATCAATGAAATAGAAGAAGCGTTAAACAGAGATACTACTCTTACAGCGTATTTTAAATTTTGTGAAGAATTTCCTTTTCTTAATATTAAATATGTAGACATGCCTAAATTTTGTACTTGGGATAAAAAAAGTCGTAAATGGAAATACCCAAGAGAAGGAAACACAAAAAAACTTGGTCGGTTAATTCCAGTAAATCCAACTGACACCGAAAAATACTATTTGCGTTTTCTCTTACTTAAT